>CAUJNA010001946.1:0-67500 GCA_963377175.1 Effrenium voratum | reverse complement strand
GCAACCACTTCGGCGCCGAAAAACGGAAAACGCTCTTTCCCGCAAGCGCCCTCGCGATAGGGACTCGTGCCATTCGGCACACCCACAGGCGGCTCGTTTCAAATCGCCCCATGGAAGAAGAAACCCAGGCGGCTTCAAGAGAGGTTTTGGCAAAGCCCACATGAGCCGATGAATCAACAAAAAGAGCCACAAGGCGATAAACAGTTCAAGGTCTAAAGCAACACTCAACCGCCAAAATCGTTTCTACGAACCCGCCTCCCCGTCGCTGTTCACATTTTTGTTCGCGTTCAGGGCTTGAATGTGCGAGATCATGAGCCGCAGGGTGAGCCGATTCGTGAAGAACTCGTCCAGAGACTCCTCGATGTCCTGATGCCAGGTTCACCCCCAGAAACGCTGCCCATAGAAAACTGGGTTTATATACTGTATAACCCTTGAGTTGTGTGCAGAAATGGGTGGAGCATGGCTGAAAAACCGCTTGTGGGGCTCAGTCCAGTTGGGTGGCGACTCTTAAGGATAGTATCAAAGTCACTTTAGGTCCTTGCAATGCTCCGAAAAGGAATCAACGGCATCATCATAAGAGTCGACAGCATGTCGACCTGCCTAGCCCCGTTTGGTTCCCCTTCTCACAGTGCCCTCTTTTTTAGGGCATGCTGTTGATTGATACCATGAAAAACCAGGCTTTCCAAATATACCTTTAAAACCACTGGTACTTGAAGTCACGGGCAGGTTTCCACAGGCTATAGGCCTTCACTACCCAGCGATTCAACCGACCACATAGCCACCGTCCAAGAGTTGTTGAGCCTGCATCGGCACTTCATTCTTGGTAGGGGGGGAGAGAAATTTGGTCTTTTTGGTGATGTGTCGAAGGAAACTCGAAGCCCTGGCCGCTGAATTTGGGGACTTGTTGGCCACATTCTGAACTCAGCCACGCAAGTCCTGGATCAGCTGCAGATGTCTTAGCTCTGCGAGCTCCAGGTCCGGCCCGAAGAGCTTATTCAGATCCTGGACAGCTGGATCTGTTCTCAGAGCCGTTGGTGTGTCGTACCTAAATGCGGATACCCATTCGACCACCTTGCAACTGGTCTTTTGGGTTGGATCTGAACCTCTTGAAACCAATCCCAGACCTCGATCTGCCACTTCTAGTCGGTTCGACCTGAAAAACGCTGATTAAATGACGGGTGCCGTTTTCCTCTGACAAACGATGGCAACATGGGCATGCATCCAAACGTGAAAAAAACTGTTCCATATTTTGTCTGATTATCCTTTTGGTTTCTCTTTGAACCGACCTGAGGGTAGACCAAAAACATGCTGGGTCAACCACTCGAACATCCAGCGAGCGCGCGATGCCTCGCCTCATTGAACTCGAAGACGCCTTTGGCCACGTCGAGCATGGTGCCACGATGCTGATTGAAGATGCCGTTGGTGATGGCATGGTACTCCTAGGACCCCCCCGAGCGAGACCGGCCCTAAAAAAGAAGCAAGAAAACATTTTCGTGCCACTGCCAACACTTTTGGACCCTTGGAGTTTGCCGTTCTGCGGCATCTTTCAGTTGCCTTCTATGACATGAACCAAACCTTTCCCGGCCAACTCGATACCGCGATGCCCCGCCTCGCTCGTGAGACCTGCCAGGCCGTGCTTATCCTCAAAGTCTATGACCTGCGGATCGGAGAATCAAGACATGAAAGGGGCCCAAAACCATGCTTGCAAGGTAAACCAACCTTAAAGGGATTCCCTGGGCCTGTCCAGGAGCATCTCAATTGATCCGAGATAGTCCATGTAAAATCAGGTTTTGGCTGACAAAGCCGTCCCCAAATGGAGGTCCGACCTGCTTTTGACACATTCACGAAACTTCCGGAAAAAAAGCTCAAAAGATGGTGTTGGTAAACATAAATCCCCATGCAAATTTGCATCAAAGGGTTCCCAATGTGTTTGTTTCACCTACAGAGTGGCTAATTTTGACCTCGGATTCATAAACCCCTGGTTGGATTCATGGGAGGGTAGTCCATTTTACAGAATCCGTCGCTTTTGGAGGAAACCAAACACATACTCATCCTGGTTGATTCATCTGGGGTCAACAAATTACTCGGAGTGGCGGGGGATGGCGTTGTTTTTTCCATACTTTCGGTGTTTGGGTTGAAGTTCACCGAATTCCCAAACAGCCTATTGGGGGTGTCTCGAAAATGGGAGCTCGTTTCGATGGCGCTCAAGGGAAACCATCAATTCCTTGGAGTGAGAAGCATCCATGCCATTGGGAAACCCGGCATGTTTACCTCTAGGTTTACATGATGGCTTCCCCTGGTTACCTGCTACAATGCCTTGCCTGCAGGGCAATTGGATTAAGGAACCTTGCAATGAATGGGTGTCTCTTCGTGTCTGTCAGGGTCTCCGATTTCAGAGGAAAACGACCGGAGGCATGAAACTGCAACCCTCAAGACTCAATTTTAGGGATAAGTATGCGTTCCTGCTCTGCTTTGGCTTGCCGCAGAGAGCCCTTCCAAAAGGGAGTCGTGTTTGCCCATTTGAGATGACATCCTGAGTACTTTTGGAGGGCAGGATGTGCGAATGTCTGCGACCCCAATTCCCAAAGCCAAGCGCCTGCTTAAAGTTTTGGACATACCTGAGCGGTCAATGTTGCACAAGGAGAATGACAATGAGAAATGGGGCGCACAAGACACCAAATACAATTAGGGACATGGGGATTACTCACCCAAATCCCATGTGAATGTTGATTGTGGCTGAAAGGCGGTTGGGTGTCCATTTCGCCCACGAAAAGTTCTGCTTTCAGCAGGGGATCTGAGGATAGCCCAGTTTAAGTAGAAACATCCTTGTTGGTCGACTTTTGGTATAGGTCCGAAAAGGTGAACCTTTGGTTTCTAGGTCCCAAACTAACCTTTGGGAGAAATGGCTCGTTTCCCCACCCACCGGAAGATCGACCCCCCCCCCCCCCATTTTTCATGGTCCTGCTGGTCTTGGTCAGTTGTTTCCCAAAGTCAAGGACTCTCTCTTTTAACCGCTTCACCCAGAAAGAATTACGACACCCCCATTAGGTTTAGTATTAGTTTGGACTTGGCGTATTCTAAAGTAGTATTGGGGATCCGAGCGTCTGGGAAAGACGCTGTTTGCGGTGCATATATTGATAGAGGGAAGTGACGCATACCAGGGGTTTATTAACGCCGGGTTCCGGTGCCGGGGGGGATTAGCGCGTTGGTTTTCCCAGAGAGCCGTGGCACGGCTACGTTCCGGCGCACGGTCAAAATTTTCTGTTCCCAAAGTCCGCACAATTTAGTGCGTCCTGTGGTTTGCTGCGTCCTTGCTTTGTGTGGGAATCTTAAGCCAGCCCCCCGTACCACTAATTGTGACCGAAACTTCACATAGTCCGATTAATACGGCGGTCGCCAACCTGTCTGTAGCGGTAATATAAGGCGCCATATGGGCATGGGTCCAAATTACACAGGGGCACCGCAGGTTTTAGTCCTGCTTTCCATTTATCTGGGTTCCATGTAGCAATGGTGGCTACCTATTTTAACCCACACCCATATAGTTTCTAATCCTACCTTTGCAATAACCGTTGGACTAGGTTTCTGTCTAGCAGTGCAGTGGCACTTCATGTGTCAAGGTTGGCAGGGTCCCAAAGAAGCAGATTTGGGCTCTCAATATAGGAAATACAAATATATCGGTTCCTTTGCCTCGATGTCTGGCCTATGGGCCGAAGTACAAGCAAGAAGCAAGTGCATCCATTAATATTCCTGTGCTGGAATGGTTATGATTCATCAAGGGGTTTGTGTTTTTGGGAGAGGATTGACCTTGAAGGGCAGTGCGGCATATAGGCTTGCAAACCTTGATTTGCCTATTGCACTATGGCAAAGAAGATACTCTTGGCTAGCTGCTTTCTTGAGACCTGGAAAGGTAGCCGGCACAGCCATGAAAGGAAGTTGCATTGGCTATACACGGAAGTATTGACAATCCTAAATCAACAAGCTGTCATTTCAGTCTTTGGAGTTGAATCGGCTGGGCGGTCTTCCATCCGGAAATCCGTGGGGTTTGGTGAGAGCCACGAATGGATGAGGGCTTTGATTGGCCATTTCTGATGGTGCCTTCAAAGTAGTATTAACTGGAAGTCGGCCAAACAAAGGGACGGTCTCAAATAATCGCAGAAAACAACATGTGATGTGATGTTTCTCCCCCCCCCCCCCTCCAAACAGAAAAAAGGCACATTAAAGACACACTCCCACGGATGGCCCACTTTGGATATTGGCAGGCTTGAAGGCCTCATGGTTCAACTCGCCTGCCTAATCACTGAGACCTAGTTTATTCGATGGGATCAATGGGGAGTTCCTCTCGATAAACCAAAAAACCAATCGCGGGACAGGAACTGTGACATCCGGTTCTATTTCTACCAGAGAGCTGTCAACATTGCATTGCATTTCGGCGAAGACCGGACTCAAAGATATTCCCCGTAAATGTACTTCCCCAACTAAAGGAAGCCGCAACTTCCCTCTACTTGGTGGTTTGGATTGGTGGCTTGAAGATTGGGGTTTACCATTTACCCCGTACAAACAGCCAGGAGTTCACATTTACCTGATCAGTGCAACTCTTCCGAACAATTTGAATACGCTCAAAGGTCAAACTCAGCCAACCTTGACGGCAAATGGACATTGAGCAGGTAGGAAAACAAACACAAGCAAAACAAATGCCCAGGGACCGAAGCTGCTTTTCCACCCCCACCCTCCCCCCCTGACAACCAATACGGGGTCGATATACAAACTATTCTTACTTGGGTGATGTGGGCAGAGGAAACAAACTAAATAGGACCAGGGGGGTCGCAAAAACGCTAGCCGAGTCACGCTGAAGTGACCCGCCGGATGCTCGGAGCATGACAGAAGCCGAAGGGCATGTTGGACAGCCTGCAACGAAGCCCTTCAGGGTTCCATAGTGCAAAATCAGCCCTGGCCTTGAGGGTGGGCTGGTGTCATTCCAAATGGATAAATAATTAAACCACCAGGATATGGACCGCAGGCTTTAGTCTCCATTTACCAGGATTTCATGGTGTTACCTATTTTTGACCCATACCCAACTGAAACAACCAACAAACACCCCACAGCCACTCGACTGGTGAGCAAAGCCACCAGATTTGCCCACCGAGTCTGGCTGTCCAAATCTGTTCAAAATCATTCACAGAGCAACCAAAAGAACAAGCCTCTTGAATTGCGTGACTTTCTGCATTGCTCTAAAGACACGGGATCCTTCCGCTAGGACAAGCATGTCGTTATTCGCATCGAACAAGGAAAGTTAGTGTTGGCCAATATTGACGAGAACCCACAAGTTCAAAAGCCGCTTGCGTGGTATTTCCGGCCTCATTGCGCAGCGGGCAAGTCCCACCTCCGCAGCAAGCAACCCGAGAAGATCTTTGCGCACTGAAAAGGGTGTGCCCATGCCATAGGGGAACACGGAACATAGGATTATTCCGTTTTCCTGGCTCCCCTTTAGCCCAAACAAGGCACCCGGAGTACTCTTGTTGATTGGATGGTTCGGCGACCCCATATGTAACCCTTTTGGGAACCCGTGTCGGTGTCGCGGGATGTGGGAACCGTCATGTCAATGTCTGCTACACCTGGCGCAAAATTCAAACAAAAACAAAAAAAAGAATGGGAGTGACATGCGCAAAGCTGAGAAATGATGCACGCGAAAACCAACCAACCAACCAACCAACCATCCAACCCACCAACCAAGCAAGCAAGCAACCAACCAACAAACCAACCGAGCAAGCAAGCAAGCATACAGTAACCAACCAAATCAAGAAAGCGACAAACCAACCAACAGACCGACCGACCGACCGACCAACCAACCAACCAGCCAACCAACCAACCAACCAAGCAAGCAAGCAACCAAGCATGCAAGCAACCAAGCAACCAAGCAACCAACGAGCAACCACGCAAGCCCTCAGTGCATTCTACATCCAGAGCGTCCAGTTCAAAACGAGCTTCAGTCTTTCCCTGGGTTCCGTTGTAAACAACCCAAACAAGCGTTATGGTCAACACAGAGGTCTGCTCGAAACTTTGGACTTCTGGGAAAAATTGGGAATCCCAATCCAAACCTCATTCAGGGCGGCCGCCGTCCGTTTTGCTTGAGGGCATTTTTCGTGATAGTGGACCTCATGCGCAGGATGAAACATAGGAAATTGCTTAGGCACGTGTCTTCCTAAAACTAAAAATAGACCTGTAATTAATTTGATCAGTTGCTCCCATATCTCCCTGTGCACTCGCCGCCAAAAAACAAAAATGGTGTCCTTCAGCGTCTCATGCAGCTGGCAGACCCGCTCCTCACAAACGAAGCCATGCTCAGCGAAACGAATGACGAACGCAAAGCTTCCGGGCGGATGTTAGCACCCCAAACACTCTGATCAAGCATGTTCAAGCTAATATTCCCTCTGAAGGATCCACAGTCGTGCTGTTCAAACAAATTGCGCGAGCAATAAAATGCCATCCAGTCCTGGTGCGATGCTTTCCCAAGCTGGATCAAGTCATCGATGGACCTTGCCAAAAGCAAATACGGCGCCCAGCAAATCGGTCCTCCCCAACTTGCTCTCTGGATTCATATCTTGGCCTGGATCGGGATCGTTTATTTTACACTGCAGACCCCCTAAAACATCACCACCAAACAAAACTTCCGGCCCAAAAAAAAACAAAAGGGTGACACGGTTCAAGCTAGATGGAAAAATCGGAAACCCCGCCGCCCGTCCCAGTCGGGGCGAAACTTGGGGCGCTGGCCGCTTCTCAAGCGGGCTGGCAGCCAAGTCGGCCACCGCAGAAAGCACGCATCGACGGCCTCGGGTGGTTTGGGCTTGGCTCGGGTTGCTTTAGTCGTGTTTAGTAGGTAAAAGTGCTGGCTTGGGTGCTTTACTCAAAACAGGACGTCAAAACCGGGTTTCTTCGGAGGGTTTGGATTAGCTCTTCCTGGGTTCTTGCCTCTTCAGCTTTGAGAACCAGGGGTTCAAACTCAACGGCCAATCTCAACCACCAATTGGCCTTTTCCTGCGAGAGGGTGCGTGGCAGCGAAAATCACAAACGGTGGTCGGAAATCTTGCTTGTTCGCAAAACGTTTGGATTCCCAAAGAGAGGATAGGATGCAGCCAATCAGGACATAATCAACACCTGGCACTGAAGCAGTCTACCCAACAACCATGTAAAGAATCCAAAGGAAGCTGACACCACCTCCAGCTTGGAGGTTCAGAGGGCAGGGCGTTCTCATTTGGTTTGACAAGGAACCGCTACTCCCTAATCCAATCCAAACGACGTGTCGGATATAAACCCCTTGATTCATGGCCGGTCCCTCGAAAGTCAAGGCAGTCTCAAAGAAAATCGAGGCACACACACACACACATACACCGGTTGACAAATGGGGTGTTGTCAACAACGTATACCCGTTTGGGACCTGGTGCCGCCTTGGTCGGCCCTTTACCGGGAATACCAACAGGGCCCCTACTTTTGCCCTTTTTCAATCGCTGGTCACCACCTGCCTCTCCACTCGCTCCGTGCAGTTTATCTCTTCATCTCTTAATTTGGAAAAGATGCCATCATTTTGTATTTATTGTGTCATCTTTATAATAATTCAAGCTTGTTTATTTATTATATGTTTCTTTTGATTTTTTTAATATTGTTGGTTTATTTTTTGAAGATGTTCCTTTGTTGACGTTATTAAGATCTTATTATAAGACTTTCATATCTTATTATATTTAATTAGAGTTAATATTAATGCTTTTAAGATGAGATAGCTTTTATAATTAAATTTTATTGTTGGCATTTTTATTTTATGAAAACACATCGCATCTGAGCATCCGGGCCATGAGGAGAGATGCCCCCAAATCCGCGAGCCGGCATCCTGTGCAAAGGAAGACCTATGCGCATCCAAGCCGCACAAGTTTCCTCAAATACAAACAGAGACACAAACAAGATCTACCAAGTTCAGGTGGTTCTCTCGAGTGAACCCTCGACTGGACGTCCAGGGGGCAAACAGGGGACCGTTGTTTCGGGGCGCCCGCCGCTGCCCAGGCGCAACCCTGCAGGTACTGGGCACCGGTGTTGGCCGGAGACCCACACGCGTGCTCCGGCCCCCGGCATCCTCAAAGGTTCCAGGATGATGTAGCATCAGGATAAAGTTATCGCTCAGAACACACAGTTCTCAAGAAGGGGGAATGAGGACAAGCATCTCTCAGACAACGGGCCAGCTCAAAGAGCTCCTGTCATAGAGAAGGTAGCCAGAACCAGGCAGTCAAGGAGCAATCTCAAGAAAGTCAAGGAGCAATCTGAAAGGATCCAAACAGCACTCCGTGTAGATCAGCAGGGTGAAGTCATGAGCAAAGATCATGCTTTAAATCGTCATGTTCTTAGGTTGCCTTTTGTAACTGAACTCACAACAAGAAACAAAGAACTGTCTCCTTCACTGTCTCTTGCACATGCTGTTGCAACTGAACACAGGAGAGATCAATCAAGCTCGAGTGGTTTTTGAGTGATGGGATTGCAACAAAGTGGGCCCGCCAGCTGCCATGTCAATGGCCCAGGCCACGCACACGCACACGCACATGCACACGTGCACAGACAGACACAGACAGACAGACAGACAGACGGACGGACGGACGGACAGACGGACAAACAGGCAGACAGACAAGCCGGCAGGCAGGCAGACAGGCACACACACACAGACACACAAACACACAGGCACACAAACACAAACACACACACACATACACAAGCAAGCAAGCAAGCAAGCAAGCAAGCAAGCAAGCAAACAAGCAAACAAGCAAACAAGCAAACAAGCAAACAAGCAAACAAGCAAGCAAGCAACAAACAAACAAACAAACAAACAAACGAGAAACAAAAACAAACAAATAAAAAACGAACAAACACGCAAACAAACAAACAAACAAACAAACAAACAAACAAACAAACAAGCAAACAAGCAACCAAACCAAACCAAAACCAAACCAAACCAAACCAAACCAAACCAAACCAACAAACAAACGAACGAACAAACAAACAAACAAACAAACAAACAAACAACCAAACAAACAAAGCACACCATTATGGATCTGTGCTTGCTTTCTGTTGAGG
This sequence comes from Effrenium voratum, assembly GCA_963377175.1. Classification (NCBI taxonomy): domain Eukaryota; class Dinophyceae; order Suessiales; family Symbiodiniaceae; genus Effrenium; species Effrenium voratum. The sequence goes on along the minus strand of CAUJNA010001946.1, from coordinate 58,392 downwards.
GAACCGTTTTTGGGTTGGTAGAGGGGAAAAAAGGGCCATGCACCCTTGAGGATTCAAGCACGCAGCAAATCCAGACGGGTTTAAGAAGTGGCCTTAGGGCATCCTCTGCCTGTTTTTCACATCCCACACATGTACAAGAACAGCACGCCACAAGCACAGCTCTTGCTCGCCTGGTCAAGTCATGACAGGCGGTGCTTGGCCGGATAAAAAAAGGGCAATGTCGCAATCACGTTGGCTATCCCTATGCGTCGGCCAAAAAAGGCGCCTCTCCAAAACAGTTCTTGGATTCAAATCGGGAACGTGAACTATCTCTGACTGACTGACTGACTGACTGACTGACTGACTGACTGACTGACTGACTGACTGACTGACTCACTGACTGACTCACTCACTCACTCACTCACTCACTCACTCACTCACTCAGTGGCTGGCTGGCTGGCTGGGTGGCTGGCTGGCTGGCTGACTTGACGACCCACTGACTCACACGAAAGCACTTGCAAGCTTCATGCATGAGCCCATGCTGATCGCTGGAGCCATCGAACAAGACTGTCCACGTCACGGCTCCCCAAGTCTGTGGCAGTCCATGCAGCCTTGCTTTTTGTTGCTTCCCTTCGCGCGCCTCATGCGCTTCTCTGCGCGCAAACACATTAAAATGCATATGAAATGCATACATTCATTGGGTGAGACAATTTCACTCCGGGAATATGTGAAAACTCGAGCGCTTCGAACTTGCTCGGTTTCTTGTCATCTCCAAACCAATAAAAACTCGGGGCCTCTGCTTTGCGGCCGTTCGACACAGCTCGAAGATCACTCAACGGCTTCAACGGCCTTCCGCAAGGCCTGGCGGCGGAACAAGGCTTGAGACGTTTGGGCAGTTCCGATTTCGAGAACGGCAAGAAAACCACGTCTTTTAGCGGGGGAAGCACGTCTTTTGGAACCGCTTTTGGGGTTTCAACGGAAGCTGCCAAAGAAATCCGCCCCATGTTTCAGGTTCTTCTCTCTTCTGCCGAAGAAAACTTCTCTCTTTACACAGATGTTGTTCGGCCCAAACGCCCCCGTCGGATGGGCAGTTTTCGTTCAGGTTCTCTGGTTGTTGCTTTTTGAACCCCAAAGTGGGTTCCGTATTTTGAGAAAGACCATCTTCACATGTCATTCATTTGAGCCAGAGCCCGAGCATGTAAAAGCACTGGGAGAAGGAAACATCGCCTGCAACCCTCCAAGGCCCCAACAAAATGTGTTTGTCTAAGCAAAAAGTCTCACCTTGCCATTTGTCTAAGCAAAAAAAGGTCCAAGGGGCTCAGATCACACCGAAGACCAGAGTCACGTGAGTAACTTTGGGAGGGCTTACTTGGGACTATATCATTCAAAGTCTCTTGTTATTTGCTACCCACCCAGACGGGACAGGGGAGTCGAATTTCCACAATTATCATATTCCCGTTGGAAGCGTCGTCCAGGTGTTTGTGGGTGACATACCCAACACCTTGGGAAACGGCACCCCTGGACAGCTTCCCCAAAAGAGTGGTGAGCATGCACTTGTGAAGAGTCACCCACCCCGGCCGACTCAGCGCCAGGCTCTAGTCGACCATAAGTTCTTTACCTGGAAAACTTGCACAGCTCACGCGCATGTTGTGTCCTGGGTGACTGACATGCTACATGATTTTCTTTGGTGCGACCCTTCTAGAGCCTACAGATTAGGACCAAAAAAAAACTGACAAGTACCAGGCCTCTTTCCCGCGAGGCCTCCGGTTGCTCTCCCTGAGTATTTCAAAACGCGGCGCGCCGCATGCGGGACATTGGGTATGCGAGTCACGAAGAAAAAAAAAGTGCCACAATGACGTTGGATTTGGGTCGTGTGCCCCAGTTCATCCATTTCACCTCTTTTTCCCGTCGGTTGTTTTAAGGAAGTTCAGACCCCCATGTCGTGGTAATGGCTACTACCTATAGAACTCATATTTTGAAAGGCGACAAATCGGGATTCGGACTTCAGCTTCGCTGATAATTTGCCTTTAAACCAACGGGCACAGGTGCCGAGCCTTCAGAAAACACCCCGAAGGGTAACCTGAACCACCTAGAAAAAGCCGCTCAGCGCGAGACTGACTTGGCGTCTTTGGGGAACACGGGCAGCTGCTTCTGCACCTTTTCACACTGCCTGCCGTCGGTTGGTCTGCCCTGTGAGCGGAAGCCAAAAAAAATGACGAAGGCCCCGCTTTCTACCCAAAAGAAACGTCGATGGGGTCCTGTACAAGTAGGTGGAAATACAACTGCCCTCGTTCCAGCGCAAGCAAGATTAGAGTGTGCTTTACTTCAATCCCCAAATGAATGCAAGGACTCGTGAAGACTGCATTCGCGTCGGACCCTCTTCAAAATCCACACGTGCCTGGGAAACCTCTCCTCTTTGCGAAACAAGCAATTTTGACGGTACGAACATGGGAAGTTTCGAGCTCCGCCCCAGGTTTGTGTTAAGCTTCGTGAGTGCCATCTCCCCTCCCAAAAACAAACAAATGGCGATCATGTATTTTAATTGGGAACCTCCATTCGGCTGGACGCAATCACCCGAATTTCGGCCAAAGGGTCCGGGGCAACCAAAAAGAAATCGCTCTGGGGGCGTCGCCGCCGCAAGTTCTCCTTGACGCTCTTGTGGATCTTGAAGCCATAGATCCGTGGGTTCTGGGCATCCCAATATGCCACCCACGCACACTTGGAGTTTTTGGAGACGAACACCCGACCCGATTGTGTCCGTCATACGATGGGGACCCACAAGTTCTCCGGGTCACACTTGCACATGTTCTGAGGCCGGCACATGCGGCAAAGGCATACATGGAGGAACCTCGGGGTCTGCGTCAGTTGGCACCAGGGTTGGTTACAAAATCTTAACAACCAGACCCGTGTCGGCCCCTGTAATTTAGCGACAACCGAAAGGTGGCTGTTTGAACAAAAGGCGTCGAAAGGTTGGCCCAAGGCTGGTGACCTGGTGAGCCGACAGCCCACTTTGGTTTGAGGCTGAGGGCACGGCCAGCTGCTGGTAAGTGAGGGCAAACAAATGAGCAAAGGTGGTGCCGAAGTAGGCACCGTCAAGACCTCGGAAGCAACCTAATGGGCCAACCTGGGAAGCACCGAAACACATGAGCGCCGGACATTCCAACTTCGAAGACTTCGGGAAATACACTTCTCTGCACAGGGGGCAGTACACCTACAAGGGCTGTCAACGGAAGTGACAACCCTTCATCCCAGTGCCTGTAAGCACGAAGGGCTCTCATGTTCGTGCGAATTTTAATAGGGGACCCTTTGATGGAGATCATTTTGGTGCGCATTCATGTCCACCAACCACCCTTGGAGGCGGTTCCCCATTGAAATTGATCGACAGGCGCTTGTTAACGGACTTCGAGAAAGACTCGCTTTATTCATTCGCCACTAAAACGTGTGTACATCTAAGAGTCTCAATGTCGGGAATTCGCCGGGAATACCGATGCCTTCTTTGGAAACCCCTTCTCTGGTTGCAATAGTGATTGATTCCCAAGCTGCCTGCTTGATTGAGACTCCCTTACTGACAATCCTCATGATTGATCTTTCTAAACACATCAACACCACGCAAAGGAAAGTTACAAGTCAAACTGGTCCGGAGTCAAAAGGTCACGCTCAAAGTTGGCGTCAGCCTCAGCTCAAAACCACACTTGGCCCAACACCAAGATCAAGTTGGCACCAAAAGCATTCAGGGAAATGTGGCAATCCAACCCTGCTTCTTTTTTTGGTTCCGTGCCAGAATCAAAACTTGGTACAAAAGGGGACCGAAACTGAAGCAAAAGGGCTTCTTGCCGCACCTATTCATGGCAAGGGGACCAATTCTGAACGGACATCAATCATGCTTCATGTCATTTAAGTGGACTCCTTCCAAGATTATTAGCTGTTATGATTGGAAAGAGTCCTTCGCAATCAAGACCTGCCCCGAACCTCCCCCCCCCGGATCCCCCCCTGCCGAACCAAACCACAAATGCAAATGCCTGCTTCTCAAATGTCTTGCCCCTTAAAAATGCTTGGCTTCCTTTTGTCTCCATTTTAAGATAGTAAAAATGGGTATCAGTCCGCTATGATGTCTTCTATCAAAGCTTCTTATATCAAAATACGGGCTGTGGTTGGCAAACCGTGAGCTACGGATGCACATGCTTCTCCCGCGCTCGGCACAGCCTGGGCCGCGCTCTGCCGCAGCATGTCGGAAGCGCCGATGGGCAACACTGCCTGGTTCATGGCCTCGCCTCATCCGATTAAAAAAAAAAGGGAAAAAGCGCGGACCCGGGCAACATGTGCGCGAGTTCCGCACCCGTAAAGCAGGGGGGGTCCAAGGGGAAAAAGCATTGGCTGCCTGAGGCCCAAAATCTCAGCCCCCGGACTCAGTTGTAAACTTTTTCAATTGGCAACTTTCATGGTGGTCTCCTCTCATGGACACAAAAGTTGTCTCTAGTTTTCTAGTCTGACGCGTTCCCGCACTGGACAGAAGAAGGAGAATGCTAAATCCCCCCAAACATTGCGACGCTTCGGAAGTTTCTGGGCACGCTGCACTGTGTCAGCGGACACCTTCCATACACCTAGCCAAAACAACAAGATGCCTCTCACGCAAGGACTGGCACAACTCAGAACTGCGACTCTGGGGATGGTCACGTTTGCCCAAGGCATCAATAGAAGCCAATTTAACCCTTCCTTTTTTCCGGCTGAAATTATGAATTGCTGGCGCTTTGCAGCTCAAACCTGAAACCAAAGGAATCCAGTCAGCGCCGCATGGCAGTTGTACTTTTCCAGCATGGCTTGCATGCCGCGGTTGGTCAGGATGAAACGGGCGTGGATTAGCCTCAAGACGAATCGAGGCTTGCGATAGGCCCGAGATCCCAAAGACTGGTAACTGCACGGAAAGAAGTAAGCGGCCAGCCCGTAAAGCATCTGCGCCGCAGTTTCTACCTTGGCTCGTGGTGGGAAACATGTCTTGTGATACCAAAATGGGTCGCCTTTTTGCATGCTTTGTCAGGCTACCTTGCGAAGTAGCAAAAGAAAATGGAGGCACCGCAATCCTCAAACTTGAGCGCTAATGATCTGTCTCGGTTGAAACTCGGGCAAGCGCCAAGGGCGTTTGCTCGTCCTGATGTCTGTAATCCTCAGAGCTGCGATGCCATTGGGTCGAAGGTGTCGCGGTAGCGCAAAATAACAAGGGTCTTTCCTTGCAAACCTTATGGTTGCCCAAAGAAAAAGGAGAAGCTGAAATTCTGAAAGTCTTCAACTCCGCAAATGTGAGCTTGATCTTCGCAGGGCGCCGCTTCTCCCCTCCACTTTTCTCTTGCCGGTTCCCCATATGTCCAACCTTTTAGAATCACCCCACCGATGCCAAAACCAAGTATTAGAGTCCCAGCCAGTTTTGGGCTGGGGCATCTTGGTCATCGAAGTCCAGGATCATGTTCAGCGCATCTTCATAGCATGGCACCTCGATCCATTCACAAGACTGCAACAACATTCACCACTAAGAGTTACAGCGCCTGCGCACTGAGCCCGGTGAGGTTGAAATCATCCTGACGCTGAGCACACCTCCCAGTTCTTAGAACCTCCATTGGGGTGCTTGGGGCCAAGACATGAGCTCAAACAAGTCTCCTGGATGTAGTCCTCGTCAACTTCCACAAAGAATTCGTTGCCCTGTCAATCACGATGGTAGAAAATCACGACCCCTTGCTGCGATTCCAAAGTGGCAAACCCGTCCCTGTGACCACTTCGTGACTTTGAAGGAGGTTCTGTTGGCACAGAAAATGCATGAAGCCCACTTCTCACAACTATGCTCGCTTTCTTGATGCATCCTCTAACAGCTAAATTTGCCAAAGCCTTCAGCTTTGGCGGCCTTTCAAACAACACTTGAAGGTAGCTGCATCCGTTGAGAGCGACGCTCAAAACGAGTTCATAGCCGAACAGTCTTCGCTTCCTCAGTCAAGCCCCCGCCTTGAGGTGACAAAACCACTCAATCCACGTGATCTCCTGCCGTGCAACTTCAAGGTACCCATGCCCAAGGGCGTTGAGAAAAAGTATCTAGGGACCTCCATGGAAATCCACCAATAGGGGATCCTTGGGGCTAATGGAACACCAGCTTTGGCCCCTATTTTAAAACATACCCAAATGCTGGTTCTCAACATTCCTACTGGGTCCATGAATGTGACATCCCAAACATTACCCTAGGCGTATTTCTGAAAATGCTCATTTCATTGGGCGCAGTCCTCATCTCGGTCAGATCCTGAAATTTCAGAGTAGTCCTGACATAAAGTGCCATGCACAGCAATGACGCGTGAGATTGCGGCGCCTCCGAATCGGTCATCGCTTTCATCTTCTGAACCTGTCCAGGGTTGGAAACAAACAACTTGGCGTACCCCAAACAAACCCAAAGCACGACGCTTACACACGAGCCAAGTGCAGTTGTGATGAAGCTGAGCAAAATTACAGAACTCCACCCCGAACCGAGTGCAAACAGTCACACCTCATGGCTCGTAGCCGGGCTGCGCTGTGTGAAAAGCAGTTTTGGAACAACTCGATTGGAAATGTATAGAAAAGTTTCGAACATTTGCACAAGTTGGTTTAACTTCTCAATGATTGTTTGATGTCAAACCAATCTAAGAGCTGGCTGCGGATCCAGGCAAAGTTTGGCCGCTTTGGAAATGTTCAAGCTCGCCGTGCCTTTCTCATCCTTTTGATTCTGGATCGACAAAACCCTGGTGGCAAGTTTGCAAAGTCCACCATTTCCGACACCGAAATACATGCAATTGCTACACAGTTTTCAGAAAATCGAGCCACGGGACTTCAAGCAGCTCAAAGGGTCAAAGCTCGCGATGGCCATGCCAAAAAAATGCAGGCCATGTTTCCATTTAGCTCAACATACGTCCACGGCAACAGCGGCACTTGCCCAAACCAAATAGCACCGTTCATGCAGACAATTACCAAAAACAACAAACACTCCACATCCAATTGCCTGAAAAAGCGCAAACCACCTCTAACTTGAGATGTCTCACTTGTGCAAATACAACAGGTTGTTGACAAGTCACACCAAATTCACGTTCTAGCGAGAAACGGCTACCACATCCAAGGAAGGCAGCAGGCGCGCAAATTACCCAATCCTGACACAGGGAGGTAGTGACAAGAAATAACAATACAGGGCATCCATGTCTTGTAACTGGACTGAATAGAATTTTGAACCCTTTTGTGAGTATCAATTGGACAGCAAGTCTCGTGCCAGCGTCTGCACTTCGCTGTGTGGCGCGGCATTTACAACCGCTTCAAGCACGCGCACGCCTTGAATACATGAGCATGGAAGAATTTGACAGGACCCCAGTTCGATAGGGATAGTTGGGGGCATTCATATTTAACTGTCAGAGGTGAAATTCTTTGATTTGTTAAAGACGGACTACTGCGAAAGCATTCGCCAAGGATGTTTTCATTGATCAAAAACGAAAGTTACGGGATCGAAGACGATCAGACACCGTCCTAGTCTTAACCATAAACTATGCCAACTAGAGATTGGAGGTTGTTAATTGCACGACTCCTTCATTACGAGAAATCAAAGTTCTTTGGGTTTCGGGGGGAATGCGGTCGCAAGGCTGAAACTTAAAGGAATTGACGGCAGGGCACCAAAAAAAGTGGAGGCTGCGGCTTATTTTGACTCACACAGGGAAACTTACCAGGTCCAGACATAGTAAGGGTTGACAGATTGATAGCTCTTTCTTGATTCTATGGGTGGCAGTGCATGGCCGTTCTTAGTTCGTGGAGTCAACGAACGAGACCCGAACCTGCTAAATAGTTGCATGTAACCTCGGTTATATGGGCAAATTCTTAGAGGGGTTTTGTGTGTCTAACACAGGGAAGTTTGAGGCAATAACAGGTCTTAGGTGTCCTGGGCTGCGCTACACTGATGCGCTCAACGAGTTTTTGATCTTGCCTGAAACGGCTGGGTAATCTTTTTAAAATGCATCGTGATGGGGATAGGTCATTGCAATTATTGTTAATTCTTCTATCCTGAGTGTTTGACTCTATATCTATAAGTCATGCGCATTCATTTTTCCTTTGTTGCTTTGCCTTTTCCTTTCATATCTCTCCAATCGTTCAGTCTTTTTCTTAACAATTCATCATTTACTTCTGTTGTCCATTTTCCGCTGTTTATAAGTTTCTCCACCAGTCCAACTAAATAAGTTCTACCAGTTTCCTTTTTACCCTTCCCCTTTTTCTTTCTGTTTGAGTATTGTTGTTCCTATTCTTCAGTAAGTCCTGCTCCTCTTAAATGTAATTGAAATATTATGTCTTCTTCTTTTACTGTGCTTCCTTTCCAATGGTTTATATCAGTTGAATAGTCAATGATTTCCTTCTGTGTTCTTGTTTGTCTTTGTGGGACTGTGGGTGAACTGTCAGCGCTGTCCCTCGCTTGCTCTCTTCTTTCTTCTAACTCTTTTGATGTATTTTCAGTTTGACAAACGATGATGCCACTTTCCTTGCTACATCTTTTGATTGACGATATACAAGGCCTTTAACATATTCTTTTGATGCGGCTTCTGCTGTCATTCTTTCAGTGGTTATTTCTTCCAGCGGCGGTAAGTCTTCAGAGTCGTTTGATTTTGCGGTCATCATTGACTGGATACTTGGTCTTCTCCCCTCTTGTCCTTCTAATTGTCTTGCTCGTTGTGCTTGTTGGTGTAGATCTGCTGTTTGTTCGCTACGAAGTCTTGTTGAAACTTGACTGATCTGTCGTTCGTGTTGTTCCTCTGCATCATCCATTGAGGCACTTAGTGTTTGTATTGATCCGCCTCTTAAATCATGCATTTCATCGTTCTTTGCCATATCAAAATGTTTTGTTTGATTTTCCCCATCTAACATTTTTTTGAAAGTGTTGTTGTCTCAAATCTACTGTATTATTTTCATACACTGTTCCTAATGGACTATCACGAAAATAATAGGCGTTTCGACCTATTACATCTCTGATTTCTATATTCTTCCTTTGTAATTCCCTTTATCAGTTCATTATAAGGCGGTCTTAATCTCAATTGTGATTTTAGCGTTTTCATCTGCGCATTGTCTAATCTCATTAGTATATTAAATTAATTAGATTTAATTTGTTAATCTTATTAATTTCATTATTTTTTCAAAATCAAAATCTTGTCTTAATTGATTGATTATTCCTGTCTTCTTCTGAATAATTTCTGAATAGGATTTACCTGTTGCACTTGATGGATGATGTCGCAATTTTTCACCCTCCAACCTTTGGGTTTCATCAAAAAGACACGCCTGTGCTTCATCCATATATCTTCTTTTATTTTGAAATACAGCATAATCCGTATGAGCGGTATGACGTTGAAATTGTTCTTGCAATTCCTTCAAATATGTGTAGTTAGGTTGATGCGCCTTGTTGTCTCCTTCATAATAGTAATGTTGAGTTGATGTATGTGTTCTTCTTTTTTGGTTTTTTGTTTCAAAAACTGCTTTTCTATCGATAACATCACTGATATGTGGTTTATCTTTGTTTTGCTGTTCTGTTATTCTGTTTGCAACATTGTCAAAAATTTCTCTACGACACATAAGCAATTGTTTCTTATCAATAATCATTATATATAATACTAGTTAGATTACAAATATATTTATCGAATAATTTTACTTGCTAAATTGTTAATATGTTCTTGCTTCTTTTCCAACTTTTGTTGTTTCACATTATTATATCTATCTTTCGCAGTTTCAAATACTTCATTTGCTGCGCTTTCTATATGTTGTTTTAACTTTTCTTCTACGCGTCTTTCTATACGTTATTCTCAAATTCTTTGCATAATCTTTCTACGAACAACTTTGTTAGGGTCTGGTTCTTTTTTGACTGGTATTCCATTACAGTTATGACGATACTTGAAAGTGTATTTTGTTAAATATTTTTTACACTTGGGACACTCCACTTTTTCCGTTGAATATGTTTTAGATGTTAATTCTTGTTTTGGTAGTTCGGCTATATTATTATCCGGTGGTGTATTTTCTTTATTCTCTTCTTCATCTATAGTATTCTTAGTTTCTACTTCTTTACTTTCTTCATTAATAATAGGTTCTTCTTTAACTTCTTCTACTTCCTTAGGTGCTTCATTATTTTCACTGCCTACATCTACTATTTCAATATTTTTAACCATATAATTCATATATAATAAATATTTATATTAAAATATTTTAATATTATTTAATATATGCTTCTCAACCCTCAACAAATGTTAAACTAAAACTACTGTCTGCCCCGTGTAAAACTACAGTTTTTCCATAAGCATCAACATATTTAGAATGTAAGCGTCTTAAATGTCTCATTGAAACATCATTAGCGTCATTCATTAAAATCTCATTATCATAGATTACATTTCCAAATCCAGCAGTAATATGATTTTTCTTTAATACACGGGCAACTCCATAAGGCGCTAATTGGTTTCCATTTGTTAAGCTATCACTGGTTAAGTAAATATTTTTCTTTGGTAATAAATTATCAAAACCACTAACAAAAGGGTCGGGTGCAAAATTGATTTTTTTCAACAGTGTTTCCTAGAACATTGTTACTAGACATTGTATGGCTTCTGTCATAACACCAAAACCAGAGTTAGTTTGCAATTCTTTATCCGTATGAACTGTGTAAAAATAACAAACATAATTGCAACTTATAGTTATAGTATTTGCTTTTCATGAATAACTACAACTAAAAAAATCAATTTCCATCAGTTCCATTAGTAGCAGTATTCAATGTATTTTGTAATTCGGTTGCTAATTCACTACCTACATAACAACCTGTATCAGGTGCTACAATAAAATAATATTCTGGTGCTCCTGCTAGTATTCCTCCTAATGTTAGATATAATCTACTATTTACATTTCTTCAATAGGATAAATAGTATTAGGTATTGGTAATTCGTGAACATATAAATTTGTATTTGCTCCTAGTCAGAAGTGCTTAAACTTTCATTTAGATTTCTATGTCGTGTGTCACTAAATATATTTTACGAAAGTTCATTATATTAGCTGAATAAAAATTATGTAATGTAATTTTATATGAAAAATACAAATATGCATTATTTAAAAGAAGGAAAATTAAAATCGTACAATCCACTTCATCAAGGTCATAGTGAAATGTATAGAAACATAATTAAGGAAATTCACCAAGAAAAATCATTATTCAAACTTACATATAATAATAATTTATCTGACACAGAAGGACTGAACAAAGCATATACAAATGGTAAAGGTTTCTTTTTTGATGGCAATAGAGTATATGTTGCTGGAACAGTTGGTAAGTCTAATATTAAATCAAATATTAATGATATTTTAAGCGATATTACAATTCCATTTCGTCTAACTAAATATCACGAAAGATATAATGATACTAAAAAATAAATAATAATACTAATGAAGTTATTAGTCATTCATTGGATAGTAGCGCGAGTGTTGAATATTTAGAAGAAAACCCTGATCGTAAAATTAGATTAACTACTTACGGTGCTCCATTTATTTCAATGTCATCTAACAATGATGATAAATATACTAATTTCAGAAGTGGTGGTGATGTAATTAGTATGTTTGATCGTGGAAGCATTCAAACAAGTACAAATGCTTATAATCCATTAGTAAATCATCAATATACTTTTTTTACGATCAAGGAAAAGAACCAACAATAGGTGGAGATCCGGTTAGATTTATAATGTAATTATTTATTTAAATTATTATTTAAGAATGTCTAATAATATGAAAAAACCAAAAAAGAAAATCAGTTATGATGACATTAAGAAAATAGTAGAGGATGAACCTAATTATAAGATTGAACATAATAATATTGAAAATAAATCTAAAAAACTAAAAATAAGTCTAAACAAAACGATTTAGTAGATTATTCACATTTCAAACTAAAAAAAGTTTAATAATAGCATAATATAATATTTTCAATTATTAAATATATAACAATGGAAACTTTGGAAATCAATGATGTCCGATTTAGTAGATTATTCACATTTCAAACTAAAAAAAGTTTAATAATAGCATAATATAATATTTTCAATTATTAAATATATAACAATGGAAACTTTGGAAATCAATGATGTCCTTGTTGAAAAGAATGTCTACCAGGGCCCAACCGATGGCCCCTACATCCGAAAAGAAAAACCCTTGCAAACTGAACAGCCCTCAACCAAAGAGGACAGACTGAAACTCGAGCCAACAAGGCCATGAGCCCACAGGCCCCCTTGACCAACATCATCAGCAACAGCGTCTACGCGCGAGTCGCGCCAGGAGGAGAGACGCAGGTCCCAAGATCAAAAGCATGACAGTCAGCGGAGCGTGCGCAAAATCAGAACATGTCAAACTGCACAGACATGTCAGTCTCTGATGTGAAATGAAGTCAACGAATCTGCTCAAGCTCTTGCTCCCCGCTGTTTTGCTCATCACCGAGAGCGTCCGCTATACAGGTCGGGGGTAAAAGTCACAGCTTTGCCGGGTGTAGCCCGCAGCACCCCCAGCAAATTTCACGCTGTCTTCGCTCTAAGGGCGGGCGGGCGGGAGAAAACAAAATCAACAACAGCACTTCCATCCCACCTCTCCCTGGGCCAGCGCTGTTGTGTTCACAATTGCACATGTCAACTGCCACGCAGTGTCATCACACGCTGCACACATGTACTGCATTGCTTGACAGTCAAAGACCCATTATCAGCTATCAAAACCGCGCAGTTCCATGATACCCCATGAAAAGCCTCCAAACAACTTGTCATCGCAAATCGCATTTACGCGACGGTGGTCAACGCAAACTATAAATGGACAAGGCAGGCAAGGGGGCCATCACTTGTTCGCTTCACATAGTTGCGCGGCCCTAATAGACTGTGGCTTCAGCAAGCTGATACCTACGCCTACCAGGGCCCAACCGATGGCCCCTACATCCGAAAAGAAAAACCCTTGCAAACTGAACAGCCCTCAACCAAAGAGGACAGACTGAAACTCGAGCCAACAGGGCCATGGGGCCAGGGCGCGCGGGGAACCAAGCAACAGCATTGGTCTTTCACAGAAACTCCTGTCTGACTGCGAGTTGCCCAGACCACATCCTCCAGTAGGTCCGCCAACTGCCTGTCTGCAGGCGCCACACCATTCTGCTGACGCCTCCGACCCCACCCGCGCAAAAAATGCGCAGCAGTGGCTTGCGAGTGGTTTGCGAGAACGTAGACCAACTGTGCGAGCCTCACAGCAGGCGCAGCCGCCGCTTCCTTCTCTGCAAGTTCCGGACTTTCCGGCGCAATGCTGCCAGCTGCTCGCGCGGGGCTGGCCCTGGCACAGCCGTGTCCGCCATGGCTGGCAATCAAGCAGCGCCCAAGTAGCGCAAACCTCACCACAACACCTCCAAGCGCAAAAGCTTGTTTCGCACACTGCTCCGCTGGCCCCGTGAGCTTTCAAAAAACTTGCCCCTTGTCTGCCTGACACTTTGAGCCGTCTGCGCACAGCCTAATTTCACACACACACACACACACACACGCGCGCACAAGAAAAGCTGTCAGAAACCAGACAGTAGTCCAACAGCTTCCACATCTTGTCCGAGTCCAGCACTCGGCTCCCCATCCTCACAAGTCGCGGAAGGCTGGCGGACAGCACCAGGTGCGTTTGCACTTGGAGCGGGACATCGCGGTCTAGGTTTCGTGAAGGCTGTCTCTTTTCTTGAGCAAATCAGCTACACGCTGGCTTGTTGAACGCACCAAGGCAAGCAGGCGCTCGAGTCACAAGCAAGCATTGTTTGACCCTCGCTCACCGTCGCGCGCGCCTTCACGAAACTGATGGGAGCGTTCGTGACCTTCCGGGATAACGACGCGGGCTCGAAGATCCACTTGCTGGCCAACCCGTGGCGCCCATCGGCGCAGCCAGGCAGGAACCTGGACCCCCCTTCGGTACAGAAAAAAGTGTACCACATATTTTCCGCTCGGATTTTTGAAAAGTGCTCGTTTTAAATGGCCCCCAAAAAAGCGCTCGGTTTTTTTCCACCACGCAGCCAAAGGCCTGACTGGAGAAATTCACACAGCACGAGCAAATATTTTTACCTTCCGCGTTTCAGCCACTGCTTTCGCCCCCACATTCTACGGTAATGGCCCAAACAGCGCTGCGTGGTTCGCAGCGCAAGGCCAAACGCATGAGTGCGGCGTGTCACTCTCGACACCTAGGCGCAATCCAAGCATGCAGCTGAACTTAAGTTCATACATGCAGCACGCAGACAGGGGGCGCGTCCTATAAAGTCCTCATCGGCCCATGCGCTGTAGCCTATTTTTTTGCAGTCGCGCTGGCAGCCGCGCACTCACACAGCTAGGTTGACTCGTTGGCACACGCCAAGCAACACATGGGCGACAGCACTTTCTGCGCATTGTTCCGAATCTGGTCTTGCATCCACAGCCTGCACAAACTGTTGGCCTGCACAACTTGCAGGCCACATGGCAACGTGCATGTGTGAGCCACCTCGGATTTTGCTCGCTGTTGCTCATGCATGGGTATTGCTCGATGCATGGATGTTGCTCGTTTGTGGCTGTTTCTCATGCTCACGATGGATGTTGCTCCTACTTGCATGATTTTGCTCGCTGTTGCTCATGCATGGGTATTGCTCGATGCATGGATGTTGCTCGTTTGTGGCTGTTTCTCATGCTCACGATGGATGTTGCTCCTACTTGCAAGGGGTTCATGCATGTGTCTGTGTGTCAGCATGCGAGCAGATAATGAAAGCAGAGCATGCAGCAGGTCGCACGCACACATTGAAACACACCCACACATGAATGCCTCGCACTCTTGCACGCATGGTGTCATGGCATGGTGGCACGCTCATTCAATGCAGAGCACATGCGCTAAACAACAGCCAGGCCACCCGATCTCCAGCTGCGTGTGCAATTTCTGGAATTATTCGAAACAATTGCCACTTGCGGGGAGCCACAAAGCAGTAGGCGTTGAGAGCGCTGTAGCATTCCTTACTTGGGCCACATGTGCTTGCATGTTCTTGCATGCATGCAAATGTGGCACATGTGAGCATGTGATAATCATGCTTGATGCGTGACCTTTGGTTGGCCAAGTGTCTGTCAAACATTGGCAACTCCGCACACACTCCTGTGCAACGGCTTTCTCAAGCCACACCTTCTTGTTCGGCATGGCCGTGAAGAAGGCGTTGCAGCTCTCCAGCGCAAAGCGCATCAGTGCAAAGGCATCGTCAGGGGTCTCCTGCAGATTGAGCATGTCGGGGATTGCACGTGTGAGGGTACCAAGCACTTTGTGTCACTCAGCCAGGTCGCGCGACGGTCATTCTGCGGCCCCAGGTTGACCATGCGCAGCAGCCATTTTGACATGAATGTGGTGTCATGGCTCTTCCCAGACGCCTTTGGCCAGTCTTGCAACCTGGGCATAGGAGATACGCACGCATGCAAGAAACACCACACACTGATTGCAACTTGCATTCACAACGCACACATGCACGCAGACATGAACATGTCACAATGGCACTCATGCAGCAACACATCCATTGAACATTTGACACATTCGCAGCCGCCCACAGGCACACGCATGAACATTGCACAGCGCACACATGCACAGTATGACATCAGCTGCGGCACACACGCACAATCATGTCACATGGGAAATCATGCATGCAACCCACACACATGACGCTCACATGCATGACACCCACAGCTGCACAAACACACACACATGCACACATGCGCACACACACACAAACACACGCCACCATCCAAGGGGCGAGCTCATCCTCCACGCTTTCAGCTCAAACGAGGTGTAGCTGCAGACATGCTTTCCTGCTTTGCGCCACTGCCGAAATGAGGCAAAAGCACCAGCCAGGCGATCTTCTGCCGCTCTTCCCGGCCACCAATGCCAGCGGCAAGCCAAGAGCACCTGGGCGCAGAACAAACACCACTCCATCACCGCTTCACACACACACACACAGCACAGTTCAACCGTTTTGCCTGGCAGACCTACGGCTTCTTGTGTTATGTTCGCTTGTTCCAGGTTTGCACGCCAGAGATCCCACCAGGCAAGCAGGAATCATGCTGCAGCCAAGGCGCTACACACGAAGCAACAAAGTGCTTACCCACCCCGTGGTGCCAGGTGTGCATCATGTCTGGGGGTGCAACTGTCGGAGGCCCGCCAGGAAGGTCGTGCAATGTTGGGGCGGATGTTCTACAGGGTCAGGGCCAGGCCGTTCGGATCGTCAAACAGCATCAATCTTCATGTTGAACCAGTCCTTATAGTTTGAAATGACACAAAGGGTTTGTGAGCAGTTTCTGTCCAATGCTACCTTGCTACTTGGCCGCTGCACATGTGACATTTTCTCGTGTTGGAATATCCAGTGCGCAACCGATGGATTTTGCCTCAGGAACCAATTCCATATCACAGCCACACACTGCAGCAACACTGCAGTCAATTTCCCAGCAGTTGTGGCCAGATGGCCAACTTCTCGACACACATCCAAAGACACACATGCATCAGGCCCAGACACGGATGTATGCCCAATCCCCTTTCGTCCCCATCAGTATGAAGAACAGCACTCGTTGAGAGCCATCCGGCAGCGGGACCTAGATGGGGCACAATGACATTCAGCTAAAGCACAGATATCCCATTTTGGTATAGCTCAGCAAGATCTGCAGTCAAGTGCTCTTGCAGCATGTGCACGGAGGAGGACCCTGCATAAAGTTCTCCCGGAAAAACCGCAAACAGAAGTCTAGGTGTGGCCTGGCACACGAAGCAAAGGCTGCACACTCTGGCACATGACACACCGCCGCAGCTTGCCCCGTCCCTCATCTCCATGAAGCATTATCGGTACACACAAATGAAGGCAATCCTTCTTGTCCTGATACACCCTGTGGCTACTAAAAGCCGGCCTTGCATTCTCCCAGAAATCCAGAAGCATGCCTTGCCACGCTGCTTCATTTTCAACACTGTGGCCGCAAAGAAGTGGCTGGCCATCCGTCACGCGAAAGACACAGCGGACCCAATCAGAAAAGCGCAGCATCGGCCAGGGCAAAGTCCGACTAGCTGTTCCACCCACAGATACCGGAACAGGAGCCGATGTGATGGTGACACTCAGCATCAGGCCAAACCGATGGATCAGCCTGCGCAGGTTCCTGCACCACTTCGAGCGGTCTTGCCAGGAGCCCAGAATTCTGAGCAAGTTGACCTGTGCACGGATGTGCTTGTATCAATGACAAATGAAGGCAAACAAACCATCTCAGTGTTGATGCACACACACACACACGTGAAGATTCGAGGGCCAGAGCTGCCGTCACGCATCCGCATAGTGGAAAACAAGCCGCCCATGGACACACAGTGCCTAGCAGAATCAGCCTGAGCACACGTGACAGAACACCCACTCATGCACACACACGCAGACATGGATCCAAGCCACACCGGTATCAAAGCCCTCCAGCATGGCATCAAATAAGAGTTCGTCTTCAGAAGGGTCGATATGGCGCTGTGCTGACTTCGGCATGGCCAGATCGACCCCTTAGACAGTCCAAACATACTCAAACCAGAGCGCAATTTAAAGGAGTTAACACAACCCAGGGTGGAGTCGAACCACCATGTTTTACTACTCGAGTTTGGGATACAACGTATCTTACACACGAAGTAGCAACGCCTCACCCATTGGGCAACTGGGTCAGTCAACAATATGTTCACTATCAGCCTAGCTGCGGCAAACATCCTTTCGCCTCGATCTCGAAGATGCGCCTGTCAAGCCCGATCGACAACATCTATTTACATGCATGCATGTGCTAGAGTGCCTGGCATCTGCACATCGAACATGCCTGTCGCACAGAACAACTTGATCCATTGCATGCGCATGCTTGCTGACTCATGCGTGTTCAGATTATGTTCCGTTTTCGCACACGGCTTTGCTCGATGGTTCGCGCCCCACGCTACGCTGCAGCACACAGGTGGCATGTTCATGAATGTCCAGAACCACTCTAGAGCTTTAGCTGTAGCCTAATACATACCATCCCATCATGCCCGCAGCAAACCTAGCCAAAACCTAGTCACCTACTCATCGTCCTTGTCCTTCTTCTTCTTTTCTTCGGCCTTGGCAGTTTCAAAATGTGCGAATCTGCACAACAGCCACCTTTGACTTGCTGTGTTCCATTATGTGTGAGTTTGTCAAACATGCGTGTTGATGCCATGGCAGATTGGTTGCTTCATGCATGACCAGGCGCAACAGGCATGTCTCCCACAAGCTCTCTTGCAACACACATGCAGCAGCACAACTTGCACACTCATGACCTTGGAGCTAGGTTACAAGATGTGTGGCTCAGTTTCGAAGACCTTGGGGCTTGATATTGCAACACGCATGTAGCAGCACAACCCGAATTTAGATTAGTTTCCTTGGGGCTAGGGGTACTTGCAGACATGCTGGTAACATGCATGAAACAGCACAACATATCTGTTCTTCTTGCCAGGCAACTTTTCTGGCTCGCTGGACGCTTCGCTCTTCACACTCTTTTTCTTCTTGGCTTTCGCAGCCTTCTCCTGCTTTTCTTGGTCAGTGAGAGGTGGGCGCCAGCTCCTGTGCACCACAAACATGAATTCACACAAGGAATGACAGCATGAGCTCCGCACTTGGCTCTGGAGAGCCAGTTGTTCATCTGCACATCAAACTTGCTCACACCAATGAAGAGTGCGACCAGACGGTCTTTCTCATCCCTGCCATGCATCAGAACACTGCAAACAGCTGTTGGCAAGCATCACTCACACGCACACACACACACATGTTGCACACAGACGCCAACTGCATGCCCCGGCGCCCCGCTTCCCAGGAGGCACTGTGAAGCTCTTTCCCTGCAAGTCGATGAGATCAGCATTCACAGGGACTGCAACGGGGCACTCATGCCCTTCAGCAGCCTTACTTCACACTGAGGTTGAGGAATAGCGCATCACACTCAGCCAGGGGCTCAGCGGCCCTCTTGTTCGCACGTGCGGCTCCAAGCGGTCCTGGCACTCGCAAGCCCAATTCAGTTTGACAACCGGTCCCGCACAGCCAAAGCACAGTCAATCTTTCTCCCCAAGATTAGGAGAAACGGCGCCAGGGCTTGGTATGGGTCAGAGTTCTAGAGTTCTGGCTGATGGTTGGGAAAGAGAGGCGTTCTGCAGGCCCCTTCCTCAGCTTCGAAAACCAGGCACGGGCAACTTGAAATCATCAGCGTATCACAACGCTTGCAAGCCACGTGTCAGCTTCGCAGGCTCTGGTTTGGGAGCGCCGGCAAAGCTGGCAGAGGCTGGGACACGGGCGGCAGGTCAAGAATACTGCCGCTGCCATCCTGCGAGAAGGCAAACTGTATACATGATATTAATGGGAACATGTACAAAAGAAACCAGTGGTTTGGGCTTGCAATGGGGCAGAACTTGTGTGGGGGGTAGCGACAGTAAACCTTGCAAAGCAAGCATGTGTGGTTTGAACAATTACAATGTAGGACTGGCTTGACAGAACATGCGTGGGCACTGGTAAACCTTGCGTTGCTGTAAGAGGAACAATGGGTATAGGGTTAACCTTTGACACACGTGGGTGGGATAGGCCATCAGTGGAAACCTTGTAATTGCAAACAAGCTGTGAACGACGCACAAGCAATCCTGCAGTCCTGCCTTGTGTGTCATGCGCGACCCTCTTTGGTCAGTTTTGCGCACCAGGCTTTCCACATCGAGCTTCACAAACTCGCCCTTGGAGATCGGGCAAGTGTACACTAGGCCGTTCTCGGCCCCCCATTTGAACGCATTCGAGATCATCGCCTGGGAAGCAGCTTGCAGAGCTATGACACATTAAGATAGCATTGCATGTGCAGCCAAACCCGAACAGTTTGCACTGAGCAACCAGCTCGTCCCAGTGGTAGATTTCCTTCAGCATCGTGCGGGTCACAGGGCGCTCCACACTTTCCTCTGTTTTTGTCTTTTGCACCCACTGTTTCACTTTGATTTCCAGCTGCGCAAAGCTCCCGCTAGACTCCATGAAGATCCTCTTGAGGTTTTCACCTTCACACACCGCAACAGACTTGTCCACATTGTGCGATTTGAGTATTTGAGTCATCAACCGTGCATGAGTGAGAGCATGAGTGTGCATGAATGAACATGTGCATGAGTGAGCAACTCTGTGGGACATGAGTGGGACATGAGTCTGAGTGGCGTGTGTGAGCACGAGTCGCATGAGTGCATGGTTGTGAGCATGCATGAGCAGCAAAAATACACAGGCAACAGCACAAACTTGATCCACTTTGGGTCAGGACACACTGGTCCTGGCCGCCCTTCCACATCTCCAGCACTTCACTTGAGGACTTGCTCAAGGCATAGCGGCGCAGCCTTGAAGGTGGAAACGCATGCCCATCTTTCCATGCAAGAGCTAAGGCCCCTGCTGCCAATCATACTTGTCCATCTTCAACCTGAGGCGTTGCACAAGCATCGCCACGCACCTGTACACACTCTCTTAACAATTGCCTCCCAGAACCGCCCGCATCATGGTCCAGCTCAGTAGGCCTTTCAGAAACCACGTGGAGTTATGGCGAACCACCCGCGCACACAGACTACATGTCAAGAGACGGCAAGGTGACGTCCCGTGGGACGCTATGCACCGAACCCTCAAGCTGTAATACCAACCACGTAGAAAGGTGTATACGGACGATGCCGTTATAGCCGAACCCGTGTAAACGTTGTAAGGGAGAAGGAATGATAGTTACAACAGTGGTCCTGACAAATGCAGCGCAAGCAGTTGTTTTCGCTCTTAATGCCGATCACGTAGGTATGCAGTCACACATCAGATCTTGAACCTCAATTGTGTCTTGAGCCAAATGGCGATCAATGGAACTTGGGAAGCAACACCAACAAGGACCTCAGAACAGCTACCCAATTTCGGCACGGGGCCTAGAGGGTTTTAACATCCCCCATTTGGGTCGCATTGTTCATCATGCGGTCCAAACACCACAAAACGTTCCACTGGCCACGGCTTCAACTACGAAATCGTGTCGTGCATTCTTTTACTTGCTATCACTACACCGTTCATTCGCTGTGAAACATGCCGGGTTCGATTGTACGAAAAGTGAAACATTCATCCTCCAATCGAAGCACACATCCATATGCAGGTGTATATAATACACTGTGGCCACTTCACTTGACCGCCAGTGAACATTCCAGCTGCCGCATTTGCGCATCGCGCAGCTGTCATCCATAAATGGGTTGGCCACAAAAGTCCACCAGACGCGCCCGCTTGTGATCGGTCTGCATATCTCCGGCAAAGAAACATCGGTGAGTAATCAATGCAAATCATAGCCATTCCAGATACCATGGACAATGCATAAATAATGAAAAGATATCATCTATAAGGTAATAGTTCCATCCATGAATATCCAGAGCGTCATAGTCATCGGAATATGTAACCATGTACACATCCATTCAACTTGGATATATGAAATCATATCATAATGTAAAGTCGTTCCGTCGCAATGGTGTTGATGAGACGCAAGCAACAGATGGGGACTAACCCACATCGTGCCGCAATCAGCATCTTCACTACGCATACCGGTCCCCAATGGACAGTCTGTGAGTGCGTCGACGGAACTCCTCGTCCAAGTTCTTCTGGGCTTCTCGTGCCCGGACACACTTCTTGTTGTAGTCCTCTGGCAACCAGTGCCCTTTCCGAAGGCACCAATCCAGCAGGGGTGTGTCGCATTTGTTCGGGTCGACGGCCGAGATGATGGCGCTCACGTTGACCGTGTAACCATGCTTGCCAAGGTTTAGGCCATCCCTCACGAATGATATATACTTACAGTTGAAAGCTAGTGCAAAACATCTGAAAATAATATCACCCACCGGGTGCACTCGGTCCTTGACCAGGAGCTTCATTTCTTCCTTGGTGACATCGAGGATTCTCGCTGCAATCCACAGCTTGTAGAATGTGTATAGTCCCTCGCATTTGTTCACCATCATACGAATATATTCGTCACGCTCCTCAACCGATCGGAAGGCTCTTGTCCGAACATTCTCCGACTGAGAAATCTTCGTTGTTGTTGATGGCAATAGTATACCTTCCTGATCGTGCTCAGTGATGTTGGGGTACCTCTTGAAATCATTGTGGTAAGGGCAGCCCTCTCTCCCCTCGAGCTTGGCATTCACCGTTCTCTCCTCACCACCCTCGAACATCCCCCACATCTTGGACATCTGGAGTGCGATAAATCCTGCCATGTACTGAGCCTCACGCGGCTCGTCAAGGCAGATCGCCATCCGTTGGGAGCTTATAATGTCCCGTGACGCCAGATCGGTGTCGCGGTAATGCCAACCGCTGTCTTCTTCTTCTGACGCATAGCCGGATGTATATCCTTGCGTGTCCATGTCGTCATCTTCTCCCGGAACTTCCTCCGCTTCGTCTTCATCCTCCTGTGCTGCCGCATCGTGGTTAGCTTCTTCCTGTGCACGCCTGGCATCTCCAGAGACGTTGGGGTTTTGGTTGTCCTCCTCGTCATCGGATTTGATGTGAATGTAGTATCTTCCGATGGAGATCAGTTGTGCCTCGCACTCCAGGCATAAGCAGAAGCAGGTGGGGATCGCGGTCGCACATGATGGACATATCCGGCACCTCAGTCCTTCCCATGTCTCATCATTCAGGATGACGACTTTGCTGATTTCGTCCCGGACCTCGTTGACCTGTGCATTGAACTCTTCCATCTTGTTGATTCGATAGAGTTCGCAGGCACGATTAACCATGTCAACGATGTAGTGCAGATTATCGGCACCTGTCTCAGTCTCCGGCATCCTCTCGCTGATCTTTGCGACGTTCTGGAGGAACATCGCAGCCGACTCTTGGGAAGAGTTGACAAAGCCAGGGCAGATCTCGTTCTCCACACACTTCGAGTACGCTCTCTTGACATCAACGTACTCCAGGCGTTTCCCTCCGTTGCTTTTGCCAATCCAAATGGACTTGACCTCATAGAACGGGACCACGTCAAAGACCATGAAAGTCCCATTTGCCGCGACTCCAGCTCCATACCGCGCGAGGGTTGCACTGGGAATGTAGATGATCGCAATCGGGTCCCCCTTCCTTACGTTCCGCAGCGTCACCTTTGTTGCCACGTTCATCTCATCCCATGGAGCGAACGCTCCGAAGTGCAGTGCTAGCCTGTTACCGCCATCGATTCCGCCGGGGACTAACCCACAGCGTACGATGCTTGGCAGGTTTTCCACATACGTCACATGGAATGCTCCTCCGAGAGAATCACCCATTCTTGCGGAATACCTATTCGCCAGTGCGGATGAGCTCATGAATCCAAAATCACTGTGACCGGGTGTGACTCGGATGCACCAAGGTCTGTACCATCCATCGCATCTGTTGAACATCCTGTCGATGTCGTCCCGATCCACGCCAGCTTCGTTCATTTCCTCCCTGGCTGCCCTCGTGTCGTTCGGGTTCATGATGCTCGGAAACCTTGCTGCCAAAACCTGGAATCTCGATTTTCTGCTTCCGGATTCCTGCCACTTGATCACCTCCATGATGCCCATGTATCGTTTCGCTCTCGTGGTGTATGGTGGGAATATGTCGTTGTTCCGGTCGTCAATGACAGCATCAATGTCGACCCATCCACCCTCGTCGCACCTGAAAGCACTTCCTCGGCAATTGCCGATCTTGTGTCGAAGGACTCTGCATAGGTCGTGAGATAGCTGGTTTGCTTGGTCCCTTGTAGTAAATACCGAGCGATCATCACCAATCCTGCATAGTGGAGCACCGTCGAAAGGAGCAATGCAGAAGTTGACACTCTTGCCAAGTTGCATCACGTCCACTTGCTCAAGGATTGCACCTTTGGGAAAGTATTTGGGGTCAACGATGGACGCATACGCCCATGGCAAGTGCACATCACTCACATCGCCATACTTCGGGATGTAGCACGGGATGGTGTCGCATCCCATCTCAAGCGTCTTCTTGAATGTCCTGTTGTCCCCGCACGGGTTGTAGGTGAGGTCGACGCCACCACATTGTAGCTCTCCTCCCTCAGCCGTGTCAGCCATCTCCACCAAATTAATGGTGTAGCTGTACATCTCAATTGTTTCTTTCCCTGCTTGTCCCCCTTTCTTTCTTTCCTTGGACGTTGATGAGGTCGGTTCCTCCGTATCCCCCATGTCTTCATCAGATGAAACAGGGTCACTGCTGAGTAGCTCACGGAGCACCTTCATCGCCTTCTCATTTCCAGCAGCCTCTTCAATGTCCTTGCAGTCGCCGTCGTGGGCCAGGTTCGCGCACTTCTTACAGATCCCCATATCTCCCATGCACTTCTCCATTGACTCCAGGAATCCTAGTGCCGCTCTCCGCCCGTCGATCACTCGCTGCTTCTTGTCTTCCTTCTCAGTATTGGTTTGAGAACTTCGACTCGGGTCTGGTGCTTGACCAAGACCCTCATCTTCGCCCTCCGTGGCCTTTCTCTTGGAACCTTGTGCAGAGGGCTCGGTGATCAGGGATCGTGGATGTCTGGGCTTGACCTTGTTCATGATGTCAAGCACCTCCTTCGTGGGCACGCCGAGCTGTGCGGACGGTCTGTTCCGCTTTCTGTTCTGGCCCGTCGTGTGGGTCACGTTCCCAGCGAGGTGTCGCACTATTGACTGCTCGAACTCCCTCTTGATCTTCCATGCATCCTTCCACAGTGGCAGTTCGTGCTGGAAGTACGACATCACCTCGAAGAACCCCAACACCATCTCGACGACGTCTCCCAAGGATTCCTCGTTCGTGGTTTGTCCCAGGAGTTCATACATCGTTCCTTGGTCGAGCACACTCTTGATCCAGGACGAATATGCCACATTGCCAAGATCCTTGCCTATCACGAAGATGGACATCCTCTCCTCGACTCCCTCGGAATTCTTGCACACGATCACATCCCGGGATGCGCACAATTGCTTCCCGTGACCGTTGTTGTAGAACTGTGCTGCTTGATCCACAGTCATGCTCACGAATCCCACGTGAGAAAGCTCCTTCTTCAGCCTTGAATACGCGAGCTCCCGTATGATCGTGATCATGGCCTGGATATTGTTGACGTCCACCATGAGGTTTTGAAGGTCGGGGATTGCCACCACGCATTCCGCGAAGAGGCGCGTGTACATTTTCTTCCCCTCGATAGACATTGCAATACCGTTCGTGTCCGCGTTCCAGTTCGCGCAACAGTTCACGCAAGAAGAGGGATTGTACTTCGACTTCGGTCCGAGCACCTTCGACTTGCTCATCTGCATCTCTTTAGCGCAAAGTTCGCAGATAAACTTGCTGAGCTCCGTGACCGTATACCATCGAAGACGTTGATCACCGATATCGGCTTTCCCAAAAGCATCCTGCTCGCCGTGTCCTTCATCTTGCTGCTCTTGTTTCCTCTTCGACTGTGCAGTGAAGGTCGGCTTGTACTCGAATTTCACCTTCGATTCCTCCATGTTCTTCGGGATGTTGAATCGAAGGTCGGGCTCGTTTATGCACGTCCCCTCCAGCTCACACACAAACGCGTTGCTTGGTGCGACCGCATCGATGGATTTCTCAATCAGCAGTCGCTTCAGGAGGAAGTGTTGCAAGTTCGAGCTCCCAGGGATCTTGTAGTTCTTTCCTGTGAGCGCATGGACCACGCGCCACAGGCGATCGTTCTCGGTCACCAGCGCGCCTGCCGCCTTGCAGATCTCGCTAACCTTGTTGGCGATCGTCCCCAAGTCCCCTCTTCCACCATGGAAAGCAACATCGCGATTCACGCACACCACGACCAGGCCCTTGCATGTGTTGACGAGGTCAGATATCGCCTTCTGCAGGGAGTCGATGATGGGGTTGGCGGTCACCTGCCATCCGCATCCTCTCATGCACACCCAATCATATAGCGACATCCAGATGTGCACCGACATTGGTGAGTCATCCATGTCTCGCCTCCGCCGTTCAGCGATGAGCTTATCCAGCTTCTGCAATCGGGAGATGATATTCAACGTGTCGTTGGGTGAGGAGACTTGCTCACTCGACCCATAGTATGATCTCTCCTCGATGTTTGTCCATCCCTGTTCGTTGACCATCATCTGGAAGGTCTTCGTGCTCCCTTTCGAGTTGACGGCCCTCAGGGGCCAATCCAGGACCAAGAAGCTCTTCTTGTGGATCATCATGTCGCGAATCGTCGCCTCGCCAATGGGGCTCCTCTTCTGCCTATTGATAATCCGGTTCAACTGTCCAGGTGCGTTGTCCGGGTTCTTCTCCGCCTGAATCAACGCGTTGATGGCTTTGGCGCCCGGAAGGCGTCCAGTAATCAAGCATCCTGTTTGGGCACACAAGAAAGCATACAGCTGTAGCCATGCCGCATTTCCCTTCCCAACATAGGAAAGAATGATCTTCTCCGCGCTGGTCTTCTCCTCGAAGTGCAATAGCGAAGAGGTCAGGCATCTCAGCATACACTCCCAATATGTTGCGTTCTTGCCTTCTGCAAGACACGGCCCAAATACAGTTTGTATGATTGGGTACCCCGTATTGTTGTCTATGTTGAATTTCACATTGACAGTCGCTCCGCCCAAAGTGGTACTTCCCCTTCGAATGAAGTGTGTATCAGTTGGGTTGTTAATTTGATAATTACCCATCTGTCGTCGTCACCGCCAGAGTTCGGAATTCGGAAAATGGAGTCGATGATCTCGTTGTCGATCTTGACAGCATCGCTGGCTTGCGACCCCCCACTTGGAGCTCCCGGCTGGGGGACTGACCCACCAGCGGTTTGACTCCTTTGTCCGGAGCTTGATGCCGACTTCTGCTGTCGCTCCGTCTTCCGTGGCGGCTCCGTCTTCGATGAGCCCATCACCCACCATGTCGGCTCTTCCCCAACCACGAAATCCTCGGGGTACTTCTCCAGTTCCCTCTCGATTTCATGAATCGTGCAGTATTTATTCTGGAAGAATTCGATCATGACGTCCTTCTCGGCCTTCTTCTCGATCTCCTTCATCCAGCTTACCCACTTGCGCCGATCTTGGTTCTCAGCGGCCCTGTCAGCCGCGTGCGGTGCCAAACTGATGGAGTTGATGTTCATCGCAGGCAGCTTCGACTCATAGATCATATCGATGCACCATAGGAAATCCCTGGCGTACTCAATCTCCCGGTAGAGATCGTTCAGCTCCCTTTTGTCTGGACGGAAATAAGCTGTATACGACTGATCTTTGGAGTCCTTCTCACCGAGCAATGGCTGCAATCTCCTCATGATGAACGATACGCACATGAGCGAATTGACCGCCCCGATGCACGCGTCAGAGATGTCACTGGGGGTTGACCCACAGATCATCCAGCGCAATAGGTTGTTCTGGCTGGCATTCTCATCCCTCCTCAGTGCATATGCGAGGTTCTTCATCGATGCCTGCAGCTCATTCTGGTAGACCAACCCAAGGTCCCAATTCTTCTGGTAGTCGTCCTTGGAACCACGACCGTAGGAGTCGATCTTGGGAGCCTTGATCACGCTCAACGTGAACACTTTCCCCCAGTTTCGATCCCTGTATCTTGCGATTCTCCGGTCGTGCCTCTCAAACTCTGCAGTCGTCTGGAACTCCTCGGAGCTCCTCCACCTTCTCGATGACGATGCCCTAGATGACTCGTCGCTGATGAATTCTTTGTACACCTCCCCAACCGGGGTGTTCTGGTGGAATGCTGCTTTGAACGACCGTTCATCGTTGTCCTCGGCCACGCCTAGTGCGAGATCCCAGATGTTCGCGATTGATCTCAACATATCCGCCCCTTCCATGCAGTACTTGGTTACGTTGAGCAACTCGGGGTTCTTCGCCAGCATCGTTGCCTCACCGCAAAGTTGGTTCAGCGCCGACACGATCTTCTTTCCCTTGCTGCAGAATTCCCTCCATCCAAGCATACATTCGTCGGCAGAAAGCTGTCCGAAAACTTTGCTGATGAACTCTAAGGCAACCCTCATAGACTGCCCTTCACCTTTCATCATCCCGCGGCCCTTGGCAGAATAGTACGCTGAGTATGCATAAATAGCGGGGACGCCGATGTCCTCGATCCACTTCACGCACATACCCAGGTCGCTGCTCACCTCCATCCTCTTGGGCATCCTCTTGCCTTCCTCGATGGCGTTCTTCACCAAATTTCCCAAGAAGATTGCTGCTTGCCTAGATTTCCCAACAGGCACGCAGAAGAACTCATTCGTATTGACGACATTCGGATTGGCAGTCATCTTGATGATATTCTCCAGAACCAGGAAAACCCAAAATAAGCAGCTGCAAATGAAGCCACGGAATTGTCCCAATATGATCCCAGCTTCAGATTGAGGTGACGAACTCGTCCAGCTCCTTCTTGAAGCTTGGGGTTCGGGACTGACCCAGCTCCCCGTATGCACCAGAGGTTCGGGACTGGCCCAGCACCTCGGTTGTGCAGTTGGGGTGGTGCAGATTTCGCTCGCAGTAGCTTGGTGCTTCCGCGATCTCCTTCGCGTAATGCAAGCAAGAGCGAGTTTCAACGGTGCCGGTTTGAGGCACCTTGCTCGAGCACGAAAACGGCGAAGGATCACACCCACAATTATAGACGTGTACAACTGGGTTTCTTTGGTTTCACGACCAGCACAAGGTCCATGCTCATGGTTTCCATTGCATTTCTTAGACAACGAGCCACCAAGTTCAAAGTTCCATGAGACAACTCTCCATGGTTTCTTGATTGGCATGGGTTTCTTTGCATATCTTTGTTTCAAGCCATAGCGACACCCATCAAACTCGTGACTAGTCCCATCATGCACGACCTCATGCAGTCTCTCATCTTTCCAATAATCACAACTTCCAGGCAACTCAAACAAAATCGCAGCTCGTTTTGTCATGGCATGCCGTTTAATTTCAACGAACCGTTCAAATAATCTCCAAAATTCTCTTTGTTTGGCCTCGATTTTCTCTGCGGTGTCAATTCCGCGAGTCTTGTTGAGGCGTGCCCATGATGATCCCCCCGTGCAAGGCCCGGCGAAGAACAACAAATCGGAAGGTTTGGTAAGCACATGTCTGGCGATTCTCCCCCCGTACTCGCTCAGTAAGTCATCAACCAGAGTTATGGTGACAACCTGCGGCCCGTCATGGCGGGCAAGAGCAGTGAACCAGTTACGTGGTTCGGAACATGCCATCAGCACGATGGGCCGAGCCAAGTCAACACTGTAAAGAGTGACGACTGTGCGAGTTCTCATACCAGGAAGCGAGACATGAACAGGAGCGCGAAGCACACCACCGTCATGTTTGACCATCGCGAGTTCAATACCCGGCGCTAACTGTGGCTTGTGCTTCACCGCAATGCGATACGGAACAAAACAACGACCAGGGACAAGCTGCTCGTGATTGATATGCAGACAACGCATGAGCAATTTCAATCGGAGCAACGTTTCCAAAGCAAGGTCGTTAACACACTTCAACTCTATGCGCTCGTTCGACAGTTCTTCAACAAATGCGGCCAGCACGGACTGCATGTCAACATCCCCGGACCCGACGTGAATTGGTCGTGGTCGTGGAGACCGTTCCCGCGCCGGTGCAGCGACCGGTACGGGATGAAACTGCCAAACTGCGCGTTCAACCCAACCATCAATTCGCACACATTGTAGCCCCGGGTCAACTCTATCCTCAACTTTGAGCCATGACCCATTCTTCAGAAACCAAGTGGAACGAAGCCACTTGCTCCCAAACGGTGTCATAACCGCGAGTGGAGGTTTCACACGCATCAATCTGGGTCCCTTGGCAACAACAACCGGATCATGTCCTTCATGCTCATGCAATCCCTCTTTAGATGTTAATCCAGACCACCATAGGTCCGGGGGCATGATCGGTATGTGTGTGTACGGAAAGGTTGGAACTCCGTCAACTGTCCCCGAAGCGGTCTGCATGGTCCCCTTTATGGGATCACACGTGGGTGTGAGCGCCTTGAGGGTATCCGGGTCAGACAGCAAGCTCGGGTCAAGTAGACCAATCTGCAAACATGCATGTTTCCATTTGCGCCCATCATTGAACGCCTTGGTGTAAATATCGGCCGCCATCCTGTCGGTGACCTCATACGCCAAGTACATGTAATCACGTGTGAACATCTCATGCATCCACGAAATGCTAACACCATGGCTTCTCTCAAGGTGGCGCATCGTGGGGTTCCTCCCCGATCGCACGACACCGATCATAGCCTTATTATCGTCATAGAACACAAAGTTCGGTGACTTCTTGAGAATCCGCTCTACCAGCTTGAGAGCGGGCATACCCATCGATCTCATGGCAACGTCGGCCGCAACAATCTCGGCCTCGGGAGTGGAGTGACTCACACAACCCTGTCTTTTAGAGCTGCCAGACAACGGAAACCGGGTATTAGGCCCTTGTATATTCAAGTGTCCACCGGAGGTGGAACGCAGCGAGTCAATGCATCCCGCAAAGTCAGCGTCCGCATACAAGGCCAAGTGCACATCGTCCATAGGGTCTCCAACCCAACCGACCATGCGCCAATGTTTGGTATGATGCACATAGCACATCAAGTGATGCAAACCCCGATCATCGGAGTCAGTCCACCTATGCACGTTCCGTGCTAGGCGATTCACTTGCCGCAACAAATCGAAGCGAGCAATCCGCGCACCGTACAGCAACTTCATCAGTACGCTAGCGGCATGCGGAGCAAGGTGTCCACGCACGGGCTCCTTCATGGCCAACTCAGGAGTCCCTCCCCGTTGGTCCGGCACTGTGGCAGAACCGTCGGTGGGCACAAGATTGTTACACCAATTGCACACGACTGACGGCCCCTCTCTGGCAGGCTTCCGTGAGACGTGATTCTTTGTTTCTTCATGCAACTCAGGGGTGACAACCTTATTCAACTTCACGTCGCCCGCCACTTCAAGATAGCGGTCGACACAGGAACGTAGGAACTGTTCCATGTCATAGGTCACCGTTGTTACTCGGTGTCCGTTCCCGAGAGTGACGTTTCCCTTGCTTTGATTGCAACCAAGGTACATGTCAAGTCCAGTCTCGGGCTCAATCTTCAAACGTGTACGCAACATGCTCCACCCTTGGGCAAGGTTCTTCTGCGGCCCTGCCATTTTGAAGTCGTCGACATACACAACCAGAACAAGCTGGAGCTTTTCGTGAATGTACACTGAAGGCCATTCTTCGCCGATGGGCTCAAAACCAACGGCACGCACCGACTCATCGCAGTGCTGCTCCCAAAATGTTCCCGCATCTGGGTGTCCGTACAGCGCCTTCCTCAACGGGACGACTGGTCTTCTGTACTTATCCCATTTGCATTCACTTGGCACGGCCTCCGGTGGCAATTCAATCCAACACGGCGTGCCTCTCAAGGTGGCCTGTATATACGCCTGAACAGCGTCGGCCATCTGCACATCCCAGCCATCATGACAACCCAGAAAATCCGCCCAACGCGAGGCTTCAAATGAAGCAGGGGAGTTCCCCAAATCTTGAAACATCGCAGCCTCAAAGCTTTGGTTCTTCACTTGGTTCCCCAGCAACACGCCTCTACCCTTGAACTTCCTCTTAGGATCACCAACAGGCAACTGTGAGTGCTTTTCAACGCAAATGCCATGTGCGCGAGCCATGTGTATTTCCTCCCCCTTCGCTTTTGCTTCTCTGGCTACAGCGTCATATTCACGCACCGCGCCAAGATCGAAGACCCCCTGGTCGATTAATCCCGACCACTCTTTCTTCATTGATGCCAATGCATCAGGGTTGGTCAACATCTCTTTCCGGCCTACCGGCCTGGATACTAAAGCGTCGAAGAATCGTACAACTTTCACAGCTTTCTCTCTGTGCTGTATTCGCTCAGAAGTCACGCACGGCATCGATGGGTACTTCTTGGCTTCACCGTCCTCGCCTATCGCAGGCATTGCGAGTGGCACTTTTCCAGAAACTATCTCAGCAGACTCCTCCCATTCATACCAGGTGAGGTCCGTCGATTCGTCGACCGATGGATCCGTCCCCGATGCTGTCTCAGCTTCGTCTTTATGACTCTCCATGACTGATGCAACCGCCTTCGTCCAGTTTGGAGTCGACTTTGATCGCTCCTCAGACTTGAACTTCCAGGCATAAATTACCACCAGACACTCAAATTCTTTCTCAAGCTGAACGTTTCGTCTCATGACGTCTTGGGACTGTTTGGAATCCATGAGAACAACCACCCCGTCGACAGGATTAACAACAATCCTGACCCATTCAAGCTCAGCCAAGTGCTTCCCATCCATTGGGTTCTTGATCTTTGATATGTTCTTCCGCAATCCCCAATTGTACTGCCATTCTACTCCACCCCAGCGGTTCCGAAGCATCGCTCGAATTCTCTTACCACCGGGCATCTGTAATGTCCGTGCCTCTGCCGGCGCGGAAATCTCAGACTCTTTACTCTTGGGATCTTCCTCTTTCCTTTTGCCACCGCCCTTCACCTCGGCCTTCTCTTCCTTGGTGTAATATTTACTCATCATGAACTCTGGAGGTCTCGATGTCTTCATTAGCCTGAATCCGTCCTTCCCGACAGGATACGGTCTCCCGGCCTTGTCGATCTTAACCTCCTTGCCATCGTCGTTGACGTACGTGATACCATCCCCGGGTAGCCCAACTGACACGTGTGGAAGGTCGGACCTCGCAACCTTTTCATCGCCCTTAGGGTGTCCATCTCCTTTCCCTTTTGAGGAGCTCGGTCTAGCATCTTCTTCTCCTGCATGATCCCCCCGATCTCCGGCGATTACTTCCGGGCCATCGTCGAGCAGTAGACCAGCGATCTGATCGACTTCATCGTCAAGCAGTCGCTTCTCGTCACTCTGCAACAAGTCAGGCTCGTAGTCCTCATCCTCGATCAGGCGGTCACGTGCATCCAGACCGATTGCATCGATAGACATCTCTATTCCTTCCAAAGTCTCGTTGGCACCCTTGTACTTCTGTTGTATTGGGAATGTCAGAGGAGATTTCAGGATCATCCTCTCCGTCTGATGTGGCATTCTCAACCGAGGTGGAACCTTTGCCTTCTTGATGTTCAGCTCCGCACCCGCAAATGCAGTAGTGCCCAAGCACGATACTTGTTTGCCCAATGCATACCGGTGCTCAACACATATCCAGCAAATATACCAGTTTCCCCTCTCGGCTCGAACTTCTCCCTCTTTCCCCCTCGTGCTTCACTCGGCTTGAAGTCCACTAGCGCACCAAAAGGTATCTTCTCGCCCTTGAACTCCTCGCCATGCAGCCTCATCCATGCACTCGATCCGTTCACCTCTTCGATGTTCATGAGATGGCACTGAGTGGTGATGGCCTGCACCCAATAACACGTGGGTAGACCGGCATGTACTAGACAAGCCGAAGTCTGGTCAATGATGAATTGATTTGTTCTTTCAGCAAGGGAATTGTTCTGCGGCCGTCCAGGCAGCGATAGGTCGTGGTTCAGCTTTAGCTCCACGCACGCATTGATCAGTTCCGGGCCGTCATCTGAATATACCTGCTTGATTTTCCTCCTCCCGCAGAAGTGCTTGATAGCCCTGACGACTGAGTCAGTGTCTCTTCTCGCGGTGGGATAAGCCATGATAATTCCGGTATATATGTCCCGGATGATGAGCGCATACATGCCTTCCACTTCATGATCTCCTGATGCCGTCACAAAGTCGAACGTCACCAGGTCACCGAACGTCTTCACTTCTCTTTTGAATGCTCCCGTTCGTGATCTGAAGTGTCTCATCTTTGCCTTGACGCATGATTCGCAGAAGGGATTTCGGTATCTGTGTGTAAGCAAATGAGCTATGGAGTTGGCGTCCTTCTTGAGGACTCCCACTTTCCTCTTTATTGATGATCCTTCGTACACGTCTACTTCGATTCCGGCATCTGGATCATCTTCGTCAGCCTCTTCCTCGTGAGCTTCGGCATCACCATGTCGATGCGGGACTGACCCAACATCTACAGGTATTTCCTCAGCCACGGGAGGCGGACGTACCGGACCGGCTCCTCCGGGTGGCCCGAAGTCGAATGCCCCGTCGTGGTGTTCGCCCTCGGCCTCTGCGGACTCACCGACAGCGGCGGGTGTGACGTCGTTCTCACCGTCACCTCCCTGATCTGCCTCGTCGTTCGTTACCATCGCCAATACTTCCGAAAAGTGCTCCTTGAGGTCGTCTATCGTAGGGCGATGCCTGTTACTCCGAAGTTTACCATCACTCACTAGGTACGGGATGTCATCCTTGACCTGCAAGTGCACGAATCCCTGCTTTGGCGTAACCATGAAAGGTAGTTTACCAGGCATCCAGTGAAATGCATAACCCATCTTCATGCATCTCCTCCCCACTGACAATACCGTGGGTGTCTCATCCAATACATGCGGCTCGACAGTCTCGTCCAACTCTTCCACGACTATCTTGGCCACATCAGATGTGGAAGTGGAACCATTCGCGGTCTGGAACACGATCTCGTCGTCATCTTTCACGATGTCGACACCCAGGCTCTTCGCCTTGGCTCTTCCAATGAGATCATGACCACATCCGGTGTCAATCAACCATTTCACCCGTTTGCTGATGCACGTTGACATGGCGAAAACGTTCTTCGGCATACCATGCTGCTTCTTCCAGTCGACAGCCGATTCCTTGATCTCGTCCTTGTTCCGATCATACTCGAACATTATGCTGCTCTCCTTGGTCACCGGGAAGTAGTGCCTCTTATATATATCATCCACCACTTCTCTCAGTATCTTCGCACGTATCAATGATCGTTGGACTTGATAGGCTGATTATTCACGATGATCACTGCTTTTGAACTTCTTCTCGTCGACGTACACGTACTGATAAGGCTCATTCTCATTGTCCTCATAACCGTACCATTCCCCTTTTCGTTCCCATTGCCTTCTCTCGTCTTCGAGGTAGGTGATCTCCCCATTCTCGTCGACGTCGAGCACTTCCTTGAAACACACCATTTTCTCGGGGATCTCGGACTCGCCAGACCATCTCGATGATTCGCTCATCGCGTCGTCATCGTGCTCGTGGTAGACAGTCTCGGCTTCGTCCGGTTCGACCTGATCAACGTCCTTCTTGAAGCTTACCTTCCCTGCAGGAGCCGATTGCTTCAGGACTATCGCGGGCATTGCGATGGCCCTCCTCGCAATTGCAGGCGCTGCGGCTTTGGCGGCAGCCTTCGACTTGGCTTGCGCCTTGTCATTTGACGTTGCTGGAGCTGAATTGTTCTCGATGAGCTCATGCCTATACTTGCAAGCGCTTCCCTTATCGCACTTCCCCTTCTGAAACGCGAAGCATGCTCCATCATCTCTCTTTGGTGACGATGATCTGGAATTGGATTTGCCCTTTCCTTTCCCCTTGGACATGCTCTCCAACTTATGCTCCGTCTTCTTGCTGTGGGAAAAAGTGCATTCATTTCCTTTCACGCACCCCTTCGCCGATTTGAAGTGGTACCAGCAGGGGTTATCCTTGCTTCCGCCCGGACTCTTGCCTCTGTCGCTGGCACCGTCGGACTTGCCGTTCTTGCCAGCGTGGCCCTTTGCCTTGGCTTTTGGGAGCACAGGAGCGGCATCAGGTCCACCGGGTTTCCCCTTTCTGCCCTTGCCACCCTGGTTCTCCTGTTTGCCAGTTGCTGGAGCCGCATCCTTCCCGCCTGACTTCATCATCGACTTGACCGATTTCTCCTTCATGTCGAGCATCAGGTCTTCCCGATCTGCCTTGATCTGATAGTCGATCAACGCCAATAGGAATTCATACGTCTTCTGAGGATGCTTGTCCGGTAGTCTATGGTAGGCATTGAGGCCGAACTCCATCTTCTTGCTCCCTTTGATCTTCCTGTAAAGGATGTCTCTGAGAGCCAGCTTACTGGGTCTGTCCTCGCTCCTCATCTTCAGCAGCAAATCATACCATTTGTTCCTGAACATGACCAAGTTCTTGTCGCCAGGAAAGTCAAGGTTGAATAAATGCTCGATGTGGTAGACAAGATCCGTTCTATCGGAAGTTCTGAATGATTGCATAACTAATGCCACCAACTCTCGTCCCTTCACGATCACCCCTTGTTGATGTCGTAGTTCAGAGTGTCGTGTAGCATCGAGGTATACGTCCTTGGCTTCGTCAGGTGCTTGTTTCAGCATGTTCTGCATGCCCATGGCCATCTTAATATCTATCGTAGCAAATCTGTCGCCACCTGAATCGCTAAGCAAATCCAGGTCTGGGTTCAACCCAAGAGCCTGCTCCAGCCATTTCGTCCATGCGTCGGTATCTGGATCTGCACATGCGCTCAGAACATTCATCAGCAGTTGCATCTTCCAGGTGTCAAGTTGATGGATCTTTGGCCAGGCCGGAATAGATACTCTCTCGGCCTCTTTCCTCGAGATTCTCGGTCGATCATTCTTGATCTCTCGGTTATCTCTCGATCTCCTTCGTCTCCTCCGTGTCCGATCGTCTTCTTCCTCTTCTTCTTCCTCGTCTTCCTCATCTCCTTCGTCGTCGTCATCCTCATCCTCATCATCGGGTGGATCATCCGGAGGTCCTCCTCCGCCACCAGCGAGGCTCAACTGACGTCGACCCGCTCCCTGCCCATTCCCATTGGGCGGGAATCCACCGTAATCCAATGGGGGCGTAGTACCGTTGTTTCCCCCCCCATCACCACCACCAGTCGTAGTAGTGGATTGTGGGACATGCCCAACAACCCCTTGCATCTGGGATAGGTGTACATCGATCATTGGATCACCGAAAGACGGAAAGAGGATCGAACCTGGCATCAGCGACGAATTAGGGATTTGATTTGAAGACGATGACGGGACTGACCCAGCCACCTTCTTGTCTATCCTATTTGAATTAGCCTGGGTTCCTCCCTCAGCGCGTTTCACTACTGCTCGTTCACGATGTCCATCTTTGCTGCTGGAGGCTTCCTGTGTCTCCAGCTTCTTGTGTGCACGTAGTTCCTCGTTGTCAGCATCGAGTTGGCGTACAAAACTCTCTTCTTGCTTGAGCGTCGCCTCTCTTTCTTTCAGTTGTCTCTGAAGCTCATGCATCTCCTCGAGGTACTCATCGTACATTCCCTTAGCTGTCAATCTCCAGTACTCAGCCTCCTTCGACTTCTCGTCCATCGTGCACCGTTCTTCTTGTTTCTCTTCTTTGACCTGGGCTAACTCCAAGATCGCATCCTGACGATGACCACCTTCGACAGCAATCATCTGGTCCTTCATCGACACGTCGGACTCATACTGTTTGACGATCTCTTCTTTTTCGCGAAGCAAGCAATCTGCTCTCTTCGATTCCTGTTCCGCAAATACTGTAACGTCATTCAGCCTCGCCATCAGCTGTTCCCTGGAGTCCTCCAAAGAGTACGTCTCGGGGCGCTTGACGAGTGCATGCTCCAACTGTGATTTCAGACTTTGGACCATCTCCTCCTCGTTGAACTTCTCGATAGATGTAGAAGATTCTATGCCTCTGATCTGTTGCTGATAAACTGATATCTGTTGTGAAGCTTCACGGTGTATCTGATTTGCACGTATAGCTGATTCCTGCGCAGCCGACTTCTCGCTTGCCATGTAGGATTTCATCAATGCAATCTCCCGCTTCTGCTCCATGATAGTTCCTTCAGCTTGTCTCATCTGTTGCATTATAATATTCGACTCCATGTCTTTCTTCTCCCCGTACTGAAATGCGTTCATTTCCACCTTGCGCATCTGTTGGGCTTCTTCCTCAAACTTGCGCCATGCCTCAGCCATGTGGTGTTGGTGGTGACTCACTAGATGTCCCGACTGCTTGCTGGCAATCTCGCATCGTCTTTCCAGCTCCTGGATCCGGATGGTGCTTCCATAGTCTTCTTGGTTAAGATTCGCCATTGCTGCCGACATCTCATCAAGTGTCTTCTGATATTCCCCGATCTCCACCTCCATCTTATTCTTCTCTTTGATCACGGCGCGAAAATCTGCACTGGTGGGTGATTTTGACCTCCCACCCTTCGATGTCGATCTCACGCCCTTCTGCGACGTCCGTGGTGTCGCAGGCGAAGATGATGATCTTCTCGGTGGGGATTCTCTTTTCTTCGACTCCTGATGAACATCGATCTGCTTCCATGATCTTGTGGGAGTAGATATGTCGCTGAATAGCGCGGAACCTCCGCTCCCAGGTTCATCCTGTGAATCTGCAACCATATCCATCACCGCAGGAAGAGCCATCAATCCATTGGATCCCTCTGAGCTGCTGTTCCCAAAAGTTGCAGTACTTGGGCTCGCCGAAGACGCCTTTGTACTGTGTAGGTTATCGTTCCTTTATTGTCCCTGTACCCGCAATAAACCAGCTGTCTCCCAGTCCAGTGTAGAGCTTGTAGTTACGGCTGATAACCTGTCAAGAGACGGCAAGTTGACGTCCCGTGGGACGCTATGCACCGAACCCTCAAGCTGTAATACCAACCACGTAGAAAGGTGTATACGGACGATGCCGTTATAGCCGAACCCGTGTAAACGTTGTAAGGGAGAAGGAATGATAGTTACAACAGTGGTCCTGACAAATGCAGCGCAAGCAGTTGTTTCCGCTCTTAATGCCGATCACGTAGGTATGCAGTCACACATCAGATCTTGAACCTCAATTGTGTCTTGAGCCAAATGGCGATCAATGGAACTTGGGAAGCAACACCAACAAGGACCTCAGAACAGCTACCCAATTTCGGCACGGGGCCTAGAGGGTTTTAACACTACATATGGTGTGACTTGACGCCTGCGTCTCTCCAGCGTCTACAAGGCTTGCATTGTCCTGACCAGTTTGCAATACCTGAGATTCCCTAATATATAGGTTTCCCTCTGCTGCACACATGCTGACACATGACCGCCACAGATGTTGAAGCAGCCTCACTCTTGCAGATCTTGCCCTCCTGCAATGGAAAGTGATGACAAAGTAAGCGACTTGATATGTACTTGCTCTGACTTGTTGTCTCTATATCTCTCTCTGTTTTGGGAATCCATGACTTGCAATGGGTTGACATTTTCATGCTTGACATCAACAGCACCTTGACACCACAAGCATGCAGCACAAGCTTGAGAGCAAGCCAACTGCGTGAAAACATTGACCTGGCTCCCTTCCTCCACGCGCTTCTCTTCCGCCTTCTTCTTGGCCATCTCTCGGATGTTCTGCTCCGAGGCTCTTCTCTGCTGCTCTCTCTTGTCCTGCGCCTCGCCGCCCAACTGAGTGTCCAGCCACGGCTTCTCCTTGGCCACACGGTTGGCCTCATCCTGCAGGCCACATCCACCTCCCAAATCCCCAGGAGACTTCTCCAAAGCACCTTGCGAAGCCGCTCCTGCTCCACCTGCACCACATCCTTGCGAAGCCGCTCCTGCTCATCCACCACTTCCTTGCGTAGCCGCTCCTGCTCCGCCTCCACCGCCTCCTTGCGAAGCCGCTCCTGCTCCGCATGCACTCCTCCACCGCTTCCTTGCGTAGCCGCTCCTGCTCCGCCTCCACCGCCTCCTTGCGAAGCCGCTCCTGCTCCGCCTCCACCGGCTTCCTTGCGTAGCCGCTCCTGCTCTGCCTGCACCGCTTCCTTGCGTAGCCGCTCCTGCTCCACCTGCGCCGCCTCCTTGCGTAGCCGCTCCTGTGCTTCCTGCTCTGCTTCCTTCACCTTGCGCAGGCGATCCTGCTCTGCTGCCTTGTGCTGAGCTTCCTTAGCCGGGGCTGCGCCCACCTTCTCCTTCTCATACTGCAAGCGTGCTCGTTTGCGCGCTGCCTCATCAGCATCCTGCGGACAGAGCGCATTGCAACTGTTTTTTTGTGGCACTACACACCACGCACGCCTCAGTGTCACAATGAACTTCAACCACACAAACTTAAAAAGAACAACCTCACACATGTGATCGACAGGTCACAGCATGCATGTGCATGCTAGCCACTTCGCACACTCATGCATGCAAGGAGAGATGATTGCTAACCGCTTCGTGCAATGATTGGACATTCATGCATGCAAGGAGCAGAGGCAAAGGCACACACATGCACACAGCACTCACGCATGATCGTACAATGGCTGCACACTCATGCGTGACAGGAGCAGAGGCCACACTCATGCATTCAAGGGTCAGAGGCAAAGGCACACACACACACACATGCATGACAGGCACACACACAGCATGTTTGCTGACCACTTTATGAGTGACTGCTGCAGGGAACACAAGCAAATATCATGGCACACATGCACGCATGGACTCGCACCTCCGCGTGGACAGGCGCACCCACAGACATGGACGGCTTGCCCGGAGCCAAGTGCCCTGCGTTTTCTTCAACATAGACCTGTCCTGCCAAGGCAAGGATCTTCAGCTGTACACAGGTGGCCATGCACTGCTGATGAGAGGCCTGGCACGTGAGACTGATGACCGGGCACACCCAGCGTAATGAATCCTTTATCGCCAAGCGCAGACTGTAGCTGCCGAATGGCAGCCAGCTTCTCCTTCACGGGCCACACACACATGCATGATAGATATATCACACACATGCAGCATCTGGTCATCAACAGATCCACAACTTGATGTCGTGTCCATCCGTAGCATACGCAACCCTTGGTCCACGCTATCACCCGACATATCTTGTGCCAGAAATGCTCAGCTCATCATGCATATATTGCGCTGACTGATCGCTGGAATTATGATCGCTGGAAATTCCTCCCGGGGTGATCACCGGAAAATACTGACCTGATTGCTGGAAATTCTGATCGCTGGAAATTGCCCCTTGGGGTGATCGTCAGAAATTACAAATTGGGCAGATTTTGGAATAGCGCCCGTTTGCACATTTTTGTGCCCGGATAGCACTTTTTTGCGCCCGGTTTGCAAACCCCCAAAATTAGGGTTCCCAGCGATCAGCTGTATTTCCAACGATTGGCGTGCTATAGCATGCATTTTTTAACGATGACAGTACATGCTTTCCTGAATATTGTTGTACTGTTGCACTAGGTCTGCTGCAGGCCCGGCAGCTTGTAGCGAGCGCACGAATTCACACATGGTGGTTTCCCAACTATATGGGATGTGCACCTTGGGTGACTCATACAAATGCATGAGCACAGGGACCAGCTCAGCATCTGACCATACGTCTCCAGTTGGC
The DNA here is from genome assembly GCA_963377175.1 of Effrenium voratum. Taxonomy (NCBI): domain Eukaryota; class Dinophyceae; order Suessiales; family Symbiodiniaceae; genus Effrenium; species Effrenium voratum. The sequence continues at coordinate 17,350 of CAUJNA010001946.1, read as the reverse complement.
AATTGTTCAAACATTTCCCGGTCACTAAGCAACTCATGACCAGGTAGCTCACTCTTGCGCCTCCCATGCACATGGCACATTTATACACACATTCAAAACACATGCCACAGCAGCATGCATGAAAGTACAACGCCAGCCTCAAACTGCCTCGGTCTTGCGGGGCTTCTTCAGCCCATAAGCGAAGTAGGCGGCGCCCAAAAGCAGGCGGGTACTGCCTACACCCAACACGCCACATGATATGTCGTGTTTGAGCACATAATGTTAACGACTGAGTTTCGGGCTGGGTCTCCTTTAGCGCTGGCAACCCAGTCCAAGCTTTACCTTTCCGTCCTAAGTGCTCATTGAAGCACATGTTAACATGCAAGTAGCACACAAGCTTGCGCACACTCATACTCACAAGGTCGGCACGAGAAGTCTTCACGCATGTGCAGCGTGTTCGCACTCCATTGGCGAGGCGCCCCAAATCCATACCATGGATATGGGCCCAAGTAGAGCGTAGGTGAAGCCGTTTGGGGCTTTTGCTCCCAAATAGCATAAGCCATAGTGATGTCTTGTACACCTGCAAGCTCGTACACAAACCCACGTGGCTCGTAAGAACATGACAAGCAACGTGACGCATAGCACAACTGGCTTAATATTTGCCAAGGCTCCCACGCCACGATGTTTTCAAGCCATTGCCACCTACCATTCTCGAACAAGAGGCTTGCACGAGGCTGTTCCACAATAAAGTGGCACTGCCGGCTGAGCAGCACAAGGCACACCAGGACTAGCCTGCAAGCACACACACACATGCACATTCAAGCTTGAGACTGCACATGCACAGGCAGGATTACATGCTGACCAGGCTCCGCGCCACTTGCAGGTTGCCACTAACCACAAACGGGTAGCCAACCCCTTGCACGTTTAGCAAGGCGCGCATGGTTGTAGATCTTGCAGGCATCCCCCCTACACATTGGCCCGGCCAGGCGTAAGCAGCCCGTGTGTAGCTTCATGGCAGCATATAAGGCCACCCTTAGAATGCAAGAGCAAGACACATGTAAGCACACCCAGATGCAAGACTACACCTCAGCTCCCAGCAGGAACCCCGATGTAGATCCAAAATCGTGCGAACGTGGGGAACTCGGGCAATACAGTATGTCAAAGTGGGCCACATTGAAGCCCGCCCGCTTCCTGGCCAACATTGCATACCCAAGCTAACAATCATTGCACACACACTCACATGCACATGCTCAGATGCACACATGCGCACATCATGGGGCAAGCGCCATTCTTTGCTGGCTGCACTGCAGCCACTGAAGAGCTCCAGAAACTGGAACTCCGGAGCACTCCAGTCGAATTGCTCCGACCACAGCATGAGCAAGACCTGACCAGAGACAACAACAAGTTAACTTGTTGCCTCCAGAGCTCAACAGCTAGTTTGTGCCCTGAGGCACTGGCAATGCCCACCAACACCTTCACAACATGCTTGCTGAACAAGATGGATCAACCCAAGCCGGGCCTTGGGCGCTGAACAATTGATCAACAGCTGCACCATGCTGCCGCGCTCATGCATGGTGGCAAACCCTGGCATGATCATGCATGCATTCGTGCAGCTTTAACCCTATCACGCATGCATGGCTTTCAGAGCATGAGGCACCTACACATGCATGCATGCATGATCAGCAGCCCTTGGGCCGGCAAGCACATATGCATGAGCAAACATTTGCAAGCACACAGCTGCAATCCTGAACGCATTGAAGACATGCATGTGGGACTTCAATGCACTCATGAGGCATGAGATGGGCCTTCCATCATCGCATCCTCGGCCCACATGATGAGGTACCTGGAAAGCAGGCAACGTGTGATCATGACATTTTGCAACACATGCAGACAGCCGCGCATAGGACGCAGCAGGCACACACACAGCTTTTTTGGTGCTCAGAAGCAGCTACAGTCTTCATCTTAACGGCTCCTAAAAGGTGCATCAATTCCAGAAACCAACTGCTGTAAGGGGACCATTGCCATCTCAGTAAGGAAATTGTGTTTTCCACAGGTGTGGCAGCATTGCTCAAAATATAAGGTCTGGGGTTACGCAGGTTGTAGCCTGTGTTTATGCATCAAAGCTGAGTTCCACTTTTTGAGCAACTTGTTTTGAGCCACAGCCACTTGTCAGATGCATGGTTCCTTTCAGGAGCCCGTCTTGCTCAGGCGCAAACGCCAACCTGGAAACAGCACACATGCGTGGATGCAGAGATTAAAGGACACCGGCGCCTGCCAGCAAAAAAGCCAGCCTGGAAACAGCACATGACACACAAACACGTTCTACCCGCTGAAGCGTGGCGGGAGGACCAGGCCGGGATCATGTCGCCGAAGTGGCCAAGTCCTGCAACGAGAATTACACAGACACATCATATAACATGCCTCAAACCATCATGCATGGCATGCATGAGATGCAGCCTTTACCGACGAGGTCGCGCAGATCTCCGGTTCAGCACCTTCATGAATGTGCCACACATGCACGTGAGTGCAACATGTCATGCATGAATGTGATGTGTCACATGCTGTGTGTGGAATGAGATGCAGAAGTTGATTAGCTGCGGGTGATGCTCCTGGTTGTCATGGGTGCTGCTCTGATGTGTGGCTGTGGCTCGCACATGGGTTTTGCTCGCACTCAAGTGTGGCACTGGAGTTGCTCATGCATGGGTGTTGCTCATGTGTGGGTGTTGCTGGTGTTGCTCATGGGTGTTGCACATGCGTGGGTATTGCTGGTGTTGCTCAAACATGTTGCTCATGCATGGATGGAATTGCGTGTGTTGCTGGTGCAGGATGCCGGATGTTGCTCATGCATGGAAGTTGCTCATGCGTGGATGTTGCTCATGCATGGATGTTGCTCATGCATGTTGCTCATGCATGGATGCCCCGCCTGCGGAGGTGGTGGCACCGGTGGCCACCAAGGCTTGGGCGCCGCCGCCGGTTTTGGCGGCGGCGTGTGGCACAGGCCGGGGCACCTTTGGCCGTGGAGGGCCAGACAGCCTGCGCCTCAGGATGTCGCTTGGCCTGCTTGGGGCCGCTTCCGGGCAAGCGGGGGGCGACCGCGGCCGTGCTTTCACAGCAGGCGGTCCTGCACCAGCGGCGCCAGTGTTCAGCGGCCTCTTTTTCGGCCTGCATGCATGTTGCTAAGCCAACACTCACACAACGCGTGCATGCACGTGGCACTGACAAAGCTGAACACGCCTCGCTTTGCTGGGCAGCTTCACCGTGCGCGTGCCCGAAATCGTGTCCTGAACGGCCAAAAGGCCGGTGAGCACTTGCATCGTCGAAACCACGTCCCTGCGGGCGGCGACCGCGTCCAAGTTGCCGCCCTGCAAAGCATCAGCACATGCATGCACACATGGCTCAAATGGCCTTCCCATGGCCCCGAAACATGGCGCCAGGCGGTTGGCAGGCCCTGCAGCATGTCTTGCACACCCACATGCACAGGCATGTGCACATGCATGGTTCAACACATTATTCAAAGCTCAGCCCACTGCAGGGTTCACGGCCAAGAATGCCTGCCGGGTCGTCCTGGAGACCGTCAACGTCACCTAGTGGCAGCAGCACGCACAGCACAAAATGTACTCGCACTCGCCTCTGCTGCTGCAGCTCCCGCTCCTCCCGCTCCTCCCGGTGTTCCCCGGGCTCCCGGTGTTCCCGAAGCTCCTGGTGCTCCCGGGGCTCCTGGTGCTCCCGGGCTCCCGGTGCTCCTGGTGCTCCCTGCGCTCCCGGCCCTCCCGGCGATCCCGGCGATCCCGGAGCTCCCGCTGTTGGCGTGACTTGGCCTTCGCCTTGGGAGCCGCTCCCCGAGAAGCCGCACGCCTCCACAAACACATGCACGCATGCACTTGAACAGCGAAATGCATGAATTCCTGCGGCGCGCATGCGTGCAGGGTTGCATGAATGTGTGAGCATGCACACGCGGCATGCTGGAAACATGACACATGCCTGTTTGTGCAACATGTTTTCGCGCATGGCTGTTTTCACAAAAGCAAGTGGCTCGCACATGCATGCATGAGTGCTGCTTCAGCAAACCAGACCTCATCAGACGCTCTAGCTCAGCATCGGCCATGGCCAATCCTTGCAGCACGCACGCACTGAACACATGTGACCAGCACAACAGCCACGCATGAGCTCCTCGTGAAAGGGGCTGCACAATCACCCCAGTCCCTCCTTGCAGAACGCATAACTGCATGGAACACAGCAGCATGCATGCATTACCTTCTCAGGAAGTCACCCAACAGCCAGCCAAGGCCTTGCAGAAAAGGGACCCAAGCTCTTCCTTGAAACACACACGCAAAAGATTGAGTAGCACAACATCATGCACACACAGCTCCTCGCAGTTCTTCGCACCACTTGAGTCCTGAAGCACATGCAGCAGAATGAACTTACTACTTGAAGCACAGCAGCAAGAGCTCCTTGGCAGCGCCCACCAGCACCACGTAGGTCCTGAAGCAGTTTGAAGCACATGCAGCAGAATGAACTTGCAGTTTGAAGCACATCAGCATGCATGAGAGCTCCTCGCAGCCAAGGTCCTGAAGCACATGCAGCAGGATGAACTTGCAGTTTGAAGCACAGCCGCATGCATGAGAGCTCCTCGCAACCTTGGTCCTGAAGCACATGCAGCAGAATGAACTTGCAGTTTGAAGCACATCAGCATGCGTGAGAGCTCCTCGCAGCCAAGGTCCTGAAGCACATGCAGCAGAATGAACTTCCTGATTAAAACACAGCAGCATGCATGAAAGCTCCTCGCAACCGCAAAACCGCAGTTGGCTTGGCCAATGTAGGAAAATGCTGCATGTTCGGGTCGCATGCGCACAAGCCAACATGCATGTGTGGCAATGGTAAAGCAACATGCCCACATGACATGCATGCACATGCACATGCACACATTTTCCCTTTTCAACTCTCTCCAAATCTGTTTCGACCCCTGATTCGAACGAGTGACAACTGTTGCCACTCATGATGCCAACCCCACCCATGCATGGCATGAGAAACCCTTGACCATGCGCAGGCGCACATCAGAGTGTCCGCGCGGGAGCACAGAACTGGCAACTTGCTACTTGAGGCAAGACCCCGTCTTCCTGCGCTCCTTGCTGCGCCTGGTGGGGCGTGGACAGGCGCTTCTACTTCAGTCGCCTCCTGCCAGGCGCGCTGAGAGGCCGTGCCGGGCGCCGGGCTGCCTGCACGTACGTCCTGCTGCGCAACAGCTTCTCGGGAAAGTGGGGCTCCTTCGCACAGCAGCATCTGGCACAGCTGCTGCAGGCTCAGCATCTGGGGCATCTGGCACCGGCTCTGCAGCAGGCCGTGCAGGCTGCTGCACTGGCTGCAGCTGCAAGGCTTGCTGTCCTGGGGGCGGTGGCAAGGCAAACGGGTTTGGCTCTACTGCAGCTGGCTTTCTTGCCTTTGTTTTGGGTTTCGGGGCCTGCTCAGCTTTGCGCTTCTGCGTCGCCTTGGCCCGTGGTTCTGCTTTGGCCTTGGCCTTTGGTTTGGCCTTGGCCTTCGGTTCTGCTTTGACCTTTGCTGTTGGCGGAGGGGGCGGCGGCATGCGTGGGGCACTCAACAGGTCTCGGCAAGCTTCAGGAGCGTCGTCAGCCTGCGTTGCATTTTTTTGACATGCACACACAGACACGCACACACACGCATGTCCAGTGATGCCAAGTGTCTGCTGCCCGGTCAAGGTTCTCCTCCGTCTTCTCCAAGTTCACAGGCACCATGAGCTGCGTCTCCAGGTTATCTGGGCCTTGGAGTGTCACTCAGCCATGCCTTCTGTCTCTCTCCAGCTCGGATTGGAGGCGCAAAAGCTCCTCCAAGTCTGCGAGTTGCTTCAGCAGCAGCATCTTCTGGCCTTCATCCTCCACTCCTAGAACGTTTTTTGCAGGTGTGACTTTCAGCACATGCGTGAGGCTCCTGTGAAATCCAATTTCCTGGCCACCTTCTCGGCTTAGCAATCATGCATGAGCACATGTGTGATGAGGTTTTCAACATCAGCCTGGCATGTTGCGAGGAGAGGGAGTCACATGGCTTTGGCCTTGGCTTGCACCCTTCCGCATGCATGAGATGGAAGTTTTAAGCTCTGCACTATCCACATCCATGCTTGAGGCTGCATCCGCATCGTCTGGGACACTCTCACAATCTTCCTCAAAAAGGGGCATGAGACACAATTCCGCACAATTGCAAAAGTGTGGAGACATCATGAGGTCACGGGCACGAATAATTGCAAACAAGACTCAGAATCTGAGCATCCCGAGGAAGCAGCATCCGAGGCGCTGACACTGCCAGCATCATCTGCCAGCAAGCCCACATCAACACAAGATTGACAGGCCCAGGCCATCTCCTGGAGATTTCCTTGACACGCGGTGTGTGCGGCCGCCTCATGCATGACAAGCTCACAACACACAAGCTTGGAGGAGAGACACATCTAGGCTTGCTAATGGTACCAAGTAGCTTTGCAAGCCGGGAGAACATGTACACAAGCTTCTTCACAACACGGGTTTGCAGTCTCTGGCGCACACCTCAGATGTAACTTGGCACATGCATCAGAACCAATAGTCATCAACACATGAGCGATCACTCAGTTGATCCAAGTGTCTGCAAACCACTTGGCTTCGAGGCGCGCACATCGCCAGGAAACTGAACACCGCCTGGTCAATCACAGCCTGGCTCGGCCGCATGCCCAGGTGCTTCACTGCAAGGCCGACCACCACATAGTTGTCCTTCAAAGATCCTCGAGCAGAACTTTAACTTTGCACTGCATGCACACATGAAGCAGCTTGCGTGAACAACAACCAAAACACACACATCCAGCAGTCAAGCAACACGTGCATTCAAGTTTCAAAACATCCAGCAATCAAGCCACACATGCATCCACGCATCAACTCACGCGTGTGTGTGTGTGTTTTTCATGAATGCACTCACGCCAGCTTTCTTAAGAGTTGCACAACGCGTGCAATCATGGCATGTGTGCTCTCATGCATGCTTTCGTGCGTGTTCGTGCTACATGCTTGTGATCGTGCTTGAACTCAGGAGAGCGTTTATGCATGCATGCACTGTGCGCAGGCAAGGCGCTCCGTGACAACTTCTTGGCTGTCACTTGGCAAAGCGACTGCTTAGCCCCAAGGGCTGCGAGCTCCTCCTCATTTGCCCAGGCCAAGGCAAGAGCAGCAGCCTGCGGCGCTCTTGCCATGACGCGGTCGAGCCAGCTTTTGAGCAGCCTGCTGCGGGAAGCTGCGCACATGCATGTGTTTGGCGCAAGCAAACATTGCAGACAGACTCACAGCACTGCACAGGCAAAAGGGCACTGGGTCGAGTTGATCTCGATGTGGCTCCAAAGAATCGTCCTGGCACGTACACGCACAGACACACAATGCTGTTTGCGAAGCCATTGGCATGAACCGGCCTTCGCAGCAACAACGGCCCGCGTCCTGCACAAACTTGCACAGCCACAAGCATCCCTCCCTGCGCACAGTCCTGGCCATCACATCCATCTCGTCAAAGACCGACCAACATGCACTCAACATGCGCACGCACGCATGCCTGCTGCTGGCTGCATATGTGATTTCACCCCGCGTGGTTTCATCATGCATGGTTTCATCATGTGTGGTTTTATCATGCATGGTTTCATCATGTGTGGTTTCGTCATGCATGGTTTCGTCATGCATGATGTCATGCATCTGCTTGTGGCATGCGTGGCGGCACAGCAAGTTCGAGCCAAACATTTGAAATTACAAAAAAAACAGAGCACTGATTGCTCATGTGGCCTCATCTTGAATTTCACCACGCAGGTCAAACACCCACCCAATATGACACGTGCCTACAAAAAGACTAATCAAAGTACCTGGAGGCGATGCTGCAAAAAAATCCCCAAACAAATGATGTTAACTTAATTTGCTAGAAATAGCCAGGCTTGGCGAAAAAATGCTCGGAAAAAAAGAGTGCTCGATTTGCCCCCCCTCCCAAAAAACATACCACTTTTTCAAACTGTGTACCAAACAAAGGGTTGAGCACTTTTTTCTGTACCAAAGGGTGGTCCAGGAAGACAGCCTCCTGGAGTCGCAGATGCAGCTGGGCAGCCTGCAGTACCCACACAACCCCATGAAGGGAGCCTAGGAGCACTTCCACTTCCTCTCGGTCCTTGCGGGGACCTACGACGACACGGCGCGCAACATCGACATTGACCGTGCGGGCTACCTGCGCCACAGCTTCATCGCGGGCTTCCCGACTGAGCGCGTGCCCAAGATGCCCCTCAGTGGCGTCAGCACCCGCTCGGGCGACCTGGCTCGGTTCACTTTCAAGGCACTCGACGGTACGATGACGGACGTGTTCATCCACCTGATAAGCTGGTGACGCTCTCTGGCACGGGAGTCTCTGCGCTGGGCTAGCAAGGCTCCATAGCTCAATCGGAAGAGGCGCTGCAGCTCTGAAGCTTGGAGGGTGCGGGCTCGATTCCACCCTGGCGCGGGCGCGGATTATTTGGCTTGAAACGGATCATTCCGGCTTTTTCCTGGCGAGCTCCTCTCCTTAGGAAATTCTTCTTCCCTGGGCCCAAGACGGATCTTCCAAGACGGTTCTTTTCACCTCCAGCCCGGCGAGCGCCTCTCCTTGTGAAAGTAATTTTCCGAGACGGATCATCTCCGAGACGGATCTTTTCACCTCCAGCCCGGTGAGCGCCTCTCCTTGGAATTAAAATTCTATCCTGGTCGTCACCAAGACGGATCTTTTCACCTCCAGCCCGGTGAGCGCGCCTAGTAATTTCCCGAGACGGATCAAAGACGGATCTTTTGAAATGCAGAGACTATCTTGGAATTAAGTGAGCGCCTCTCCTGAGAATTAAAATTCTACCCTGGTCCGAGACGGATCATCTCCGAGATGGACCATTTCGCCTCCGGCCGGTGAGCTCAAAATTCTATCCAAGACGGATCATTTCGCCTCCAGCCTGGTGACTCCTGGTCTGAGACGGATCTTATTGCCTCCAGTCCGGCGAGCGCCTCGACAGCACGAGACAAAATCTTCTGAGACGGATCTTATTGCCTCCAGCCCGGTGATCCTTAGGGAATTCTTTTCCTTTGGTCCGAGACGGATCTTATAAAGAAATGATCCTTGGTTTAGCCCGGGATGCTCAGCCGCTCCGCAAGCTCTGCCGTGGCCGCACTTGCAATCTCCTCGCACAGCGCTGTAGGAATGCTGTAAAGCAGCTCGCGCGACTGCCCTCTGACCTTCTCACGCTGGCCCCCCATGAGTCCCGTCTTCCCACGCCTCGCACCGGCAGTCCACAGCCGGGTCTGCTTCCTGTACGGAGCCCCGTACTTGCAGTAGGCAACGTCCACCCAGGGCAGGCACTCCATGAACGGTCGGCTTCAGCAGCCCGGTGGCCGGATTCTCGATGACCCACATGAGCGGCTTGAAGTGCGCTATGGCGCTGGCACCAGCGCGTCGCCCTCCTCAAGTCGTCGCGGGCGCTTTGTCAGAGCTCGGCTGTACTCCATGCGTGTTCACCGCCAAGGTCTGCTACTTGCGCGTAGGGCGTCAGAGCCAGGGCCAGCTGCCCTCTGCCCGAGGAGCGACTGAGCGCTGCTGAAACGGTGGCCTTGCCGCGGGCACACTTCGACTTCACAAAGGAAGTTGTTGCACTCTGCACAGTGGTCGCGTAAGCGCTGGTGTCTACAGACGGAACCACCGCCGCAGTCGCTGCAGTGGTTGCGCCGCCTTCCGTGCGAGCAGTAGGACGCACCGCCGCAGTCCCGGCAGTAGTTCCGCAGACGCGAGTGCTCGCAGTACGATGTGCCTCCACAGTCCCGGCAGTGGGTGCGCACCCTTCCATGCGAGCACACGCCTGCGCCGCCGCAGTCCGTGCAGTGGTTGCGCTGACGACCGTGGGGGCATTTCTTGTCAGACCTGGCAGGCGCTCCACAGTCACGGCACCGGTGCTGCCGCCGCCCGTGCGGGCACTTCTTCTCAGGCCGGCGCACAGGTGCCATCGCTGAACACTCTTGGTGCTTTCTGACACCGGAGTCGAATTTTCAAGATGAGAATAGAGGCAGCTGTGTTTAAAACCCACAGGCGCCAGCCCGCCCGCCGCGGCAGAGACCACCGGAGGCTAGCAGGATGAACGCACCGCCACCTGCCCGGCATCGGAGCCCGCGCCAAGGTCAGAATTCTTCCCAGGATTTTTTTTCCAGTTGTCCCCCCACAGGACAACTGGAATTTTTTTCCAGTTGTCCTGTGGACCACTGTCTAAAGTTTCGGCGAACCTGCCCGGCATAGAAAGCCAGCCACCTGCCGCACCTCTCGCCTGGAACGCATTGAAACGAACCCACTTCGAAAAACACAAGTGCCACTTGTGCTTTTCGAGCTGTCGAAATTTTCGACAGTTTACCGAAAATTTCGGCCGTCGTGCGCAGGTCCCGCGATTGACCGGCGCCATCGGTCAAATCAAATTGAGTCACATCCGAAAAAAAAACCCTGGTGCGGGCCTGGTGCGGGCCTGGTGCGGGCCTGGTGCGCCTTAGCCTGTGAGGGGGTGATGCGTCAAACGCACTACCCACGCCAGCCCGCCGATGTGGAGGCTTCCAAGGTCGGAATTCTTCCCAGGAAAAAAATCCAGTCCTCCCCCAGTCCTCCCCCAGTCCTCCCCCAGGGGAGCGTACTTGCGGAAACTTGCGCCGAAGAGGGGTTGGTGCGTCAAACGCACCAACAAGCGGTGACGCCTGTGAGGGGGTGGTGTGTCAAACACAATACCCCCGAATCACGAGGACAAGGAAACTTCTCCGAACGGCCGGAATGCCACGAAGGACCTGTGAGGTACGTTTGACGTACCAACAAGCGCTTAGCTCCTTGGCCGACTACTGGACTAAGGCGGCGAAAACATATGTAAACATGTTTGAAGGACCTGTCACCGGCAACATCCCGGAGGTCCTGGACAACGGAGAGGTCACTGACGGCACGCACGTCACCGCAGGGCAGCTGGCCCTGGCTCTCATGCCGTGCGCCCAAGTAACGGACCTGGCGATTTGATGGTGGCTGGCAAGTCGGGCGACAGACCGAGGAGATGCTTCAGCGTGTCCACTCCCCCGCCTTGGGCGCCGATGTTGCTGCTGCTGATCTGAAGCTCGTCCAGGAGCAAAGGCCTCTCGTCGCGCAGGAGCGCTCACCGCGGATCGCAGCATGTCCGGGCTGGACACCATGACGAACTCGTCCAGACCCACGTCGCGGGCCACCATGGCTGCCAGGCAACTTGCCAGGGGAGTTTTCCCCTTGCCGCTGTCTCCGTAGAAGATCAGGTCCTTCGCTCGTCGCGAGCTCGCCCGTAGGCCTCGAAAAAGTCCAGTGGCTGCTTCTGGTGGACCTCGGGGTTGTACCACCAGCAGTTCACGGTGCTCTCGTTGATGACGAAGTCGGTCATCAGAAGTTGGCGATGGCGCGACACCAGCAGGCTCTCCGTTTGCAACTGGTCGTCCTGGAGTTGCTTGCGGAGCTGCAAGAGGGCCCTGCTCTGCAAGTGCACGAACTCGTCCTCACTGTTCGGCGGGCGCTTGCCGGTGTTCAAGGCCTTGTCGCCTCGGAAGGTCGTGTCGAGCTTGATGAGATGGCTCTGGAACTCGGACGTCGTCATATCGCCGTAGTTCTTCAAAACCCGTCGTGGAGAGAACTCTGGCGCCGGAGGTTCGTTTGCTGCAACAAGGCCGTCGTAGTCGCCCCGACTCATGGCCCGCATGGCCCCCTTCTGCTCCAAGCAATTGGCCATCAGCTTCACGACATCGTGAAGCTTCCCCTTGCCAAGCTTGTAGAGGACGCCGGAGGATGGGGCAGCAGCTTCATGGTGGGCTTGTGGAAGAAGACCCACAAGTTTGCCCCTCTTTCGGGTCGAAGCATGACGTGGTGGCCGACGTCAGGAGGCTGAGACGCCATCCAAGCGCAACCTTTGCCCTGGCACTTGTCGTCCCCCACCCTGTAAAGGCACTCCAGCAGTTCTGCTTCGGACACACCCGGGCCTGTGTGGCGGAACTCACAGGGAACCAGAACCTGGTTGCTGCTGTGGAAGATGGGAGCGGCGTTGTTCCTCATGAAATCCTCTCGCGGCTCGGCCCTTGGCAGCAACAAAGTGGTTACCTCCGGCTTCTCCGGCTCGCTCTCCGGCTTCTCCGGCTGGTCGCTCGCCTTCCTCTTCAAGTTCAGGCAAATGGGCTGGCGCGGAGACTGAGGCTTCGCGGGCGGAGTGTCCGGGGCGGCTGCGCGGCGATCCACACCAGGCAATGCTCCAATTTCGTCGCCGGGTCACGGGCTCCTGGCCGGCCTTGAGTTCTTCAAAGATGGGCAGAGCCTGCTTGCAGCCGATGCTGTCGTAGGACAGGAACCCCGCAGGTCGTCCAGGGTCTCGAGCACGCGAATTCCCATTCTCACGGAGTGCGGAAGGACGGTAGACAGCACCAGGTTCGCTGCCGCCTCGCGCGCCTCGCGCTCGCACTCGGAGAAAGTCGCCATCGCAGAGCTTCTCGAGCAAATAGTGGCTTGTTGAAAGCCAGCTGTGTTTAAACCCTACAGGCACCAGCCCGCCCGCCGCGAAAACGCTCTGACGGCCTGATAACCCGTTTGAACGCACTCCGGAAGCATGCTCCCCGATCATACGGGCACGCATGATCGGGGAAAAACTGGCCCCGTAAAAAAAAGAATGGCAAGTTGGGCGAGACAACGACAGCAGGTCACGGAGGCCGCGGACGGCGGCGCCCAGGCTCGAACCTGCGGTGCGGCCCGGGGGCCTACGCGCTGCTCTCGCGCGCGGACGGGCAGCTGACCCGGGCGGGCCAGACTACTACCACCTGGGCCTGCGGCCCCCCAGCAAGGACTTCGACTACAACCCTCATCCGCGAGAGGCCCAACGACTACATCCTGCTGTGCAACGGAAGAAGCTCGTGCGCTCCCTGCAGGGCGGAGAGCACCGGCTGGGCAAGGGCTTCTTCCGCGACAAATTTCGAGTGCCTGGTCCACGTGCCGGTGACCCGGCACACCTCACGGAGGAGCAGGTGGCGCAGCGGGTCAGGCAGCAGGTGGAGGCCGCTAGCCAGAGCACGCAATATCGGAACTCCAGGACCGAGGTGGAGACGCTCCTGCGCCAGCGCATGAGGGGCCTGAGGAGCGTGAGCTTCCAGCTGCCCTGCGAGAGGACGTGCTGCAGAGCGCCTTCGAAGGGGGTGTTGGCCAGCTCCATAACTCCGGGAGCCACGCGGCTCCCAGGCGGTGGGCAGCGCTCTCTCTCAGCGTCTCGCTGTGGCAGTCGCCGCACAGCGCCTGCAGAGCACGCTGCCCGCAAAGGCCTCACTGGCACCACGTGGTCCAGCTCGCAGGTCAGCCCGCAGCCGCACAGCGCGTCCTCTTCTGCCTCTCCGCCGCGCGGCTCCCGCTTCGCCTTGAGCAGCTTCAGGAAGATCTCGTGCGCCAAGCCGGCCAGGCCTGTACTCCTTCCCAGCGCAGCGCCTCGCACCACCTCCGCAGCAGCCCGCAGTACTGCGCCGGGCTGCTGATGGCCACCTTGGGGCCCGGCGGCCATGAGCCGCGCCTCCCGCAGGTGCTCGCACCAGAACAGCCCCGGCTGCACTCCGCGGCGTCAAAGCGCCTCCGCTCTTGGATGGGCGGCAGCCTGCCTCGCCTGTAGAGCACGCGCGCCGCCTGCCGCTCCAGCACCCGCTTCACGGCCATGTAGCAGTCCCGTCAAAGGTGCGGTGCTCCTTCAGCGCCGGGTCGTACTGTCCACGAGGTCGCCCTGCAAGCTCAGCACGCGCATCGGCGCGTTGCGCCACACCAGAACTCTCGCACCCATCGGCGTCTGCCGCGGGACCACATTGTGTTGGGCATCTCCGCGCGGGCCTGTGGGCGCGCAGCACGGAGGTGGTCTACAGCGCGCGCAGAGCTGGACGGCGCGGGCACGGACTTCTCTCAGGCCTTCGCCTACGAGGGGGCAGGGTGTGGGACTTCGTCTACGCCAGGAGGGCCGCCGCGGCACCTTGCGCAGGTGAAGACTGCCTGCTAACGCAGCGGCTGCCAAAGCTTCACGGAGCGGCTGGCGCTGGAGGCGCTGTGCCACCCGGACGGGACGGCACGTCGGTCTACCGCATAGAAGAGACGAAGCCGTTGCTGAACCACTGCCTGGCGGGCAACTCCCTGCTGCTCACGGGGGCCTGCCGGGCACCGGAACGCACCTGGCCCGGACCATTGGCGAGAGCAGGGCGAGGTGCACCTGTCCAAGACGCACTGCTCCGCGCAGAACCTGGGGCTGGGGGCGCAGACGGCCGACCACTGGGTGCGCAGGTACGTGCAGGGGCAGCGTGCAAAAGCTGGACTCGTTGGGCGAGCCAGTACTCATTAGGCGAGCCCGTACTCATTGGGCGAGCCCGTACTCATTGGGCGAGCCCGTACTCATTGGGCGAACCCGTACTATCCCTACATGGCGCTGTGCCTGCTCGGCGTCAAAAGTCGGAATGGACAAGAGAATGCAAACAGCGCTCCAAAATCTTCACAAGCGATGAAGGGGCTCGAGAGCCTGGTGCCAGGGCAGAAAGCTCATGCAAAGATGAGAGACATCTCGAGTGGTATCGTCCCGATAATTGACCATGGGGGCTTGTCAAAAGCTCTTGCAAGCTAGAAGCCAAGATTTGGACTCTGGCCTCAGTGTTTGCCACCTCAAAGACTCCTGAAAGGGATCGTGTGAGGTTGAAAGCAACCCCGAGCGCCTGAAACACGGCTGCAAAAGGCGGGCTCTTGGAAGGCTTGCCACTGACTTGAAAACCCAGCACGGTGAAAAGGGATTGAATCAGGTGTGTGGCAGCGTAGGTGAGCGGATCGGGCACCACTGCCGGAAAATCGTCGTAGAAACAAGTGCAGGGCAGGAAAAAAGGCGAGCGCCAAGTGCATGAATGGCTAGGCTAGTGCGCAAAAAGGCGTAGACAGAGGCCGAGCTGCCAAAGGGCATGGTCAGCATACGGTAGCACCGCGTGCGGCTCGTACACACAAATGAACGAGTGTGCCCGGTGCGCCGGTGCAATTGCCAGCTGACGATAGGCGTCCTGAAGGTCGAAGGCGCGTCCACGCCAAGGCACCTCCGTGTAGCCGCAACACCTCTTTAGCAAAGCAGCGATGAAATCTGTGTCACGCAAGACGACCTTGTTGGCCGAACCGACGGCAGAGTTCAAAAGATTGAACGTAAAGTCATCAATAGGCCGGCGCTTGTCAGACTGCAAAACATAGAAACGAGGGCTGATGACGGAAGTCTTAGGCACGTCTGGCGCCTGCAACTCTGTGAGAGTAGTGTCAAAAAGTTTCTGGTCTGCCACCTGATCATCCGTAGGCTGACATCGTGCCAAGGCGCGGGCCTTCAAAGCCGGGGCCATGCGCTCTAAGGAGGCAATGTCCACCACAGGTGGTTGTGGGTGCCTGGGCAGCTCCAATGACTCAGGCAGCCAGCCAAACAACGGAAACCCTGCAGCAAGTTCGTCCGCAATGGCCGTGTCCTGATAACCGACTGACTGCAAGGCGTGCTTGAGCAACACAGTGCGCTTCTTGGCGTTGATGCGAGCGACATGCGCATCGCAAGAGGCGAGAAGCCGCCTCTGACGCGGATCAAACTCTTCGGCAAGCTGAAGCAAAGATTTGAGCCGCGCTGCCCACAGTGACAGGTATGGCAAATGGCACTGTTAGGCATCTTGGTTGGCTCCTCCACGCAAACCTGTAATCCGCAAGCGTATGATTTGCTCAGCAAATGTTCGCACTGGCACATCCCATTGAAAGTAGTAAGGAACATAGGCTTATAGTAACCTAATTATTTGGCCGAAAACCCTGCAAAACAGCCAAATTCTTCAACCTGCTGAACGTTTTTCCGATGTCACCGGTCAATGTCACCACTCCGTTTTTGGTGCAAAAAGCGCTGAAAACGGCGAACTCCGAAAAGTGCGTTTTTTCGTGTCCTGCGTCAAAAGTGCAGCCCGGGCCTCCCAATTCGCTCGTTTTCCTGCGAAAACCTGCTCCAGGTGTTTGCAGTGCTCCGAAATCCGTATTCTACCCCGAAAAACCTGCGAATTCCAGCCCGCCGAGCTTGTCACCGCCGAAGTCACCGGTCTCTAACACGTCAGCCCGCCGAGGCACAGCCCAGAGCCAGCCAGCGTCTGACGCGGCAGCCCGCCGAGGTGCTCCCGAGTAACACGTCAGCCCGCCGAGGTTATTCCACGTAACGCGTCAGCCCGCCGAGCTCGTCACCGCCGAAGTCACCGGTCTCTAACACGTCAGCCCGCCGAGGTCCCGGGAGGAATCGAGCCTCCGAAACGTCGCTACGGAGAGCAAAGCAACGCCTAAGCCATCTCACCATGGGCTCTCGCTACCAGACCAAAACGGCGCTTTTTGGCCCAAAAACTTTAGAAGCAGTTTCTCAAACAGTGAGAATCTGCCGCTCTCTTTGGGGCCGAAAAGTGCGCAAAAGGCTTGGAAAAGCGAGGCCGGCTCCGCGGCTTCGGTCTGAGCGAGGCCGGCTCCGCGGCTTCGGTCCAGAGCCGAACTTTAAAGAAGCTCACCGTTTGAGCTCCTTCAGCGAATTTAAAGTGTGTCGGAAAAAAACACACTGCCCCGTTACAAATTCCACGCCAACGTGCGGGCCTGGTGCGGGCCTGGTGCGGCCCTGGCAATCCTGTGTTGGCCACAGGATTGCTGCCTCAATCCTGCGGCACACACAGGATTGCCCCTGCCATTCCTGTGGCACACACAGGTTTGCCCTGATGCGCTACCAGCAGCTCTGGCTTGGAGCCGTTCTTGCCCGAGCACAGCCTTGTGATGGAGCCGGCCCTGCTGTAGAGCTCCCAGGCTTCAGGCACGTCGTTTATGCTCAGGAGGAAGGGCAGGCCGCTTGCGAAGAGCGCGTCTCGGAGCTCTGAGTGGAATGCCAGGTCATGCCCCCGCCTCCTCGTGCCATAGTAGTTCATGCTGCGGCCTGGGAAGATGTAGGGAGGATCGGCGTAGATACAATGCCGCGGCGCTTGGCTGGGCAGAGCGCGTAGATGGGCCAGCGCGTCCTGGCATCGCACGGTCACGTTTGTGGGAGGCCGCTGCAGACGCCGCACGCTGCTCAGGGCCAGTGGCCGCTGCTGTGTGAAGGAGCCCCACTTTCCCGAGAAGCTGTTGCGCAGCAGGACGTACGAGCAGGCGGCCCGGCGCCCGGCGCGGCCTCTCTGAGTGCCTGGCAGGAGGCGGCTGAAGTAGAAGCGCCTGTCTATCTTGCGCCCCGCCAGGCGCAGCAAGGAGCGCAGGAAGACCGGGTCTCGCCTCAAGTAGCAGCGGTGCAGGTTTGCGACGGGCTCGAAGG
>CAUJNA010001945.1:0-49926 GCA_963377175.1 Effrenium voratum | reverse complement strand
CTTAAGAAGCCACTGTCAGACTGTAAAAGTTCTGTGGTCAAACGCATTTAGACGCCTGCCTATCAAAAAAGAAAAAAGCTCCACCCGTTGGAAGGGAAGCTCTGGACACGCAGCAACTGGCCAGCCTTTTTCAAACCTTGGTGGAGCTAGGCCGTGGCCACAAACAAAAACAGGGTCCTGCGGGCTGCGTGGGGCTTGTCTTTGTTTACAAGCTTCAGGTTCGGAAAGACTTGCAGCGTGCCCGTGTCCATGTCTGCCAAATCGCAGTATAGCTGAGCAAAAGCTTCGTGCTCCGACGACAAGAGCTGTCCCGCCAGCTGCTCGTCGGCTGCTGCGTCGGCGTTGTACACCTCAACGCGCCCAAGCCACTGCTGAAACGCAACTGCGTCCAGCTGGGGACAAGCCACCTGAGCTGGCACAGTTGGCTTCAGGCAGTCCTTGAATTGTTCTGCAACAGCAAAAGGGGTGGCCAAATCATGAAGCAAATGCACAACAGCCGTGGCAACTCCGACCGCAGAGAAGTCATGAAGCTTCCGTGCGCCCAGAAGCATGTGCTGAAGACGCAACTCCTCTGCGCACGTTTGCCCTCGCAAGACAAGGATCGTCTTTGAGCAGTCCGAGTGCACAGTGACGCAGGAGGCAGCGTTGAGCGTTTGTCGCGCGCGAGCCCGCAGCGACTCGGCCAAGCAAAACTTGAGCTTCTGGGCTCGGCGGCGACGGATTTTGCCGCCGGACCAGGCAATCCCATCATCACCGCCATCTTTTCCCTTGCGTGTAGCTCGCAGAACTGCGATGAACTCTTCGAGAGATGGGGCCATCAGACGCAGTCGGATGTCTTCATTTGATGCTGCGGCCTGGCGCCTTTTGGTTTTCTCACGGTCTCGGAAGTGGCTGACCTGCAATGAAGCAATGGTTCGAAACTCCGCTGACACATGCCCAGCAGCTTTGCAGGCAGCACAGCTGACGGAGAAGTCGCCTGTGTCCCACTGCACAGCCTCCAGCCACGGGAACTGCTCGGTCCACCGCCTGCCAAAGCGGGCCCATGCGCTCTGCGCGGACATTCCGGGCAGCTTGATCCAGAGCTCTGTCCAGAGGGCGCTTGCGGAAAAAAACTTAAGTTTACGCACGAAGTTCCTGTCCAGAGGGCCTCTGGAATCCGAAGGTCGACTCAACAAGCCGCAGCGCTGTGGACTGTCCAAAGAACTAGAAACGTTCGAACACCGGGAATTTTGCGTTCCCCGAAATCCAAGAATTGTAGTCCACTCGACGGTCCGCAGCGCTGTGGTTTGTGGAGACAACTTATGGAAACCGGAGGCCCTCTGGACAAATGGGGTCTGTGGAAAAAAACTTAAGTTTTTTTCCGCGGACCAAGCTGATCGGGCGAGCGTACGTGTCATGTGGGAAACTGGATGGACGTGACCGGACTGTCTCTCGGCAACCCTTGATCCTCAGCACTTCATGACGCCGGACGTCCTGGTTCAATGTCCTTGGCTGGCCGCATGTTTTAAGCGCCGTTCGATCTGCGTTTGACATCTCTCTGCAGCAGCAGCGGGGGCACGCCGCCGACACAAATCCAATGTGCTGGGGCAAGCCACCAACGCGGGCCGGGGCACGCCGCCTGAGCCACATCATGGTTACCAAACTCACAAACTTACGCGGCAGAGCGCGCAAAAGCCCAGCGTTGCGGCTCAGTTGGGCTCCCTGTCCGTGGGGTCGTCCTCCTCTTCCTCGGCTGGGTCTTCAGTGGCCGGCGGCGCGGCAGCCTTAGCCTTGACTCGTCTGCCCTGCTTGGGGGCTGGTCCGGCGCCTGGAGCAGGCGCAGCTTTCAGCATGTTCTCCACCAGGTCGACCAGCGCCGAGCCACTGTTCGGCGGCCCTGCCCCCCCGTTCTTGGCAGGAGGAGGCACTGGGCCAAGCTGCCCAGCCTGGCTTTGCTCACCGGCGGCGCTTTTCCTCCTGCCTTGCCCCTCGTCAAGTTGCTGTCACCGCTGTCCGCCTGCGTCGTGGTTGGCAGGCACGGCGAGACCACTTGGTTTCAGACTGGTTTGAAATATTAAAGCAGCAGAATAAACACTGCGTCTGTGCATAAAACAAAGCACTGGCCTGCAGAGCGTCGCGCAGCTCTGCAGCGTAATACTGACTGCTTGGGCTCTGCATGTGTGCCCACAAGCGGCCGAAGAGGTACTGCCGCACGACATTCATGTGAAGACTGTTTTCCAGGCTGCGGTAAGCCGCCAACGCCGTCGCTGCTGCGGCTGCCTTGCTCGTCAGTCTGACCCTTGCCCGCCGCGCTGCCGCCTTTGAGGCCCTTCTCGCCAATTGGCACAACCACGCCCATGAAGAAACCTACGATGACGCCAGCAACGAGCGCAATCGACATGGCTGCAGCGTTCACGCCAGTGATGGGGCAAGCCACCAAAACACGGCCGCGCCTGCTAACTTGTCTAAGAGCCGCCAAGCGAACACAGCGCGTCTTGACTTGCCAAGCACGGATGGTTTTGCAAGCGGGCCGCAGTGACCAAACCTTGGAAGCAATAGAAAACAACTGCCTTCTGAGGTGCAGGATGGTCTGGAAGACACCTTTCACCAGGATCATGTGCATCCAATCGTGAAGAAACTGAGATATGGGTTTCACAATGTCATTCATCTCATTGTCAAATAGAAGGGCATGGGAATTGAAGGTGAACCCCACAGCCTGCTGCCACAATGTGAAGTCAGTCTTGGACATAGTGGCATGCCTCTCCAGAAGCCTTTGGCACGTCCCAGCGATGTCGCTGTCAGTTGCTAAAACAATCTCGTTCAAGCTATAACTTGAGCAGGTTAGTAGATCTTCCCCGTCTTGGTCGGCAAGCCCGCTTTTTGCGCTAACCAAATTGGTGCAGAGAAGGCAGAACTTTGTTCCTGCATCACCCTTGCAAGAAAACACATGTTTATGGGCGGCCCCATCTTGTAGGAAGATCCCCAGTTTGAAGTACAATCTTGCCTTGGCACCATTCTTGGCTTTGAGGAGCAACCCAATTTGTTGAACATCACAGGCTGGGTGCTTGAAGATGTACTTCAGGAGCCCTTTTGTAACTTGACTCATGCCTGCTTCCATGTCTGCCACTATTGAAGACCTCTTTGCAAGCACACAAAACCATGACTCCTCTTTTGATAATGCCACTGCACCAAGCTGCAAGAATGATAGGTAAGCCATTTGGATCTTGCGGGATGTTTCAGCTGACAGTGGATTTCCTGGTGTAACTTCATCTGTGTAATATATCAAGTCCCATGGTGCATCAATGGAGCAAGGGCTGGTCTTCAAAGCATCCAATATCAACTGACAGAAGCCTTCCCCCTCATAAAATGCTGCCTGCAGCAGGGACAGGAAATTGATCACAAGCATCATCTTTGTGCCTCCATCCTTGTGGACCATTGGAATGCTGTCAATAAGATCACCATAAGCATTGTGATCTGCCAGAGCTTTTTCAGAGGCCTCCTTCATGTGTTTTCTGCCATGCAGTTCTGGCACCCCTTGCTCCTCCACGTCCTGTAGAACACTCGACAAAGCTGATGCTGAAACATAGGGCAAAGACCTCCTCATCTGATTAAGCCTTCGCAGCTTGGCTGCCCGCTCGGTCTCCATGTTGAACGAAAGCAAATGCAGAAAACAGTGATGCAAGTAGCTATATGCAAGTTACAACTGAAAACGGCCAAGCTCAAGGTTAGCTAGTGGAAGGACAAGCTAAAGGTTATAAGGGCGTGCGTGTACCAAACACATAAAAGCTGATTGAAAACCTGCTTGCACACTGCTTCAACACTTGTGATGGTTTCTTCCACCTGGTCATCCACAGTGCAAGTTTGGCAATCACCACACTGTCTCTAGATTGGGCCACACCTGCTTGAAGCATGCATGTACTTTCGAACACTGATTGCATGTGGCAGGTGTGCACAGCATTGTTTTGACTCCAGGCAGCAGCTGTTGCAATCCATGCACCACATGCTACAATCTGGTCTAATACTCTTTGGCCAGGGACTTGGCACTATGCCTCAAGCTTGATGACTTCAGCAAATCAACACATCCTTTTGTATTTGCAACATTGGTGGCATGCAGCAACAAGGAATCACACATGAGCTGTTAAATCATTTGAATTGGAAACAAGGGTCCTTTGTATATTGATGTGTCATCAGCCATTGATTTCATTCCAAACGATGGAGGCTTTCTTTGAAGCCTTCCTTGCGTATTCAAGCGCCTCCTCTGCACTGGCCTCTTGTTTCTTAGCAAGGAGCTTGGCCTTGTGATGATGCTTGCTTGTCCAGTTCTTCAAGCTGGTGCCCTTGCAATCCTTGCCAGGCTCATACTCAGGCAAAGTAGGCTTTGGAGGTGGTGGAGGTGAAGCTGCTGGCCTCTTCAGTATAGCCTTGATCACGCCTTTCTTGCTATCAGCCCTTTCCTTCAAGAGGTTGAACGCTTGCTCTTCGAATCTTGATGCCCCTTCTCCTTGAGAACCTTGAGACCCTGATGACTGATCATTGAAAGGCCTTGTTGTTGCAGAATCCTCCATGGCAATGTCAATGGTCTGATCTTTGGGTTGCTGTTGGTCTGCAAAGGTCACCCTCACCTTAGGTTTGAATGCCTCAGTCTGGTGAGTTCGCAAGGCAGGAGCTGCATGGGCGACAGGGGGAGCACCATGTTCATCGTCTTCAGCATCTTTCCCTGCAGCGATTGCAAGTTGCTTCCTGGGTGACAGCATCTTCAAATCAGGCATGACTTTGTTGCCAGTTGCATGTGTCCTCTGCAATTGGGAATTGAACATGTTGGCAAACATGGATGTCATTGCATGCTGGAACATGTGTTGCATTGAGTCTCCTTGGTCAGTGATTACAGGGACATTCTGATTGCAAGGCTTGGGGGATGGCTTCACTGCTGCATCCCTCAGCAATTTGCTTGTGCTTCGAACACACACACACGCGGTAGCACCTGAGCAAGCTTATCCAAATGCCTTCCAGCTGGCTGCTCATCCTTGCAGAAGAGGCTGATGTACTCAGGGGAAAGACTAGCAGGAGGCTGATGTACTCAGGGGAAAGACTAGCAGGATCAATTGGATACTCTCTGATGTAGGGAAACTCTGCAGGTGGTTGACTCATGCTGTTGAAAGTCATCTTCATGTCCTGAACAGTTCTGTAAGTTGTTGTGGCATCAGGCATTTCAGTGTACAAGCAACACAAACATGCCACAGCATACTTGGCTGTTTGCTCAGACATTGATCTGATACCAATTGCCCTCAACCTTGCACAAATGCAGTTGAGCTTGGTGGAGTACCCCTGGTTGGAGTTCAGAATCTCCCAATCGGCCTCAGTCAGCCACGGCATGACATTCACTGTTTGAGTCTTCAGCACCAGCATGCTCATAGTCTCAGACTTGGCAGTGGCACCACTTCCCAAAGCATCATCTATGAATGTCTTGACTTTGTCCTTGAAAGCCACACTGAAAGCAAGAGTGTCCAAACAAGTATACAAAGACACAGCCATACCAGGACCCCATGTAGGCAGCTGCTTCAAGTGCTCAATCTTTGAAGTGACACCTGCAAGCAGTGATGCTTCAAGCTTCGCATGGTCGGACTGAGCCCTGAGTTGTAGAAGTTGTGACACATCCTTCAGCTGAGCTTCAATGTCCTTGACAGTCCACATGCTGGCGCATGTAAATGAGCAACCCGCCTGCGCAACAAACACAAGTGTAGCCACAATAGCTGCAAACAAGGTGTGTACAAGGCAAGCGTCAAAGCACAAAGTGTTCAAGCTGAGTGCAACTTGTGACTTCAACCATGATAACTGCAAGCACAGTGGCATGGCACGTTTTTGCTTCTCGCACGAGTGTTACTATGTACCACTATGTACACTGCATCATGTCCTTAGATGACAGACTCCATCATCATATGTTCAAATCACATGCTTCTAACTGATTAGTTTCTCAGTTCATCAAGAGGCAACATACAGATCAGCAGCTGCAGCCAAGGCGCAGCACACATCTCCTCAGAGTTCACTGAGAATCATGTGCCTCCAGGGACGTGTGGCTAGACACACAACATGGTGTAACCAAACATGCCACAGACATGTGCAACAAGACACTTGAGAACAGGGCCTGATCAAGGTGTTGGCTTCTTGGTCAGCATTGCAGACATCAAACCCAGTGAACATGTGGAGCTGCTGTTCATGAGCATAGATGTAAACTCGTCCAAAGTAATGCCAGAACAATGTGAAGAACCTCGTGCTGAACATGTCGTCCTGCAAGTCCTGCTCTGCCAATGACATCATTGTGTCAGGATGAACTTGGTGGACAAGCCATGTGTATGCATAGTACCTACCTATTTGGCAGCAGCTACAGCAAGATGTCATCAGTAACAATTGCAGAAGTCAAATCTGTTGAAGCCAGAAGCTGCAGACAAGGTGGTGAAATACAATGTCAAGCAACCATGTCCAAGTGTTCAATCCAACATGCCATTGCTTGCAACTCATGGAAGACAGGATCATGCAAGCATTCTCACCCACCTACCCACACAACTATTTCCTTTTTCCAGGAAGACGTGTCAAATGCGATGATGATTTCATCATCCCTGCTCTGCCAAAAACATGACCAGGTTTCTCCATGCAATGTGGCACCATGAAGCAACACAGTCTTTGCCACATGGCATGGTTTGTGTCAACATCACATTTGACAGTGGGCTGGGTTCCAAACATAGTGCCATACTTGCAGAGATGGACGCTACACTGTGATGCACACATCAGCCACATGAGACAAGCGGGGTCCACAAACATTATGTAAACATGGATGCTCCTAAATTGGGATTCCCAATTCACAATCTAGAATTTGGGTGGCTGAATTGGGATTCCCAATTCACGGTCTAGAATTTGGGTGGCTGATTTGGGAGTCCCAATTCAGGTCTAACCCTTGGGCTCTAAATTGGGAATCCCAATTCAGGCATGTGGATGCATTATCTAGTTGAGTGTCACACCTGCTGGTTGAAATTTCATTATGGTGAATGAATGTTCAACCGTGGCTGCATGTGTGGTGATAATTGTCATCACACTTTCATCACATTGTACAGCAAACATACAAGCGCCACAAGTGTGCCAATGATACCAATGTCTGATCATGTTGTTGATTATGTGGTGGTGATGAGCTCTATTGTGTTCCCCATTGTACCAATGGCACATGGTCATTGCGGGCAATCTACTGGTGCATGGGGGGCTAGTAGTTGTACTTGTTGTCCCTCCCATGCTCTTGCATCACCTGTGTGTGCTCGTCGATGAGCTCCTTGATGTTGTCCTTGTAGATGAACCTGACAGGCAAGCTTGTGTTGCTTTGCACAAACCCAATGAGTTGGTGAGTGGTAGAAACAAACATGTCAACTATTGATGAAATCAATGTTGCTTGAAACTACCAACTATATCATGGATTGTATGAATGAGTCATTGCATCAGCACTTGGCTTGTGTTCAACCAATGCAATGTTTTCAGCAACCATGGAGCCTGCTGATCAGGTACTCTGCCCTGGGCCAGTCCTCCATCTTGTAGGCGGTGATCAGGGCGACCAACTTCATCATGAAACTGGCCTGCTTCTTCACGATGGCTGTGCTCTGGGTCTGGGTGGATCCACTGGATGGGTTCTGCTGGGCCTCCAGCTCCTTGAGCTTCTTGTCCAGGATGGCGTAGTCCTCGGCCCAGCTCATGTTAGTGGCCTCAAGCCAGCGCAGGTAGCACCAAGCCTTGTAGGGTTGCTGTCATGTGGAGCCATCACACATCCCGGGATGACCTCTGTGTCCTTGTGCTCTGCCATGCATGTGGCATTGACCGTGAGCTTGCCAAACTCCTCCCAGTAGGTGCTCTCGTCCACCATGTTCTTGTCCATTGCCATGTTGCTGAAGAACCATGACTGCTGGTGCTGGCTCCACCACAGGAAGGCCACCACCTTGGGGCTGATCATCTGCCCACTTGCCTCACCCTTCCAGAAGGCATGCGCATTGAGAAGGCCCACCCTCCAGTACCGTCCTTTCAACAGCTCCATCCTTGGCTTGCTGAAATTGTGCACACATCCAATGTTTCCACTCATGAGTCAACATCACCAAATGACAAGCATGATTGACTGACAAGTGTATAGTGTTTTGTAAACATACACACCTTGCAAATCTGTTACAATGTTGATGCATGTGGCTTTGAGATGTGTGATGTTGGGTATGCTAGTTTGTCAACATGCATCAGCAAAGTTGATGTTAATATTTGACAAGGTTCATCTCCAGCACCTTGGGGTCATCCTGCATCAGGGCTCCACCATCCATCTCTTTCTCCTTCACCATGATCTCCTTTTCTGCCTCCTTGGCCTCCTTGGTCTCCTTGGCCTCCTTGGTCTCCTTGGCCTCCTTGGCCTCCTTGGCCTTCTTCTCTGCCTCCTTGAATTTCTTCTCCTCCGAGCTTGCAGCCTCTGTGTCCTCTACTTCCTCCACCTCCACATCCACCATGTCATCATCATGTTGGGTCTTCACAGCCTTGGTGATGGG
The DNA here is from genome assembly GCA_963377175.1 of Effrenium voratum. Lineage (NCBI taxonomy): Eukaryota > Dinophyceae > Suessiales > Symbiodiniaceae > Effrenium > Effrenium voratum. Next base: position 41,392 of record CAUJNA010001945.1, on the reverse strand, counting down.
AGCAAGTGGAGGTCCCTCAGCTGGGCGTGGCCTCTTTTTGCACTGAGGCGGTGGCGGCGGTGGCTGCGGCAAGTGCCCAAAGCTGGAGGTCTTGACCACGTTGATCCTGTCCAGCATGATGCACTGGCAAGCATGCCAGTTGTGCTGGGCAGGCTTGTCCATCAGCTTCTCCATCATTTTGTTCATGGCTGCCATCTGGTGAACCCTATGTGCATGCAAGCTTGCTAAACATGTGCTGCAGTTTTGATACAAGCTTCCTACAGTTGTTGGCCATGCGCTGCAGTGCTTTTGCATGCTGAGCTTGAGCTGCCCATAACAGCCACCATGAATTCAGTTGTCATCACATGTCCATGATGGTTTGCACAGACCATGCCTGAATGCAGCCATGCAACAGTTGACATGTGACAAGTTGTTGTTGTGCAAGCAAACTCATGTGTGCAACTGTGATGCCAGCCAGCTTACTTGAATTGGATCAAGTATCTCTCACACTGACTGCATGCATGCAGGATTCCAACTCTGCATGATGAGACATTTTTCATTTGACGATGTGATCAGCAATCCAGGCAGAAGCAAAGTCATGTTTGACCTGCTATTTTACTCAGAGGCTTCCTCTGCAGGGCACTCAGCTTTACCCTTTTTGGTGTACTGCCTTTTGCAGCCTGCAAGATGCTCAAACTGTACACCCTTGCTTTGCAAGAAATCTGCAAACACGGTGATGGTTCTTTCATCAAGGAGGATCTGCAAATCATCAGTTGACTTCTTAGGCCATTTTACAGAGACAGTAACACCTTCTACTGTAATATCAAGCTTGGATGGGGTGTCAAGCAGTTTAGCTCGCTTTTTGGGAGGGCCTCGAACTGAATCAAACAGTTTCTTCTCAGGTTTCCCTTGGTGCGTGATGTCATTCACAATCTCACTCCTCTTCTCCAAGAGCAACTGAATGCCAGGACAACTCTTCATGTTTGGGTGAGCAGGCACATCTGATTGACAAAGCAGCTTGCAAAGCCCATAGTTAGTGCAAGAGATCTGCAGCCACAGTTGGTCATTGCTGTCTTGATGGATCAAGCTCTCAGGCGCAGTCCAGCTTTGAGAACCAAGCTTGATCACATGCAGCGTGCTCAGGGTAGCCATGGCTTTGTCCAGCACACAAAGTCTAGCAACACAAAGATATGCATATGGCTGCAGCAAGGCAACTTTCACACTGCTCATGTCATGGTTCACAATGAGCTGGTACTTGCATGAGGTGATTGTATAGTAAAACACACTCATGCAAACTGGTGACAGCAAGACTTGATGATTTTCCACTGCAATGTAGCCACGCCTTCTTCCTGTCTCTGTATAGAGCCTGCAGCACCCTCATGGCACAAAACAAGAAACAGAACTAACTGTTGAGCATGTCATACAGCCAAGCATTGCTTAACATATCTAGCCATGGGCCATGCATGGGTGACTCATGAAGTCTTTTGCTTCTTTGCAGGCTGCCCCTTCCCTAACTTCAAGGCAATCATATCATGTTTCAAAATTGGATCAGTGTTGGTGAAGCAGTCCACCTCATGGTCCTTGAACTTGATCATTTTCTTCTCCATTGACCAAATTTCCCAGTGAGGTCTTCTTTGACAAGCCAATATGGGGCTAGTGCACCACTGTAGGAATCATCCTTGCATTTCACTCCCTTTGGTGGCAAAATAAACCAAATGGAACCATTTTTTGCTTTCAGCTGAGCACACTCTTTGGACAAAGGGCGTTCTTTGACAATGTTCCCAACTTTGTCTGTAGCTGGCAGCAAGGTCAGGCCACCTTTCTTGATGTTCTCACATGCAAACATTGCCATCTTGGGCATGTCTTGGAATAGCACCATGGTCTCATCAGTGTCATGCTCACTGTAATTGTCATGGAGCCAGAGCCACATTGCTGCTTTGGCAGCTTCATCCTCGCATGTAGATGATGGAAACAACGTAGCAGCAATCTGAGGGTCCAAGATGTGAGGGGATGATGTCTTTGTGATTTTCAACTTCTCATGAATCTCCTCAGGACGAACGTTCAGGGCGCACACCTGGCCGGACAAGTGGTGTGTGAATTTGAGTTCCATGCCTTGGTCACTGCTTGCCACACATACCCAAATCTTGTCAGGGAAATCCTTGTGAATATAGTGCTTTCCTGTGGCAAGCTCCATGGTTTTTGATGCAAGGAAGTACGGGTTCTTGGCATCCTTCAGGGCCACTGCATGAGAATCATCTGGTTTTGAGCTGCTTGATGGTGCTTCCACTGCAGCTTCGGCTTGGCTTTGCAAGTCCTATGCTCTTGATCTCATCCAAAGTGTAGACAGCCTTCTCCCTTCCCGACTTCTCTTTTTGAAGCAACAACAGTGATGACCTGATCATCATTCTTCCAAATGCCTTGAAGTTCTCCTTTTTGGACTTGCTGGATTCATGCCATGCAGCTTCAAGGGCTTCTTCAACCTGGTTGATCTTGTCACTCATTTTCTTGCTTTTGAGTTTCTCAATGTCAGATTTGGTTACCAGCCTTGCATGCCCATCAATGACCCTGCTGGGTGGTGCTGTCAAATTTGTTGCAATCATGCCAATTCTCACCATTGAAAACACTGCTGATGTGGGTCTCTGTCACAGAGACCATGAATTCCTGGCCCAATGCCAATGACTCCCCGAACTCCTTGGTGAAGCTTGACAGCCAGTGAATAAGCGGTGCTCCTTCACCTCCTACAGGGACACAAGGGACAAGCATGTGTAAAGACCAACCCCATTTGCAAATTGCAGTGCCATGCTGAATGATTTTCATGTGGCGCAAATCAAGATGCAAGCCCAGCCTGAATACAATTTGACAAATCCCCCAATGTGCTTGGCATATGATTTGATTTGGCCTCCATTGCAAGTGGCAACAGCCACATCCTCCCAGTTGAAAGGAACAGAGTTCTGAATCTTGAAGGTGGCAGCCTCCGCAACAGAGCAAGCAAGTTCAAGCTCACTTTGACACTCGAACACCTCATTGGCAAGGTTCAAAGAGCTTTGCATAAGTGCTGCAAGCATAGGGTAGGCGTCTTCCAAATAAGATGGTAGCACAACCCACTCCCAACCTTGTTGGGCCATGGTTTGCAGCTGGCTGTCATGCCTCCACATATGAAGTGACAAATGGCCTGTGGAATCCCCAACCTTTTTTTGGTTTGTCTTGCAACCAGCAATGAGGCTCTTGATGAATTGGCATGTGTGAGAAGAACTCAAAGTCATGAATCTCTCTGTGCCGCTCAAAGGACTCATGAGCCCATTTGCGCTTGACACCAACTTCTCGTTGAATGACATTTGCTCAGCCCGTTTTGCAGCATGTGAAGACACCTCCATTGCAAGCGAGTTTGTGAGTAATGACATATCGGCCCCAGCTCTCAAAATTGCAGCGCCTTTGCGATGCATATTGTATGGCTGCACACCTGTGGTGCCCCGGTTTTGAGAGTGCACAATGAAATTGGTACAGGGGCATGTTGTAGTGTATGCAACACCTGCATCAAGAAGAGTAGCCCTGAGCTTTTGCACCTTTGCAAGAGGCCCAATCTCATCATCAGCCAGCAAGGCATCCACCTTGTCTTTCACATTTCTTGTTAACATCCTGCGCACACTCGATGACAACAATTCGCTTGGGCAAAGCAGCTGCGACACGAGCAACATGGAGCACTCAAGAAAGCACATCCTGGTGACATTGACAACATAGTGGACTGGATTTGAGAGCACAAGTGGCTTGCCATCATTGCAATGTCAAAGCATGCAAGCGATGTTCTTGATTGTGTTGGAGCAAGCATGCAAGGTCTACAAGTTGATTGCATGTGCAGTCAGTCATGATGGCATGCTGATGTGAGACAATCAAGCATGAAAAAAACTGAAGCAAGCATGAAAAAAAATGGTGGTGCATGAGCAACATTTCAAGCAATCCAAAGAGTTATAAGTGTTTAGCAAGTTTGCTAAGTGGTTAGCTAACCACATGCTAAACCAGGCTTCAAATTTAGCTAAACGGTTAACATTCAAGTACAACTGCTGCTAACTTCTATAGAACTTGCTAGCACATATCTCTTTTTTTGCTAAGCCCTACTATGTTGTACACTGGTTAGTAGAAGTTGCTAGCACTTCGTAGGATTTGCAACTACTTGGATGAGCTGTGAAATTGTTAGAAGATAATACTGGTTATCTGTTTTAATAACACGTTGCTATCTTTTTGTAACCTACATGCAACCTAGTTGCAAATCCTACGAAGTGCTAGCAACTTCTACTAACCAGTGTACAACATAGTAGGGCTTAGCAAAAAAAGAGATATGTGCTAGCAAGTTCTATAGAAGTTAGCAGCAGTTGTACTTGAATGTTAACCGTTTAGCTAAATTTGAAGCCTGGTTTAGCATGTGGTTAGCTAACCACTTAGCAAACTTGCTAAACACTTATAACTCTTTGGATTGCTTGAAATGTTGCTCATGCACCACCAGTTTTTTTCATGCTTGCTTGTCTCACATCAGCATGCCATCATGACTGACTGCACATGCAATCAACTTGTAGACCTTGCATGCTTGCTCCAACACAATCAAGAACATCGCTTGCGTGCTTTGACATTGCAATGATGGCAAGCCACTTGTGCTCTCAAACCCAATCCACTATGTTGTCAATGTCACCAGGATGTGCTTTCTTGAGTGCTCCATGTTGCTCGTGTCGCAGCTGCTTTGCCCAAGCGAATTGTTATCATCGAGTGTGCGCAGGATGTTGACAAGAAATGTGAAAGACAAGGTGGATGCCTTGCTGGCTGATGATGAGATTGGGCCTCTTGCAAAGGTGCAAAAGCTCAGGGCTACTCTTCTTGATGCAGGTGTTGCATACACTACAACATGCCCCTGTACCAATTTCATTGTGCACCCCCAAAACCGGGGCACCACAGGTGTGCAGCCATACAATATGCATCGCAAAGGCGCTGCAATTTTGAGAGCTGGGGCCGATATGTCATTACTCACAAACTCGTTTGCAATGGAGGTGTCTTCGCGTGCTGCAAAACGGGCTGAGCAAATGTCATTCAACGAGAAGTTGGTGTCAAGTGCAAATGGGCTCATGAGCCCTGTGAGCGGCACAGAGAGATTCATGACTTTGAGTTCTTCTCACACATGCCAATTCATCAAGAGCCTCATTGCTGGTTGCAAGACAAACCAAAAGGAGGTTGGGGATTCCACAGGCCATTTGTCACTTCATATGTGGAGGCATGACAGCCAGCTGCAAACCATGGCCCAACAAGGTTGGGAGTGGGTTGTGCTACCATCTTATTTGGAAGACGCCTACCCTATGCTTGCAGCACTTATCCAAAGCTCTTTGAACCTTGCCAATGAGGTGTTCGAGTGTCAAAGTGAGCTTGAACTTGCTTGCTCTGTTGCGGAGGCTGCCACCTTCAAGATTCAGAAAGAACTCTGTTCCTTTCAACTGGGAGGATGTGGCTGTTGCCACTTGCAATGGAGGCCAAATCAAATCATATGCCAAGCACATTGGGAGATTTGTCAAATTGTATTCAGGCTGGGCTTGCATCTTGATTTGCACCACATGAAAATCATTCAGCATGGCACTGCAATTTGCAAATGGGGTTGGTCTTTACACATGCTTGTCCCTTGTGTCCCTGCAGGAGGTGAAGGAGCACCGCTTATTCACTGGCTGTCAAGCTTCACCAAGGAGTTCGGGGAGTCATTGGCATTGGGCCAGGAATTCATGGTCTCTGTGACAGAGACCCACATCAGCAGTGTCAACTTGTTCCCAATGGTGAGAATTGGCATGATTGCAACAAACTTGACAGCACCACCCAGCAGGGTCATTGATGGGCATGCAAGGCTGGTAACCAAATCTGACATTGAGAAACTCAAAAGCAAGAAAATGAGTGACAAGATCAACCAGGTTGAAGAAGCCCTTGAAGCTGCATGGCATGAATCCAGCAAGTCCAAAAATGAGAGCTTCAAAGCATTTGGAAGAATGATGATCAGGTCATCACTGTTGTTGCTTCAGAAAGAGAAGTCGGGAAGGGAGAAGGCTGTCTACACTTTGGATGAGATCAAGAGCATGTTCAAGCAGGACTTGCAAGGCCAAGCCGAAGGTGCAGTGGAAGCACCATCAAGCAGCTCAAAACCAGATGATTCTCATGCAGTGGCCCTGAAGGATGCCAAGAACCCGTACTTCCTTGCATCAAAAACCATGGAGCTTGCCACAGGAAAGCACTATATTCACAAGGATTTCCCTGACAAGATTTGGGTATGTGTGGCAAGCAGTGACCAAGGCGTGGAACTCAAATTCACACACCACTTGTCCGGCCAGGTGTGCGCCCTGAACGTTCGTCCTGAGGAGATTCATGAGAAGTTGAAAATCACAAAGACATCATCCCCTCACATCTTGGACCCTCAGATTGCTGCTACGTTGTTTCCATCATCTACATGCGAGGATGAAGCTGCCAAAGCAGCAATGTGGCTCTGGCTCCATGACAATTACAGTGAGCATGACACTGATGAGACCATGGTGCTATTCCAAGACATGCCCAAGATGGCAATGTTTGCATGTGAGAACATCAAGAAAGGTGGCCTGACCTTGCTGCCAGCTACAGACAAAGTTGGGAACATTGTCAAAGAACGCCCTTCGTCCAAAGAGTGCGCCCAGCTGAAAGCAAAAAATGGTTCCATTTGGTTCATTTTGCCACCCAAAGGAGTGAAATGCAAGGATGATTCCTACAGTGGTGTACTAGCCCCATATTGGCTTGTCAAAGAAGACCCCACTGGGAAATTTGGTCAAATGGAGAAGAAAATGATCAAGTTCAAGGACCATGAGGTGGAGTGCTTCACCAACACTGATCCAATTTTGAAACATGATATGATTGCCTTGAAGTTAGGGAAGGGGCAGCCTGCAAAGAAGCAAAAGACTTCATGAGTCACCCATGCATGGCCCATGGCTAGATATGTTAAGCAATGCTTGGCTGTATGACATGCTCAACAATTAGTTATGTTTCTTGTTTTGTGCCATGAGGGTGCTGCAGGCTCTATACAGAGACACAGGAAGAAGGCGTGGCTACATTGCAGTGGAAAAACATCAAGTCTTGCTGTCACCAGTTTGCATGATTGTGTTTTACTATACAATCACCTCATGCAAGTACCAGCTCATTGTGAACCATGACATGAGCAATGTGAAAGTTGCCTTGCTGCAGCCATATGCATATCATTGTGTTGCTAGACTTTGTGTGCTGGACAAAGCCATGGCGACCCTGAGCACGCTGCATGTGATCAAGCTTGGTTCTCAAAGCTGGACTGCGCCTGAGAGCTTGATCCATCAAGACAGCAATGACCAACTGTGGCTGCAGATCTCTTGTACTAACTATGGGCTTTGCAAGCTGCTTTGTCAATCAGATGTGCCTGCTCACCCAAACATGAAGAGTTGTCCTGGCATTCAGTTGCTCTTGGAGAAGAGGAGTGAGATTGTGAATGACATCAAGCACCAAGGGAAACCTGAGAAGAAACTGTTTGATTCAGTTCGAGGCCCTCCCAAAAAGCGAGCTAAACTGCTTGAGACCCCATCCAAGCTTGATCTTACAGTAGAAGGTGTTACTGTCTCTGTGAAATGGCCTAAGAAGTCAACTGATGATTTGCAGATCCTCCTTGATGAAAGAACCATCACCGTGTTTGCAGATTTCTTGCAAAGCAAGGGTGTACAGTTTGAGCATCTTGCAGGCTGCAAAAGGCAGTACACCAAAAAGGGTAAAGCTGAGTGCCCTGCAGAGGAAGCCTCTGAGTAAAATAGCAGGTCAAACATGACTTTGCTTTTGCCTGGATTGCTGATCACATCGTCAAGTGAAAAATGTCTCATCATGCAGAGTTGGAATCCTGCATGCATGCAGTCAGTGTGAGAGATACTTGATCCAATTCAAGTAAGCTGGCTGGCATCACAGTTGCACACATGAGTTTGCTTGCACAACAACAACTTGTCACATGTCAACTGTTGCATGGCTGCATTCAGGCATGGTCTGTGCAAACCATCATGGACATGTGATGACAACTGAATTCATGGTGGCTGTTTTGGGCAGCTCAAGCTCAGCATGCAAAAGCACTGCAGCGCATGGCCAACAACTGTAGGAAGCTTGTATCAAAACTGCAGCACATGTTTAGCAAGCTTGCATGCACATAGGGTTCACCAGATGGCAGCCATGAACAAAATGATGGAGAAGCTGATGGACAAGCCTGCCCAGCACAACTGGCATGCTTGCCAGTGCATCATGCTGGACAGGATCAACGTGGTCAAGACCTCCAGCTTTGGGCACTTGCCGCAGCCACCGCCACCACCGCCTCAGTGCAAAAAGAGGCCACGCCCAGCTGAGGGACCTCCACTTGCTCCCATCACCAAGGCTGTGAAGACCCAACATGATGATGACATGGTGGATGTGGAGGTGGAGGAAGTAGAGGACACAGAGGCTGCAAGCTCGGAGGAGAAGAAATTCAAGGAGGCAGAGAAGAAGGCCAAGGAGGCCAAGGAGACCAAGGAGGCCAAGGAGGCAGACAAGGATATCATGGTGAAGGAGAAAGAGATGGATGGTGGAGTCCTGATGCAGGATGACCCCAAGGTGCTGGAGATGAACCTTGTCAAATGTTAACATCAACTTTGCTGATGCATGTTGACAAACTAGCATACCCAACATCACACATCTCAAAGCCACATGCATCAACATTGGAACAGATTTGCAAGGTGTGTATGTTTAGAAAACACTACACTTGTCAGTCAATCATGCTTGTCATTTGGTGATGTGGAAACATTGGATGTGTGCACAATTTCAGCAAGCCAAGGATGGACCTGTTGAAAGGACGGTACTGGAGGGTGGGCCTTCTCAATGGGCATGCCTTCTGGAAGGGTGAGGCAAGTGGGCAGATGATCAGCCCCAAGGTGGTGGCCTTCCTGTGGTGGAGCCAGCACCAGCAGACATGGTTCTTCAGCAACATGGCAATGGACGAGAACATGGTGGATGAGAGCACCTACTGGGAGGAGTTTGGCAAGCTCACGGTCTATGCCACATGCATGGCAGAGCACAAGGACACAGAGGTCATCCCGGGATGTGTGATGGCTCCACATGACAGCAACCTGAAGGTACCCTACAAGGTTTGGTGCTACCTGCGCTGGCTTGAGGCCACTAACATGAGCTGGGCCGAGGACTACGCCAGCCTGGACAAGAAGCTCAAGGAGCTGGAGGCCCAGAAGAACCCATCCAGTGGATCCACCCAGACCCAGAGCCCAGCCTTTGCGAAGAAGCAGGCCAGTTTCATGATGAAGTTGGTCGCCCTGATCACCGCCTACAGGATCCCAGGGCAGAGTACCTGATCAGCAGGCTCCATGGTTGCTGAAAACATTGCATTGGTTGAACACAAGCCAAGTGTGCATTCACTAATTGATGCAATGACTCATTCATACAATCCATGATATGGTTGGTAGTTTCAAGCAACATTGATTTCATCAATAGTTGACATGTTTGTTTCTGCCACTCACCAACTCATTGGGTTTGTGCGGCTTGCCTGTCAGGTTCATGTACAAGGACAACATCAAGGAGCTCATCGACGAGCACACACAGGTGATGCAAGAGCATGGGAGGGACAACAAGTACAACTACTAGCCCCCCATACGCCAGTAGATTGCCCGCAATGACCATGTGCCATTGGTACACAATGGGGAACACAATAGAGCTCATCACCACCACATAATCAACAACATGATCAAACATTGGTATCATTGGCACACTTATGGCGCTTGTATGTTTGCTGTACAATGTGATGAAAGTGTGATGACAATGATCACCACACATGCAGCCACGGTTGAACATTCATTCACCATAATGAAATTTCAATCAGGTGTGACACTCAACTAGATAATGCATCCACATGCCTGAATTGGGATTCCCAATTTAGAGCCCAAGGATTAGACCCCTGAATTGGGATTCCCAATTCAGCCACCCAAATTCTAGACCGTGAATTGGGAATCCCAATTCAGCCACCCAAATTCTAGTTTGTGAATTGGGAATCCCAATTTAGGAGCATCCATGTTTACATAATGTTTGTGGACCCCGCTTGTCTCATGTGGCTGATGTGTGCATCACAGTGTAGCGTCCATCTCTGCAAGTATGGCACTATGTTTGGAACCCAACCCACTGTCAAATGTGATGTTGACACAAACCATGCCATGTGGCAAAGACTGTGTTGCTTCATGGTGCCACATTGCATGGAGAAACCTGGTCATGTTTTTGGCAGAGCAGGGATGATGAAATCATCATCGCATTTGACACGTCTTCCTGGAAAAAGGAAATAGTTGTGTGGGTAGGTGGGTGAGAATGCTTGCATGATCCTGTCTTCCATGAGTTGCAAGCAATGGCATGTTGGATTGAACACTTGGACATGGTTGCTTGACATTGTATTTCACCACCTTGTCTGCAGCTTCTGGCTTCAACAGATTTGACTTCTGCAATTGTTACTGATGGCATCCTGCTGTAGCTGCTGCCAAATGGGTAGGTACTATGTATGCATACACATGGCTTGTTCACCAAGTTCATCCTGACACAATGATGTCATTGGCAGAGCAGGACTTGCAGGACGACATGTTCAGCGCGAGGTTCTTCACATTGTTCTGGCAGTACTTTGGACTGTGCTCATGAACAGCAGCTCCACATGTTCACTGGGTTTGATTTCTGCAATGCTGACCAAGAAGCCAACACCTTGATCAGGCCCTGTTCTCAATTGGCTTGTTGCACATGTCTGTGGCATGGTTGGTTACACCATGTTGTGTGTCTAGCCACGCATCCCTGGAGGCACATGATTCTCAATGAACTCTGAGGAGATGTATGCTGCGCCTTGGCTGCAGCTGCTGATCTGTATGTTGCCTCTTGATGAACTGAGAAACTAATCAGTTAGACGCATGATTTGAACACATGTTGATGGAGTCTGTCATCTAAGGGCATGATGCAGTGTACATAGTGGTACATAGTAGCACTCGTGTGAGAAGCAAAAACGTGCCATGCCGCTGTGCTTGCAGTTATCATGGTTGAAGTCACAAGTTGCACCCAGCTTGAACACTTTGTGCTTTGATGCTTGCCTTGTACACACCTGGCTTGCAGCTATTGTGGCTACACTTGTGTTTGTTGCACAGGCGGGTTGCTCATTCACATGCGCCAGCATGTGGACTGTCAAGGACATTGAAGCTGAGCTGAAGGATGTGTCACAACTTCTACAACTCAGGGCTCAGTCCGACCATGCTAAGCTTGAAGCATCACTGCTTGCAGGTGTCACTTCAAAGATTGAGCACTTGAAGCAGCTGCCTACATGGGGTCCTGGTATGGCTGTGTCTGTGTATACTTGTTTGGACACTCTTGCTTTCAGTGTTGCTTTCAAGGACAAGGTCAAGACATTCATAGATGATGCTTTGGGAAGTGGTGCCACTGCCAAGTCTGAGACTATGAGCATGCTGGTGCTGAAGACTCAAACAGTGAATGTCATGCCGTGGCTGACTGAGGCCGATTGGGAGATTCTGAACTCCAACCAGGGGTACTCCACCAAGCTCAACTGCATTTGTGCAAGGTTGAGGGCAATTGGTATCAGATCAATGTCTGAGCAAACAGCCAAGTATGCTGTGGCATGTTTGTGTTGCTTGTACACTGAAATGCCTGATGCCACAACAACTTACAGAACTGTTCAGGACATGAAGATGACATTCAACAGCATGAGTCAACCACCTGCAGAGTTTCCCTACATCAGAGAGTATCCAATTGATCCTGCTAGTCTTTCCCCTGAGTACATCAGCCTCTTCTACAAGGATGAGCAACCAGCTGGAAGGCATTTGGATAAGCTTGCTCAGGTGCTACCGCGTGTGTGTGTTCGAAGCACAAGCAAATTGCTGAGGGATGCAGCAGTGAAGCCATCCCCCAAGCCTTGCAATCAGAATGTCCCTGTAATCACTGACCAAGGAGACTCAATGAAACACATGTTCCAGCATGCAATGACATCCATGTTTGCCAACATGTTCAATTCCCAATTGCAGAGGACACATGCAACTGGCAACAGAGACATGCCTGATTTGAAGATGCTGTCACCCAGGAAGCAACTTGCAATCGCTGCAGGGAAAGATGCTGAAGACGATGAACATGGTGCTCCCCCTGTCGCCCATGCAGCTCCTGCCTTGCCAACTCACCAGACTGAGGCATTCAAACCTAAGGTGAGGGTGACCTTTGCAGACCAACAGCAACCCAAAGATCAGACCATTGACATTGCCATGGAGGATTCTGCAACAACGAGGCCTTTCAATGATCAGTCATCAGGGTCTCAAGGTTCTCAGGGAGAAGGGGCATCAAGATTTGAAGAGCAAGCGTTCAACCTCTTGAAGCAAAGGGCTGATAACAAGAAAGGCGTGATCAAGGCTATACTGAAGAGGCCAGCAGCTTCATCTCCACCACCTCCAAGGCCTACTTTGCCTGAGTATGAGCCTGGCAAGGATTGCAAGGGCACCAGCTTGAAGAACTGGACAAGCAAGCAGTATCACAAGGCCAAGCTCCTTGCTAAGAAACAAGAGGCCAGTGCAGAGGAGGCGCTTGAATACGCAAGGAAGGCTTCAAAGAAAGCCTCCATCGTTTGGAATGAAATCAATGGCTGATGACACATCAATATACAAAGGACCCTTGTTTCCAATTCAAATGATTTAACAGCTCATGTGTGATTCCTTGTTGCTGCATGCCACCAATGTTGCAAATACGAAAGGATGTGTTGATTTGCTGAAGTCATCAAGCTTGAGGCATAGTGCCAAGTCCCTGGCCAAAGAGTATTAGACCAGATTGTAGCATGTGGTGCATGGATTGCAACAGCTGCTGGCATTGAAGCCTCCATGCTGGCGCACCACCTGCCACATGCAATCAGTGGTGTCGAAAGTACATGCATCTTCAAGCAGGTCTGGCCCAGATCTAGAGACAGTGTGTGATTGCCAACTGCACTGTGGATGAAACCAGGTGGAAGAAACATCACTAGTGTTGGAAGCAGTGTGCAAAGCAGGTTTCATCCAGCTTGTTATGTTCTCATCCTGTCCTCCCTTATAACCTTTAGCGTGTCCTTTCCACTAGCTAACCTTGAGCTTGGCCGTTTTCACTTGTAACTTGCATATAGCTACGTGCATCACTGTTTTCTGCATTTGCTTTCGTTCAACATGGAGACCGAGCGGGCAGCCAAGCTGCGAAGGCTTAATCAGATGAGGAGGTCTTTGCCCTATGTTTCAGCATCAGCTTTGTCGAGTGTTCTACAGGACGTGGAGGAGCAAGGGGTGCCAGAACTGCATGGCAGAAAACACATGAAGGAGGCCTCTGAAAAAGCTCTGGCAGATCACAATGCTTATGGTGATCTTATTGACAGCATTCCAATGGTCCACAAGGATGGAGGCACAAAGATGATGCTTGTGATCAATTTCCTGTCCCTGCTGCAGGCAGCATTTTATGAGGGGGAAGGCTTCTGTCAGTTGATATTGGATGCTTTGAAGACCAGCCCTTGATCCATTGATGCACCATGGGACTTGATATATTACACAGATGAAGTTACACCAGGAAATCCACTGTCAGCTGAAACATCCCGCAAGATCCAAATGGCTTACCTATCATTCTTGCAGCTTGGTGCAGTGGCATTATCAAAAGAGGAGTCATGGTTTTGTGTGCTTGCAAAGAGGTCTTCAATAGTGGCAGACATGGAAGCAGGCATGAGTCAAGTTACAAAAGGGCTCCTGAAGTACATCTTCAAGCACCCAGCCTGTGATGTTCAACAAATTGGGTTGCTCCTCAAAGCCAAGAATGGTGCCAAGGCAAGATTGTACTTCAAACTGGGGATCTTCCTACAAGATGGGGCCGCCCATAAACATGTGTTTTCTTGCAAGGGTGATGCAGGAACAAAGTTCTGCCTTCTCTGCACCAATTTGGTTAGCGCAAAAAGCGGGCTTGCCGACCAAGACGGGGAAGATCTACTAACCTGCTCAAGTTATAGCTTGAACGAGATTGTTTTAGCAACTGACAGCGACATCGCTGGGACGTGCCAAAGGCTTCTGGAGAGGCATGCCACTATGTCCAAGACTGACTTCACATTGTGGCAGCAGGCTGTGAGGTTCACCTTCAATTCCCATGCCCTTCTATTTGACAATGAGATGAATGACATTGTGAAACCCATATCTCAGTTTCTTCACGATTGGATGCACATGATCCTGGTGAAAGGTGTCTTCCAGACCATCCTGCACCTCCTGATGAGCACCCTGAAAGATCACAAGGTTGATGCCTACACTATGTTTTCCCAGTGTGTGGAGCTTTGGCACCTGCCCTCTGCAAAGTCAGACAACTTGAAGGTGCTCTTTAGCAAGAAGAGAAAGGATTCCAACAATGAGGCAAACACTTTTAAATGCACAGCTTCTGAAGGATTGTCAATGTACCCAATTTTGGCTTACTTTGTGCAGCATGTCCTGATGGTCAGTGGGCTATGCCAACCTGAATGCAAGGCCTTCCTGCTACTTGCAGATGTCATGGACATGCTGGCCTCTGTCCACATGAACATCATCACCCCTGATATGTTGCAGCGGTCTATTGATTCCTTTTTGCAAGCGTGTATTGCATGTGGCTGGGGCAAACATCTTCATCAGAAATTTCACTGGGTTTTACATCTCCCTTCTCATTTGCAGAAATTCAAGCTTCTACCAGCATGTTGGGTACAAGAACGAAAGCACAAATGTGTGAAGCGGTATTCTACTGCAATTTCCAACACAACAATTTTTGAAAGATCTGTACTGGTTGAAGTGATCTGTCATGACCTTGCTGCCATTCAAGACCCATTGGTGTTCAAGGAAGGCCCGCGTTTATTGAAGAACTCCAAGGTGACGAAGAAAATGAAGGCGCTGCTTGAGTCTATGGGGCAAAATGTCACTGAAGATTGCTACAGCTGCGCCACTGCTGTGTTACACCCTGCTGGGCTCTGTCACAAAGGCGATGTCGTCTTGATGAGAGGCCCATCTCAGGTAAATGCTGGCCAAGTCTGGATCCATGCGTTTTTCAACGGGGTGTGCATGACTTTGATGAGCAAATGGAAACTGATCTCTTACAACGCTTCAAATGGGTTCGCCGTGTTCAAGCAAGAAGATCATGCTGAGTTTGTGGCAACTTTGGACATATATGCATCTACCACTTGGAGTGTTCATGAGCCAACTGTATGCAAGGTCCTTGTGCCCTTGGCATTCAGAAACTGAATTGTCATCTGGACACCTGTCTCACACAATGCAGCCATGGTGGAAAACAAGACAAGCGCTTCATGCAAACTTGCTTGGGCACATTGACCATGACTTTCATGTTGCGCATGTGGTTGACCAAACACAATCCAGCCATCCTTGCAACTTGTGATGCTGTGTTTGCAACCAAGCTCTTGCACACAAGGTTTTTTTCTTGTCAAAGCTAGAAAAAAGCTACATGTAGGAGTTAGCTAAGTACTTAGCTAAACCGGCTAACCTAGTAGCTAAGTCCTTAAGTTAAGTGTTTAGCCTAACCCCTGTAACAGCTTAGCAACCTTTTGGCAACTCGCCTAAGTAGTCCTAAGTTCTAGCAAGTTCACAGCTCATCCAAGTAGGTTGCATGTAGGTTACAAAAAGATAGCAACGTGTTATTAAAACAGATAACCAGTATTATCTTCTAACAATTTCACAGCTCATCCAAGCAGCAGCAGTGCCGAGGCCGCCGTGTCCTCCTCCGCCGTGTTGCCGGCCTCCAGGGTTGCGTCCAGGATCTGGAGACCGTAGACGTCCACCGTTCCTGCCGTCTGGTTGGGCAGGCCCGGCGCCTGGAACCGAAGTGCAGCTTCGCCACTCCGTTTGGCGGCACTGTGAAGTACATCTTGGCCGTGCTCCAGGCGCCCTGGTCGCCCACGAAGCTGCCGTACAATGGGTCGTAGACGTTGTCGGCCTCTGACATGTACACCACGAAGTTGGAGGCCGTGCCGAGCCGGTAGCGGCAGGCGAAGAGGAGCTCTCGGCCCGGGTCAAGTTGTAGGTGCGCACGATGTTCCACGGGTTCGCCGCCAGGGTCAGGGAGTAGCCGTCCACGCTCACTCCCGCGGTGTGCGTGGCCAGGACCACGCTGCAGCCGCTGCTGGGGCGAACCGTCCAGTTTGACAGCGAGACGTCCGGGGGGCCCAGGATCTGCTCTCCTATGGCGGCCACCACCTCGTCGGCCCCTCCGTCGTCCGGAAAGCGCACTGCTATCTGCAGCGCAGAGGCCGCCTCCGTGACTCCGAGCTTGCCGGCAAGGAGGCCGTCTACTTGCGCGATGGTGTAGTAGCTGAGCAGCGCGGCTGCGATGCTCGAGGCCGTCGCCGTGTCCTGGTCTGCGGCTGAGCGGTACGCCGCCAGCGCCGAGGTGATTTGGTTGGTTGTGAACACGTCCTGATCCGGGCCCGTCCTGTAGGCCAGCCGCGCCCGTGCGGTAGTCTCCCAACAGCGCGTCCACTTGTGAGGAGGTGTAGTAGGCCAGCAGCGCGGCTGTGTTGGGCTGGTCGTCTCCGTGTCCTGCGCTGCCCCTGTGCGGTAGTCTCCCAACAGAGTGTCCACTTGTGAGGAGGTGTAGTAGGCCAGCAGCGCAGCCGCGAGGGCCGCGTCCGCCGCTGCGACGGAGTAGCAGTCTGCCGTGATGCTCAGCGTGTCGGTCAAGCCGTTGGCCATGCGCACACGAGAGGGTGCGCGCGAAGGAGGGAGTCCATGGAAGTGCAGGTTGCGAACGACGTTGCTTCGGCAACGGAGCTCCCAAAGGTCGTGAAGCCCGCCCAGGCAACGGCGCGTTAACAACTCCGCCGCTGCCGGAAAGCTGCAGGGCGGCGAGCTCCGCGAGGATTGCGTCGAGGGCGCTCTGGTGCGTGGTCTCGCTGGCCGAGAGCGCGGCGTTCGTGGCGTATGAGGCCAGCAGCGTCGCGTCGGCCTTGGCCCCCTGGAGCGCCGTGATGCTGGCGTCCCGGCTAGCAAGCTGCGCTGCGACGAAGGCCTCGGTGGCGAGACCAAGCAGGGCATTTGCTATCTTGGTGTCTACCTCCCAAGTGGAAGGCCGTCCACCGTGGAGAGCAGGGAGGCCAGCGCGCTTGCGTCCGCCTTGCCGAGGAGGGCGGCGTCCAGGGCTGCCGTGGTGACTGCGTTTAGGAGGGCCGCTGCTATCTTAGAGTCCACCTCTGAGGAAGTGTCGACGGTAGACTGCAGGGCGTAAGCTGTCAGGGCGCTGGCGTCCGCCTTGGAGGCCTGCAGCCCCGAGATGGTGGCGTCTCTGCTCACGAGCTCGGACGCCAGCGCTGCGGCGGTGACGGCCCCCAGGAGAGCGTTGGCCACCTTGGTGTCTACCTCCAGCGGCGTGATCCTCGCCGCTATGTCTAGGGAGTGCTGGGGCTCGATTCCTGCCGCGAGCGCAGTTGAGTACCATTCAGTCCGAACTCCGGCCGTTCGGTAATCCTCGTGATTCGGGGGTAGTGCGTTTGACACACCACCCCCTCACAGGCTAGGCGTCACCGCTTGTTGGTGTGTCAAACACACCAACCCCTCTTCGGCACAAGTTTCCGCAAGTACGTGTCACAGTCTGTGGGTGACCTTGAAAGCGAGGCCCGCACCAGGCCCGCACCAGGGTGTTTTTCGGATGTGACTCAATTTGATTTGACCGATGGCGCCGGTCAAAAGCGAGACCTGCGCACGACGGCCGAAATTTTCGGTAAACTGTCGAAAATTTCGACAGCTCGAAAAGCACAAGTGGCACTTGTGTTTTTCGAAGTGGGTTCGTTTCAATGCGTTCCAGGCGAGAGGTGCGGCAGGTGGCTGGCTTCTATGCCCGCACGATGGAGCCAGTATCCGACATAATCGGACACTGCTTCGTAGTTGGTGCGAGACATCATCAGCTGCGTGCCTCCATGTCGGGCTGGCGCGGCTCTGCCGGGCAGGTTCGCCGAAACTTTAGACAGTGGTCCACAGGACAACTGGAAAAAAATCCAGTTGTCCTGTGGGGGGACAACTGGAAAAAAAATCCTGGGAAGAATTCTGACCTTGCGTGGCGGTGCGTTCATCCTGCTAGCCTCCGGTGGTCTCTGCCGCGGCGGGCGGGCTGGCGCCTGTGGGTTTTAAACACAGCTGCCTCTACTCTCATCTTGAGACCATGGCCTCTCCGTCGCGCCCGCAAGCCTGTATGGTTTCGCATCAAGACCTGCTCGAGATGTGGGAGGCCGACGTTGCTGTCTGGGACTGCTGGTTCGCAAACCAGAAAAGGCTGTACGACGCCCAGAGCCAGGAGCCCGATGAGATGCGCCGGCTGCACCTCGCAAACCAGCAGTGGGCGCAAGAAGAGGAAGAGCGACGAGAGGAGTCGCAGCGCAAGCGCCGGCGCACAGATGCCGGGATGGCAGAACATGCGACGCGGACCAACGCAGCGTGGCTCAAAGACAGGATTGACGCCCTCCAGCGTCTGCTCAAAGTCCAGACCGACGGCATTCAGGGGGTGCTCAAAATCCAGACCGACGCCGCCTTGAGCCGGTTCGCGAGCGCAACCGACGTTCTCCGTGAGTGGCTCCCAGACGAAACCGACGTCCGTCGCGATCAGCTCTTGACCGACACCATCAACCTCGAGGCGCGGTTCAAATTCAAAACCGACGCCCTGCATGAGTGGCTCGGAGTCGAAACCGACGCCCTCTATGACCGCATCGTAGGCGAAGAAGTCATTCTTCCATGAGCAGCTCAAAATCGAAACCAACCGCCTGCATGAGCAGATTAATATCGATGTCGGTCGCCTCCGTGAGATGACCCAATTCGACGTCGACGCCCACTGCGAGCGGCTTGCGAGCAGAATCGACGCCCTTCAGGGGCTCCGGTGGGGCCAAACGGGGACGCCGGTCTGAGGGGCTTCGGAGCAATCCTGTTGTGAGCCCAGGATTGAAGGGGGCAATCCTGGGCTCACAACAGGATTGAAGGAGGCAATCCTGGGGTGACAACAGGATTGAAGGAGGCAATCCTGGGCTCACAACAGGATTGAAGGAGGCAATCCTGGGGTGACAACAGGATTGAAGGAGGCAATCCTGGGGCCTCGCAGCCATTGGCAAAAAAAAGCGTGCTGCAGTCCTCCACACGGCAGGACTGGATTTTTTTCCTGGGAAGTCCCGACCTTGGCGCGGGCTTGGCTGGAGGCTTCTATGCCGGGCAGGTGGCGCGGCCGGGTGGCGCGCTAGGTGTGGAGCCAAAAAATGTCGAGGTTGTCCTGTGGGGGACAACCTCGACATTTTTTTTTGCTGGGAAGAATCCCTTGGCGCGGGCTCGGCAGGGCTCTGCCGGGCAGGTGGCGCGCTAGGTATCGAAGCCTCCACGTCGGGCTGGCGCGGCTCTGCCGGGCAGGAATGTGATGCTGGAAAGCATAAGTGGCGCTTATGCTTTCGAAGCGGCCGGGTGGGAGGCTCCGATGCCGGGCAGGTGGTGCGGCCGGGTGTCCACGAGACGACTCCACGCTGTGCTGGGAACCTCGCATTTGTGACATTGGTGCCACCAATGTCAAGGAAACGAGGTTGGGCAAGCCAGTACTCATTGGGCGAGCCAGTACTAAGGGGCCGTTGGGCGAGCCCGTACTCATTGGGCGAGCCACTCAACCACTTTCACAGTGGCCCACAACGCCTGCGCCTGCTTGGCGCTGTGCCTGCTCGGCACTACAAGTGCCTGCTCGGCACGTCTACTTAAGTGCCTGCTCGGCACTGTGCCTGCTCGGCACGTCTACCCAAGTGCCTGCTCGGCGCGTCTACCTAAGTGCCTGCTCGGCACGTCTACCTAAGTGCCTGCTCGGCACTGCGCCTGCTCGGCACATCTACCTAAGTGCCAGCTCGGCACTGTGCCTGCTCGGCACATTTACCTAGGTGCCTGCTCGGCACCGCCCCGCCTCGCGAAGTTCTCCAGGATGTCCGACCTACGGCAGCCTGACAGGAAAAAAACAGGGGGGGCACTTTGGGGTTGAACCACATGCATGTAAAACCGTGCGAAAAACCAACATGTCAAAATGACATGTTCAAAATCATGTCATGCAAAAAACAAGCTGTTCCACGTGTCATGCAAAAAAACAAGCTGTTCCACATGTCATGTCATGCAAAAAAAACAAGCTGTTCCACATGTCATGCCACGCAAAAAACCGCATGCAAAACCGTGCAAAAAAGCCAGCTGTTCCACATGTTGCAAAAACCATGCAAAAGGCGCGTACGGAGCGCCAACCCGCCGAACCCTCACAGTCCCCCGCGTCCTTGCTATACGTGCTACATGTGCTATATGGGTCTCACAAGGCAAGCCACTGAACATCCACTCTCCCCGGGTTCCTTGCTATATGTGCTATATGTGCTATATCTCACAAGGCAAGCCACTGAACATCCACTCTCCCCGGTTTCCTTGCTATATGTGCTATATGTGCTATATCTCACAAGGCAAGCCACTGAACATCCACTCTCCCCCGGGTTCCTTGCTATATGTGCTATATGTGCTATATGGCCCTATATAGCACATATAGTACAGGCAGGCAGGCGCAGCATTTTTGCAATGTCAACTTTCGCAGCCGGGGCTCGAAAATCGCAACTTTTAAGTACGAAAGTAGTACGCGAAGTCAACTTTCGCAGCTGGGGCTTGAAAATCGCAACTTTTAAGTACGAAAGTAGTGCGCAAAGTCCACTTTCGCAGCCGGGGCTTGAAAATCGCAACTTTTAAGTACGAAGGTAGTACGCAAAGTCCACTTTCGCAGCTGGTGCTCGAAAATCTTCGCAAGGTCAAGTATCGATTTCGTGGCAGGCGCAGCACTTTCGCAAGGTCAAGTGCCAAATTCGTGGCAGGCGCAGCACTTTCGCAAGGTCAAGTACAAAATTCGTGGCAGGCGCATCACTTTCGCAAGGTCAAGTACAAAATTTGTGGCAGGTGCAGCACTTTCGCAAGGTCAAGTGCAAAATTCGTGGCACGCGCAGCACTTTCGCAAGGTCAAGTACAGATTTTGTGGCAGGCGCAGCACTTTAGCAAGGTCAAGCACAGATTTGGTGGCAGGCGCAGCATTTTTGCAAGGTCAACTTTCGCAGCCGGGGCTCGAAAATCGCAACTTTTAAGTACGAAAGTAGTACGCGAAGTCAACTTTCGCAGCTGGGGCGTGAAAATCGCAACTTTTAAGTACGAAAGTAGTGCGCGAAGTACACTTTTCGCAGCCGGGGGCGTGAAAATCCCGGCAACTTTTAGTTAGGAAAGTAGTTCGCAAAGTCCACTTTCGCAGCTGGGGCTCGAAAATCGCGACTTTTTAGTACGAAAGTAGTACGCGAAGTCCACTTTCGTAGCTGGGGCTCGAAAATCGCAACTTTTAACTACGAAAGTAGTACGTGAAGTCCAGTTTCGCAGCTGGGCTCGAAAATCGCAACTTTTAAGTACGAAAGTAGTACGCGAAGTCAACTTTCGGGGATTGAACATCGCAACTTTTAAGTGCAGAGAAAGATGGGTAGATAAATAGATCAATAAACAGATATAGAGATAGCTAGAGAAATAGATAGAAAGAGATAGAGAAACAGAGATAGACAGAGATAGATAGATTTGTAGATAGATAGACAAAGAACTAGCTAGATAGATAAAGAGATAGAGAGATAAATAAATAGAGAGGTAGATAGATAGATAGGAGATAGAGAGGTAGATAGATATAGGAAGGTTGGGCACAATTTATATGTGAATAAGGATCTACTATAGATAAAATCGCAACTTTAAAGTATGAAATTAATACGCGAAGTCAACTTTCCGCAGCTGGGGCTTGATACGAAACGTAGTGCGCAAAGATTCACCTTTCGCAGCCGGGCTTGAAAATCGGCAACTTTTAAAGTAAGTACGAAAGAAGTACGCAAAGTCCACCTTTCGGCACTGGGGGCAGGAGGGGCTCGAAAATCGCGACTTTTTAGTTCGAAAGTAGTACGCGAAGTCCACTTTCGTAGCTGGGGCTCGAATATCGCAACTTTTAACTACGAAAGTAGTACGTGAAGTCCAGTTTCGCAGCTGGGGCTCGAAAATCGCAACTTTTAAGTACGAAAGTAGTACGCGAAGTCAACTTTCGGGGATTGAACATCGCAACTGTTAAGTGCAGAGAAAGATGGGTAGATAGATAGATCAATAAACAGATATAGAGATAGCTAGAGAAATAGATAGAAAGATATAGAGAAACAGAGATAGACAGAGATAGATAGATTTGTAGATAGATAGACAAATAACTAGCTAGATAGATAAAGAGATAGAGAGATAAATAAATAGAGAGGTAGATAGATAGATATGAGATAGAGAGGTAGATAGAGAGATTGATAGATAGGTAGATCTATAGATAATTATAAATATAAATAAATAGATAAAGAGATAAAAAGATGGAGAAACACACGTGAGATAATGAGATAGAGAAATAGATAGATAGAGAGATAGACAGATAGAGAGAGACATAGATAGATAAGTCGACAGAGGAATTCTTTGTGAGATATGGAGATAGATAGATAGGTAGATAGATAGGTAGATAGATAGATACGCGGAAGATAGATGGAGAGACAGATGGATAGATACATACATAAATAGATAGATAGATAGATAGATAAATAGAGATAGAAAAAGAGATAGAGAGATAAATAGATAGAAAGAAAAAAGAGATAAAGAGATAGAAAAATAGAAATCAAGAAAGAAAAAGAGATACAGTTGTTGTGCATGTTTCAGAGGGCCTTGTGATTTGGAGATGTTGGGGGGAGTTTTCGCCGTTTCGCTTCTGCAGCTTTTTGCATAGACGTCTGCAGCTGTTTGCATTGAAGTATCCAAGCAGCATGAAGACAAACATATAGGGTATAAATAAAGTCCAGCGGGCAAGACCGCGCGCAGCGAGCGTGCCGTTTCGGGCTGCACGCAAGAGCGCGAAGCTGAGCGGGCATGCTGTGTCGGGCCGCGAGCAGCGGGCGTGCCATTTCGGGCCGCGCGGTAGGATGAGATACACAAGTTACACAAGAGTTCCCGTCCGGCGGGGGGGGGGGGGCCTGCCGGAGAAAAAGTATCGTGCTGCGGGCGTGCCGTTTCGGGCCGCGCGCGAGAGCGCGGAGCCGAGCTAGCGAGCCGTTTCGGGCCGCGCGGTAGGAGGGCGCGCCATGTCCGGCCGCGCACGAGGATAAGAGAAAAAAAAGCTCCCGTGCGGCGGGGGTAAAATTGCTGGGCACACACTTAAGTAGGCGGAGCGCGTAGGGCCAGCCGGGGAAAAAAAAAAACTACCCCGCTGGAGGGCGAGCGTGCCGTTTTTTATCGGGCCGCGGGGGGGGCACCCCCAGCGGGTCGTGCTTTTCGGACCGCGTCGGTAGGTTACAGAACACACAAAAAAATTCCCGATCGGCGGGGAAAAAAAAACTTGAACTGTACCAGTGCCCTTAAGCACTTGAGTCCTCGTCTCAACAATACTTGACAAGGGAACCTTGAGCGCAAGCACTCCTTTTCAGCACACGGGGTAGAGCATCAAGGTAAGGAAAGGACCTTCTTAGAAAGGGGGGACCCCAAAAGGGAGAAAAGGGTTCACACCCTGAAAGAGGGGGGTCCCCCAAGAAGGCCTCAGGGGGTGAGGGCAGGCAAGCACCCCGAACCCAGACTGAAAGGCAAGCCACATGGTGTGGCTCGCGTAGCCAATAAGCTACTTGGTATAGTAGGCATAGCCACTCACTCGTCCAACCTGGGTGGGTGGGTGGGAAAAAAATCTAAGGCCCTGAAATTGGAAGGAAAGGAAAGGTTTGAGCCTCAAGCTGCAACTCAACAATTAAGGGCACCCGTATAACGCCGCGAGTGCAAGCACTAGCAATCCTTATACCAGGTGCCCTTAAGCAGCTTGAGTCTCTCAACAATACTTGACAAGGGAACCTTGAGCGCAAGCACTCCTTTTCAGCACACGGGGTAGAGCATCAAGGAAAGGAAAGGTCCTTCTCAGAAAAGGGGGGACCCCAAAAGGGAGAAAAGGGTTCACACCCTGAAAGAGGGGGGTCCCCCAAGAAGGCCTCAGGGGGTGAGGGCAGGCAAGCACCCCATGTCGAGAACTCGCACGCACCCCCTGTAAACTGAGTGCTCGACCGTGTGAAGTGACCTGAGGCGGCACAAACGGATTGAAACGGAAAACACATACGTGCGAATAAAGGCATGAAAGGACGCTATGTGCACTTCATGCGCAAGGAAAGAGACGGTACAAGAGCAAGTAAATTTTACAGCTGCAGCTCGCTCCATAGACTGTTCCAAATGCTTGGTGTGACGTGGGACTTCTGGGACTGAAAGGAAAGTAACTGAGTTTCATTGCCTCGACTCGGGGCATCGGCAACATTCACCTCGGTAGGGACCCGATGGATCCATGTATCGAAGGTCATCCGTTGCTCAAGGCGTAGGAAGTGTTGGACAAGCTGGTCGGCCGCAGGGTTGTCGCATGACATGCGAATGAGAGAATGAAGTGCAGCTTCGTTGTCCACATGAAAGAAAATGGCCGTGCCTGAGAGCAGGTCTGGCCAGAGGTGAAGTGCCACCAAAATGGGAAGGATCTCGAGGTGCAAAATGCAGTGAGATCCAAAGGTTGTGAGTACTGAAAGAGCCGGGGGCTCAAATGAAAGGTGAAAGCGGGGATGCCCAAAGAAGTCCACGAGGACGCCTCCTATGGAGGGCTTGGAAGCCTCCAAGGCACCATCTGTAAACAGATGCCAAACGAGGCGGTCCTTGCTGCTGACTGCTCTTGGCATGGAATTGACAAGAGACTGCAAACAGCGCTGTAAAATCCTCACAAGCCACGGAGGGGCGCGAGAGCCTGGTGCCAGGGCAGAAAGCTCATGCAGAGAAGAGAGGCATCGTGAATGGTATCGTCCCGATAATTGACCGTGCGCAAACTGCATGCGGCCTCTCAATCTGCGAGCCTCTTTGGGTGAAAGGGAATGGCTTGTCAAAAGCTCTTGCAAGCTAGAAGCCAGGAGATGGATTCGGGCCTCGGTGTTCGCCACTTCGAAGATCCCGGAAACTGCTCGCGTGAGGTTGAAGGCAACCCCAAGCGCCTGAAACACGGCTGCAAATGGTGGGTTCTTGGAGGGCTTGTCACTGACCTGGAAACCCAACAAAGTGAACAAGGACTTGATCAGGTGCGTGGCTGCGTTGGCGAGCGGCTCGGGGACCACTGTCGGGAAATCGTCATAGAAGCAGGTCCAGGGCAGGCGAAAAAGGCGAGCTCCAAGCGCATGAATGGCTAAGCTAGTGCGCAAAAAGGCGTAAACCGAGGCTGAGCTGCCAAATGGCATAGTCAGCATACGGTAGCACCTCGGGCCATGCATGGGTTCGTACACGCAAATGAACGAGTGTGTTCGGTGCGCAGGCGCAATTGCCAGCTGACGGTATGCGTCCTGAAGGTCGAAGGCTCGTCCACGCCAGGGCACCTTAATTGTAACTGCAACACCGCTTGAGCAAGGCAGCGATAAAATCAGCGTCATGCAGGACGACCTTGTTGGCGGAACCGACGGCAGAGTTCAAAAGATTGAACGTAAAGTCGTCAATAGGCCTGCATTTGTCAGACTGCAAAACATAGAACCGCGGGCTGATGACGGAAGTGCTTGGCACGTCCGGGGCCAAAAAGGGGCCATCTAGCCAGCCCTGCTGCAATTCCGTAAGTGTAGTGTCAAAAAGTGTCTGGTCAGCTGCTGGATCATCTGTAGGCTGACAACGGGCCAAGGCGCGGGCCTGCAACGCTGGGGCCATGCGCTCTAAGGAGGCAATATCTACCGCAGGTGGTTGTGGATGCCTGGGCAGCTCCATTGACTCAGGAAGCCATCCAAATAATGGGAAACCGGCAGCTAGCTCGTCAGCGATGGCAGTGTCCTGATAGCCAACGGTCTGCAAGACGTGCTTGAGCAGCAAAGTGCGCTTCTTGGCGTTGATGCGAGCAACATGAGCATCGCATGAGGCGAGCAACCGCTTCTGACGCGGAGCAAACTCTTCGGCCAGCTGAAGTAAGGATCTGAGCCTCTCTGCCCAGAAGGACAGGGCATCATGCGTGGGACATGTTGCAACGAAGTCGACGGCCTCCTCCAGAAATTGGCCAAGAGGGGGCAACATGTTGGCTGGGTGCTGCACTCCACTCATAGAATGCATGTGCTGCACAGGGTCCTTAGGGCATGCAACCCAAAACTGATTTTGAGCAGCTTCTGGCGGATGCAAAGGCAATACGGAGCCTTTTGGCCAAGGGCCGGCCGGTAGCCGCTTGCCGCGAAGCCATGCTGCGTCGAAAAGGCTTCGCGGGAACAACTGCAAATCAAAGGGAGATGGCAAATTTGGAAACACCCACGAACGAGGCTGAAACTTCACTGCAGCTCGAAGGAATAATGCATCATCCCTCCAGTGTGGCAGCGCCTGGCCTAGAAAGATCGGCCGGGGGCGGCTGTGCGGAGGCAAGGAGTCCCTCAAACATAGGCAAATGGCTTGGCAAAAGGGAAGCGGGTAAGCGGCTTCCTCGGCGGTGTGAGTGCCGCTTTCCACGGGGCATGGGAATGGTTGCCGTCACACGTGCGGCAAAGATTCTGCAACCAGGTGGGAGTACCCTTCAGGACAGTGCGCTTGCGGCGAGCACCCCCATAAGCGCAAAAGTGGACCTCGGTCTGCGAATGCTCTGGGAGCGCGCTCATCATGGAAGTGTCCCACATATAACTGCGAGCAGGGTTCTCGATAAGCCATGGTATGCCGTGCTGGCTGCACATGCCAGCGACAGCGGCCGCGAACGCATAAAGGCTGGTCACCCTAGCAAGGTCATGGCCTTGAAGTGAAGGCAAACCGTCTGGATGCTGGCCCGAACGGAGCGGGTGCGCAATGCGTTTCCCATTGCTGTAGGCCGGAATATCCCCCGCGCGGGAAGCAGTGCCGCACGGGGGCGCAAGCACCACCAGGGCCGGCAGCAAGCACCGGAGGCAAGTCCAACTGCAAAACATGCCACCGCTTTGCTGGTACATGATCTACTGCTACTGACTGAAAACCCATGGAGACGGCTGTGGAAGAAAAGTTGCACGAACCTGCAAAGATCTCGACCACACAGGGTGCGCGGCCCTCAGGGCTGCGGGCAGGTGTGCAAACAGAGGGACTGGCCGAGGAAGCGAGATCCTCGGAAAGGCCGGAGGCCGAACAAAAAAAGGCATGGTCTCTGGCAGGGCAAGGCCCGGTTAAAGGCCGGGCACAGGGTGCTGGGGTCTGCGTGCCCGAAATATGACCGTGAAAGGAAACTGCGACCGGAGGAACGGCGGGGTGCACAGGGGCACACCCGCCAGGCACAGGGGCCAAGGGAAAGGCACCCGCAAGGGGAGCACTGGGCCGCACAGGGGCAGACCCAGAAGGCACAGGGGCCTTGGGAAGAGCTTCTCGGGGAGAAGCGCTGGGCTGCACAGGGGCAGACCCAGCAGGCACAGGGGCCTTGGGAAGAGCTTCTCGGGGAGAAGCGGCACAGGGGCGAACCCAGCAGGCACAGGGGCCTGGGAAACCTCACTAGGTGAGGTGGTAGGATGCACAGGGGCATGCCTACCCGGCGTGGGAGCCGGTTCGTTGGTAAAAGAAACAGAGGAGGCGGCTGGCTGACTTGGGAAAGAAAAGGATGGTGTTGGCAAAAGGGGCACTGCAGCGGAACAGCCGAAACTGAATGACCCACTGCTAGCCATAGCGGAATTGGCCGGCTCGTGCTCGGGTCACAGGACTGTGCACAAGGTATAGGGGTGAGGCCCAAAGCACTTCATGCACTGATGCTTCAATTGGCACGGCTTCTTCTGGCATGGCCGCTCCATGTTGTAATTCCAGCAGAGCAACTCTCCCTGCAAGTTGCGGCCCTTCAACCCTTTTCCTTGCAAGGGCGCCGGGAAACTGGGCTGAGCCTTGCCACGGCCCTTGGACTTGGCGGGGGACTTGCCACGCCCCTTGGGTGAACCCTTGGGAGTGACTCGCTCAGGGACGGCGCGCGAGGGCTGAGGGAGCAGCTGCATCGCAACGGGCGGAGTGAGCATGAGCTCTAGGATGGCCTGGTCCACAGGGAAATCATGATCACTCGGCAGGGAGGCACCCACCTTGTGGGATACGCCCATCCACAGCTCCTTGTCTGCCGCCGTGAGCTGCTCCAAAGCAACTGGTGTGAAGCCTTGGGGAGGCTGTTGTGTAAGAGTATTGAGGAGGTAAGTGTGCCACTTCTGCAAGGCGTCGAAGGTGGCGATGCCGGCGATTTCAGCCGCTGCTGCACGTCTGGACATGGCTTGCTGGACTCGCAGGCCGTCCGAAACGTTGGCATGGCGTGAGGCCTGACCCTCTTCAAGGAAAGCTTGCCATCCTGGCTTTGCATGACTTGGAGTTCCTTATTGTACGAGCGAGCCGACAGCTCTTGCTCGCGGCTGGTGCACTTGTGAAACGGCACCCAACGCACGGAGCGGGCTTCCAACATGGCGCTGAAAGCGTCCACCAACTCGTAGGACGGTTCTTGATGGCGTGTAAGGTCAATGCCAGGAAGCTTCTCTCGAAGCTTGGTGAGGCGTGCCTCCCGTTCAACTGGCGGGAGCTTCCTCACCACATCGGCCGCTGAGCTTGCACGGGCCACTTCCTCTTTGAGGGAGGCAATGATCAAGGTATGTGCAGTGAAAAGCAAGCGCCGAAGCGCAATTTCCTGGCCCAGTGGTACCGAGAGACTGCCAAGCGTCTCGCTGGCCCAAGCTCGCAGCGAGGTCTCGTCTGTGGTGCCTGGGGTACCCGCCGCAAAGCCCAGCTGGGCCAATGAGGCGATGCCCTTGTCGCTAAGGGCCTGCACAACTTCTTCTACGAGACCCACCTGTTGGGCACGGCTGTCAAACTCGGACTTGCTATCAAGCAAGCTCATGGCAACTATGAAATGATAATCTGAAACTCGAGCCGACAGCTGGAGAAGTGGGGTCTGCACATGACATGTACAAACTGAACATAGGAATGCTGCGCTAAGGTCGGAGCTTTTGGCATGTGCCTATGCGGGCGCACATGCGTGGATGCACAGGCCGTCTCTTTTTACGGCACTATGCAAGACATGCTAGAGCTTGATGGGCGAGCAAAGCACCTATCCTTGTTCCTTCAGCATTCGTCGTGTCTGCCAGAGGCATGAAAGCACTGTTTGCACTTAGGAAAGGGTTGGTGAACCACTTGGCCCACACTCAAGAAACGGTCAGTATTGGTCCTTCCACAGAGAAGGCGCTCTTCAGCGTCGCCTTCGGCGATATGGATTGTTCGCAACTTCTGGTGCTGAACCAACAAAAATGGAGGTTGGACGGAAAAGAACGGTTGCTTGAACGCTGCAAGAGCCGCAGCTGGGCTCTCATCGGGGTCACCGAGGTCCTCTTCGGTGCTCTCAGGCACAACCTCGTCTGAAGAGGACGAGTCGGAGTCGCTGGCGCGCGGCGACTGGGGGCTTGTCGGCCCCAACGCTGACTCTGCTGTCACTGCGGTAGTGTCCGCCGATACACTTTCAGAGGGTGGCTGAGGCAAAACTGCGGGAGCGGCGTCATTGCCGTCGTGCGTGCCGGGATCATTGAATGCAAAGTACCCGGAGCGTGTGGTGTCAGGGGAAAAGGCCCCCGAGGCTATCAATGACAGAACCCGGACCAATTCCCTCAAAGGTGGTGCCAGAAGGTCGCGAGAGTAGGTGTTCACTGACAGCTCTGTTGCGTCCACATGGTAGCCCAATAGCTTGCGCAATGGGGGAGATACTCCCGCTTTGGCTACCCAGCTGAGGCAAGTGGCTTTGAGGGACCGACTGGTGGGTACGGGTTCGCCTGGTTTGGCAATCTTAGCGAGGATGGAATTCACCTCTGAAGTATTGAAAGGCCGTGGCGTGTCTCCTTGGGCACCCGCTGAGCGAATCAGTGGCGGGGTGATAGCTCCCTGGACTGGGAGGCCAAGGCGCTCCCTCGCAGCCAACCAGTTCTGGAACCAATGGCATCCACTCAAAGAGAAAATAGGCAAGGTGAGAGGTAGGATGAGGCGGCTCTTGCCTCCGCTTTTGGAGGTCTTATATTCACTTGTGTTGAGCTGGTAAAAGGTGTTCCCGAAGTAAGTGACCCCTTCCGGGGCATCGAGCTCGAGGCTGGAGGCCCGCTGCAAATCCATCCAGCGAGACCTGGAGTAGAGGGCAACGAGGATGCCCCCAATAATGTTTACCAAGGCGGGCTCGTCCGAGTCTGTGAGCAACTCCAACCGCTTGACTTGGCTGACCAAAATGGCCGGCTTCTGTCGAAGTGGGGGGGCGGCCTGCAAGGAGTGAGTTGCCGAACCCTTCAAAAGTGGGCTGGAGAAGAAGTCGGCATCAGCAGCGCATTGAAACATGTGAGCAAACCACCGCAGGGACTGATAGCCTGAAGTGGGAGCCGAGGGTGAGGCATCTTTGAGTGCCTGCATCCATTTCCAAGTAGCGGAAACTGTCAAGGGAACCCAGGGCAACCTGTGGTCACTGCACCACGCAAAGTAGCGCTCAAGGTAGCTGAGGCGCGCTTTCAAAGTGGATTCACTGCGGCCGGAGACAACATCTGAAACAAGCTGCCATCCCATCCACGGGTCCTCGTCGGCAAGGGCTAGAATGGGACAGGAGTCGCCTGCAGCCTTCAAAAGAATGAGAAGCCTGCTCACTAGTGCGTGCCGCAGGGTGCTCTGACGCAAGGAGGCAACAGCAGGCTTTCGAGTGAGCTGGAAAGAAGGGAGCCCCTCCAGAAGGTCAAGCTTGCGCTTGGCTGTTGTGCGCGGGAATGCCTCATCCAATAGCTCGGCAGCACTGGGCCCCAGTGTGCCCTCATGAGAGGGCGGCTGGAGTGACTGAATCGACGGCACTGCTTGCAGCTCGATGTCACGTTGAGCAAATATTGGAGCAAAGGCCGGAGCCTCCCAAGGAAAGGTGAGGTCCATGTGGCTGAGGGCACGGACTAAACATGGGGGCTGAGCCCATGGCAAAGGTTGCTTCTCTGAAGCGCTTCTGCGGGCGCTTTGGCTGAAACTGAGTTTGGGGCCGGCTTGGAATGGCGAGCGGCCTCGGCAGGAAGGCGCAAAAGAAAGCAAATGGAATTTTCAAATGGCCGCGCTGAGGGGGGACCCACTGGATCAGAAGAGAAGGGCAAGGAGGCCGGAACATTGCATTGGAAAGTGAAGGTTGCAATTCTGGAGCGGCATCCATTTGGCTCGGAAATTTTGGCTTGTGCACACTGAGGCGGGCGAAACTGGAGACCTGAAAGTGAGAAAGTGTGCTGTGGTATATCAGAGCATCAAGGCAAAAGGCGATTGCTGAAGCGGCATCCAATTGGGTAGGAAATTTCTGGCGCACACTGCTGAGGCAGGAACAAAGTGAGACCTGAGTGTGCATGAGCGCGGAACTGAGATGCCAGAGCTACAAGAGCAAAGGAGAAGTCCTGAAGCGGCATCCATTTGGGTAAGAAAATTCTGGCTCACGCGGACTGAGGATGGCACAACTGGACGCCGGAAGGGCCTGAGTTTGCGAGAGAGCTGCACTGGAACGTCAAAGCGACAAGCGGAAATGGGGGCATGCAAGTCTGAAGCAGCATCCATTTAGGTTGGAAAATTTTGGCTCGCACGGACTGAGGCGGGCACGGATGGAGACCTGAGCGTGCAAGAGCGCTGCAATAGAGTGACACAGGCATGGTGAGTCGGCAAATGCTGTGGTCAACTGGAAAGGCTCGGGTGAAGGAAAATGGAGCGCAAAGCTGAGGTCGGAACACGGGATCTCCACCTGAGCGGGTCGACATGTGTGGAAAATGTAGGCTGATTGGATCGAGCAAATCAAATGCAGGTGCCACCTGAGAGGAAAGGCAGGGTGAGATGCTCAAGCGCTTTTCCTGATCCGACAGCTGTGCAAATCAGCGCCTGTGAGGAGCGTGGGCTCGTCGGTCTCGAGCGGTGCGAGAAGACGACGACTTGGGCACTGGCGCTGGCATAGGCGGGGGCGGCTGGGAAGGCGCACTCAAGGTGGTCGGAGGCGTCATGGCTGCAGGGAGTGCCTTGGCCGGGTACGGGAAAAAGGCAGTCAAAGGTCTGCCATGGCCAAGGACACGCGGGGCAGCAGGAACCGCAGCAGGTTGAGGGGGAGGAACACGGCCCGAGCGCGTACGCGTGGGAGTTCGAGTCCACGAAGCAGGTGATGGGCCGCTGACGTAGCAGTAGCCATGCTGCGCACCTTTTGGAAAGGTACGCGAGGCCGGGTCGGGAATGCGTGGCATGGCTTTCACTCCTACGCGGGGCATGGGCTTCACTGCAGGCATGACCTTGGTGCGCGTGAACGGAGCAACTGGTGCACGAGCCGCTCGGCGTTCGGCTTGTATCATCTCAAGAGCAATACGCACTGGGTCTTCTCGAGCCATGAGCACGCGCTCCAAGGACTCCGCCGCCTGTGTCCGGGTGATCTCGGCACTGATGAGCTGGCGGACGGCTTGCTCATCTGTCGGATCTGACCAGGCGGTTGCTCCGGCAGGCGCAGGCGCCTGGGCTGCAGAGGCAGCAGAGGGACCTCTGTCAGTCGGGTCTTCGTCACTTGAAGCGTAGCAGGTGAGGCAACCCAGGGCGTCGCCCTCGAAGACCAACTCTGGGGGGAGCAAGATGCTTCCCCCCGTAATGGTTTCGCCAAGCGGGCCAGTCTCCTCGTCACTGGACAGGTAATCGGCCAGGGCGGAATTCATGGCGGTCAGGGAGCCGACAAGGAGACCAAAGCAAGAACTGAGCTGAGCCAAGAGCTGTGGATAAACCAATGCTGTGCGGGCACTGGTGACGCAAACGCAAACGGGGCCAAGCGGAAGGAAGAATTGAGGCACGGACCGTAGGCCTGGCGGCAAAAGACAAGAGGCAGAAGTAACCTGAGGGCGGCGCACGGTGCAAGAGGGACTGAGGCCGGACTTGCGGGGTACCTGAAACACGGCCGCCTGACAGGGCACGAGCGAGGCGCAAGGAAGACGAAGGGGGAAAGGCAACTGGGACTTTCAAGAAGTGAACTGTGCACCCTTCTCCAAGGCCCGGGCTGTGACGAACTGGAGGGAGTCCTGACACAAGGCGAAACGGCCACCCCCAAAAGGACCCGAAAAAGGGGGGGGAAAGGGCCCGAAAAGAAAAAGGGGGGCAAACGGCAGAGCATCGAGGTCCGAACGGACATGCACCTGAGCACGGACGTGAGCCGGGAAGGAACTGCTGCGGAAAAACAACTCACAAAACACGCAAGATCCATGCAAAACCATGCAGTGCGCAAGCTCTGAGAAAAATCTAAGGCCCTGAAATTGGAAGGAAAGGAAAGGTTTGAGCCTCAAGCTGCAACTCAACAGTTAAGGGCACCCGTATAACGCCGCGAGTGCAAGCACTAGCAATCCGATTGCGTGGCCACGCTGTGATGATCAGGAAAACACATGGAATCAAATTCATGACCAGCTTGAGGGGCAGCGACTCTCCGGTAGCCCTCTGTGGCCCAGTCTCTTTTGTACCACATGGTGACTTTGACCTGCTCACCGACTGAGTCCTGGTTGGGAGCATAGAACTCCCTCCATTCTCTATAAGTGTGCGGAGGAGGTGGAGCATCATGTTCTTCATGTGGTGTCCATGATCCCGGATGAAAGATCTTGACCCACTGGGCATCTGGTTGTTGAGGATCCGGACACCATTCCAGCCACGCCATGACAACGCAACCCCGGAAAGACAAATTGATAGGTGTACGGCTGCAGACAACAATGAGTGAAAGCGAAACAACTGCCACAATGCAAGAAATCACTTTTGCAGCACTGCACGGCTGCGGTATCAAAGACAATCTCCC
This sequence comes from Effrenium voratum, assembly GCA_963377175.1. Taxonomy (NCBI): domain Eukaryota; class Dinophyceae; order Suessiales; family Symbiodiniaceae; genus Effrenium; species Effrenium voratum. The sequence continues at coordinate 7,519 of CAUJNA010001945.1, read as the reverse complement.
GAATCGAATTGAACTGAACAGACTCCCCAGGAAGGCGAGGACGAGCATCAGCCATCATCTGAGTTAGAGGATGCCGATGAAGAGGTCAGTCCAGCATACATGAGGTCCGGTGCGCCCGAAGCCAGACGTTGGTATCCCCTGGTGACCCAGTCTCTGTAATGCCAAGTATAGAAGGATGCATAAGATACCGGTTGCGAAACAGCGCCTGTATTGGTGCCGCCTGTGCTTTCCCTCGGCCAATACACTTCGAAGTGGTGGACCTTGCGCCATTCCCGATAGGTGGTTGAGTCATCCGGGGCCGGTCCCAAGGTGTTCGCGGCGACTGGATGCCACGGACCCGGGACTGGATGCCACGGACCCGGTACATAGATCCGAATCCATTCTACACTCGTGTTCGCTGGGCCATTGACGATGTCATAGTCAAAGTAGCGAGGCAGGACCCATCGTGCTGCGCCATACACTGTACAATTGAACATTTCAACCCGACAAGCCGCTCGAAGTCATAAAGGAAAGCGGCGAACAAATGGAGACGGAGCGCAAAACACCAAGCAAGCCAACCCAACATGGATTCTCATACTGAGAAACAAAACAAGCAAAAGGGGAAACTCACCAAACACAGGTTTCGACCCTAGAGCTAGCACGATCTTTTCCGCGCTCGTGCCACAAAAGGCCTCCAGTACAAACGTCAACTGCACACATTCATGTGTCGTGACATGAAACATCATGCACATCTCCTATGGACTGAAGTGGGGTTACAACTGTTTCTCACCCCGCCTTTGGATTGCCGTGTTTTCACGGTCAACTCCAAACTGAAACTGCCTTACACACATAGCAGCTGAGCTCATGAAGAGCTATGCAAAATGCTCTTTGTGAAACTCGCCATTGTATCCATTTCATCTGGAAACCGGATTTCATTTCTCTCACGCCACATATACAAAAGGACATCTGCTGCAAATACATCAATCCACCACACTGTGCGGACTCACAGATTCGGGCATCTCTGATTCAGGAAATTCACCTGACTCAGACAAATACCCATGATCTCGAAAGTTGAGATGAACACTTCCATCTACTTCAGTGTCTGCGACAAGTGGGTCTGCTTCAGCATCTGGTTCACCACCTCTTGCTTCCAGTGCCGCTATGCGCTCGGCCAAACCATCTGCAAACATTCTAGTCATGTCAAGTTGATGCCAAATCCAGTGAAAACGACGGGATACACCATCATCATCCAGAAGTGCACTCAACCTGATATCTGCACTGACCACGCTTTCTTCAAGCCGAGTCACGGAATAAGCTACCTCATCTCGCAAGCATGAAATGGTGAAATACGCATCTCCTTCGACACTCCTCACCAAATCCCTCACTTGCTGATTGCTGTTTGCAATCTCTTTGCGCATCCAGAAAAACAAGAGTGCTGCAACCAGTATCGGACACCACACAAACGCAAAACTGCAAATAAAATCGCTCACATACTGCCAATATGCCGTAGCCAGACCCAAGGCCTGAAACCATGCCTCATTCGCTCCAAGGGCTGTGCCAAATAGCGAATGCAAAGTGAGCATCCGAACCATCTGCTTTGCACACTGCACGTTGCTAGTGCTCATGCACGTACTGCCACTGTCTCCACCGCCAGCAAGAAAATTGCAAATGCATCGCACCTGATTCTTGTTCTGCTCTCTGAGCACCAATTGCTGGTACTCGCACTGACCAACCTCGCTGCCGTCATCACAAAAACGCAGGAAATGCAATAAAGCAAAATGCCTGTCATGACTCAAACCTTTGGTATTCAAGTCACTCACATTCCATGTTGTGCTGACTGATGCAATACTGAACTCTTGAAGTTGGATTCGAGTTTGCATCCACAAGAGGCGACCACGCATATGCTTGATGCGTCCGCTGCCCTGCTTGTATGCCATCTGTCTGGCACTTGAAGAATCCATACGCAAAATCATTTCCACATCTGTCTGCAAAATAAACTCCAAACAAAAACGCAACTGATATGTGTCACTCATTGCACTGCATGCCGCGTACCACTCACTCTCGCAACTGGACAAGCTGATGACTTTCTGGCTTCTGCAAACTGCATGTATCGCAAGGCCGTTGAAGAATACCACAAAAGAACTTGTGCTTTTTCCCCAACTACCCTGCCAGTCCGAATCACTGAAACACTCCAAAAGATTCTTGTCTTTGCAGGGTTCACCATCTGCCATGTGGGAAAACACTGAATGTCCTTTGCTACTCACATGCATCTGCATTGAAAACGACCTTGTCCATACCATGTACCCTACAACCCGTGCCAAAGCTCGCCACGCAAGTTCAGTTGGTGAGCTCAAGTAGCACGCAAGGCTTTTTACTGCGAACATGATGTCCCAGCGGTCCTGCGAAATGTACATCAAGAGACCTACCAGGCTGCGAAAATGCTCGTGGTACTTGGTATCATCTGTTGTGAAAAGCTGCTGCAAAACAGGTGTCTTTGCAACTCTCGCAGGTTTCCCGTTGGCCTCCTCGAACTTCTTGGCCAAAATTTGCACACGCCGTCCTGCGGGAACAATCTCAATTCCATTCTCCAAGCTGATATACGTCTTCTTCAAAAACTCAATTGAACTGCCAACTCCATCCAAAATCTTCACAGTAAGCTTGTACTTCTTCCTCAACTCTGGCAGAAACACTGCGGTCATCCATTTGCGATCAGCTGCCATGAGACAATCATCCACGTGTAGCAACATGCTGCTGTGATTGCCTCGCAAAAGCGCTGGTACCACATCACACACCGACATACCATGTTGCTCAACCAAATCTTTCACGAAAAATTCATACCACAGCTTCGATCCTTTTCTTTGTCCAGGCAATAGCTTGTCAATGATGAAGACCTCGTGGTGATCAAGAATCTTCACCAAACGTCTTTTCTCCTGAGGGACCATCAAATACGCGTCGCTGATGTCAAATGATGCCAACGTGTATGTGGCAGGAAAACATCCAGATAAAAGCATCGCTGGAAGCAAACGCTGTATTGATGGGGTCGAAGCTGGACTGAATGTATCGTTGCGTACCTCCCAGAATGAGAACTCACGAGCACACAACCGCGATCTCCTAAGCCAGTAAGGCTTGCCAGACTCGTCGTGCTTCTTGCGCCACGTTCTCACGAATTTTGCTGTCAAGGGAGTGTCAAGGTCCTGCTCATCACACATCTGCGGGGGCAAAAGAACTTCCATCCCCAGCAACCTAGACACCTCCAGCGCGTCTGCCTTCGCGTCCAACCGCTGCAACTCATCGCTGGCCAGAGAAGGCTCATTGTCTGATGTGAAGGGATACCTGAGGGAGAGATCTGACTGCTCCTCTTCCAGCTCAGGCTCATCTTCCATCCACCACTGCTCATACTCATCTGCTGAAATTTTCAAATCCTGAAAATCGTCTTCATCCTCATGCTCTAACTCGCTGCCACAACTGCATTCACCTTCATCTTCTTTGAGGGTGTCAAGGCATCCAAAGTTGCCTCGTCTGGTAGTAGCTTGCTTGAGGTTCCTCGAGGACTCGCAGGTCGATCCACTCCAGCTGGTGCGCTCGGCACGAGGGGTGGTGCCCCGCCTAATCCAGAAACCTGTACACCCGACATGCTGCTACCTTTGTTGTCTGAATCTGAACTCGAAGAAGGTTCTTCTGCTGCCTCGTCTTGAATTGCACCCAGGGCAGGAAATACCTCGAGCGCTTGCGCCATCGGCTTTGACGTAGGCAAAATGCGGGCACCCACGATACCTTCCATCTCCCAAGGGGGAGTCTCCAGCTTCTGATAATGCTCCATGTAATCTGTCCAAGCATGCCCCGTACGCCGCACTGACCGCGTCAAACGAATCTTGCCAGCCACTGCAACCAGGAACATGTCGTTCGTGTTGGACTTGGTAAGGAAAATGGAACGAACCCACTTTGCTGCCCCTTTGTGCGGGTTCTTCTCAACCACAACATACGACAACAGGGGTTCTGCAAATTCCACCAACCGTCCTGTATACGCATGGCCATGAATGAGCTCGTACGCTGTTGTATTGCCGCGCGTCCCAAACCGATTCAAAATCCAACCAGCATGAACCCACGCCCAAGCTGTGATTGCATGCTTCACCCCGTGAACCAAACTTGTTTTCTCTTCCAAAGCAATCAGAAGCGTAGTTGCCATTCCTCGCAAACGGTGCACGCTGTTCTCCACGTTGGCGTTGCTTGCATGCGAACCGATTGGGGCATTCTCAATCACCGTGTGTAAGCCCATACGCTGCCGCGCCTGTTGCACATTGCGCTGCAAGCTCAGTAGCACCGGCTCCTGATCACATCGAAGAATGAGCTCTCCTACACCAGTGAAAACTGTGAAGCGAACCACCTCCAGGGTCATGTACTTCATTGCTGATTTGCTACTCAAAGGAATTGCTTGCACTGCTTCGGTTGCTGAATGATGCAAAACCAAACAACACAACTTGGACTCATCATCTTCGCTGTAGCTCGTGTAGCAGAAATCCATGCTCACCATGGGGATCTCGCGCTCTGCAGGAGCTCCTTCATCACGAACATGCTTGTCACTCCTAGCACGAACTTTGACACCATGCAGCATAGGGCTGGTGAGTCAAACGATGCCGAGCCACTGTGGCCTCATCAGGTACCTCAGGTTTCGGCACCATGGCAGGAACACGCTCTGACTCCTGCAACGCTTTCATTGCAACCTCCTGTGACATGGAAACGCGCTGTCGCTCATGAAAATCGCACAATCTCTTGAAAAGCTTTGCCTTGCTGCCAGACTGAGATAAACTGCAAACCTTGCAAGCTGCTCTCAATGCACCAATCCCTGATGCCAAACTCAACTGTACGCCTTCCACTTCAATTGTCTGCTGATCAGGCTCAACACGAACATGCACCACAGGTGCGTCCTGAGCCCCGCCTTCTACATACTCCTCAGTGTCTTGAGCATCTTGAGGCGCCACTGGCACATCCTGCTGCCCTGAGTCATCATGCGTTGAGCCAACAGGAAGTGATTGCACCTCGCACACTGAAAATCCCATCTGTTCTGGAACTGCAGTTCTCTCTGAAAGAATAACCAAACATTCCACCGGCTCCTTGGTTCCAAGGGGCCCTGCACGATCTTCCATGTTAAGAATTCGCTCGCAAAACTCAATCAAACTCCATGCACCATCACTGCTCTTGATGAGAGTGGTCCTGCATGGCCATTCCTCCACATTGCACATCTCGGTCGGATCTGTGAAGTGTGTTGCAATACACCTCAACAGCGGGCCTCCAGAAGGGCTGAGGTTCCAACCAAAGGAAAGCTGCAGAAGTGCCGGGTTAACCACAACTGTAAGCTGCTGCTCGCCAATGTGCCTCACATACCCTTTTACCGCCAAGCTGTGCCCTTTCATATGAATAGGCACTCTGCTGCCAGAACTATGTCTGAGAACCGGGCCATCTTCGCTGTGCACGATCTCCCAACCACATGCCAGAAAAAGCCCAAAACTGATCAGAGGGCTTTGCACTGCACCTACATGCACACGTTCCTTCAAAATTGCCTTTGGAGAACCATCTGTTTCCAACTCAAATACCACCTTCTTGCAACTGCTGACCGGGATTCGCCCACCTTGCGCATCGCACAGGACTGGAACCTGCCCTGTAAGCGCGCTACCAACATGCATATACTGCAAAGGAAGCATTGATGCATCACTGCCTGAATCAATGATGATATCCACAGCGTCGACTGCTCCAGCCTGATCTGAAGATACCATTCGAATAATGCCGTCTGCAGAAAAATGCCCATCACCCGATGACACGCCATCGGCGAAAGCACATGCTGCACGTGTTGTATGTCTGCCATGTTGCTGCTCAACTTGCTCATCAAGCAAACTGTAAACAGGCATGTCTTGAGGGGGTTCATCAAACGTGTCGTCACATGCATCCAATCTGAAAAACTCAGTTGAAATTGCACTGAACCGTACCATGCCAACAGAGCCAAACTGTCCACAACTCACATGGTCTCCAGCTGTCAAATCAAAAACAATTGCTTGGTCCTGCTCTTCAACCTGTTCAAAAGAAAAATCTGCGCACACTCTCCTCACACGCTGCTGTTGCGCTGATTGGGACGCTTGCTGCGCTTGCTGCATAGCTTGCGCTGAACTGGGTACGGTGCTCGGTGTCGCTGATGCTGCATTGCCTCTCGGTTCATATGGCGTTTCTCCCCTTTCTTCAAATTCAATGCTGCGAACGCCCGAATAGCTTTGTCCATACGCTTGCCGCTGTGCCTGCTGGTTCGAGGGTGCCCAGCAGTTCTTGGCAACGTGTCCTGGCTTGCCGCAATTAAAGCACACTCCTTGGGGCTTCTGCGCGTACCCTTTGCCAGACTGAAATTGCTGTTTTCCTTTTCCTCCTTTTCCACCTCCAGCACCTTTACCCTTGGATGTCTTTCCTTTGTTTTGCTGCCAGTCCCAAGAACCTTTGTGATACTTGTCCTTGGACTTGCCACCTTTCCCACCTTTGTGATCTTTTCCTTTGCCTTTCCCTTTGCCGTCGCCCTTGCTGAACACTCTGTCCACATCCATGGGGGCGATCTCACCATGCTGCTGAGAAGAGTTGTCAAAACCCAACGCTGTTGCACTGTTCCACTTAGTGGTTGCTGTATCGTATCGCAAAAGAGCGGACCTCACATCATTATACGAAGATGTATCTGAAATCTGAACAGTCAAGTACGTACGTAGCTGACCAGGGGGAACAGACTTCATCAAAACTGCAAACTTGATCTCATCTGAAAGTTCTGTTGCAATGCGACTGTACTCACGTTCTGCCTCCTCCAATTTAAGAAGCTGCGCCAAAATAGATTGTCTCAAATCAAATTGGGGCCAACTCATCAAAGAACTGAGCATGGCCAAAGATCTGTTTCGAGATGCAGGCTGAATGGAACCAATCAACTGCCGAACTGCCTCATAGCCATTTGAATTCGGTACTGCCTTCAGAATCTGCAGAGGTCGTCCTCGAAGAAGAGAAGCCATCAAGCTGTAAAGAAAACGCGAACGCTCTTGCTGCACCGGCGTCATGTTGCTAAGTAACTGCTCGCGATTCAAATGATTTGTAACTTCTGCCAATTCTGCCTGAAATGCCACGTCAACTGTTGCTAAAAATTGCTCCACCGACCAAAACCAATCTTTCCACATTCCGGTTTCCTCCTCCCGAGACTTGGGCTCAAACACGCTCGGTCTGCTGACCAACTTGTGCCACTGCCGATCATCTCTTTGGCCCCGTGCGAGTAATGGGTAGGAGCCGATCATCTTGGCGCGCCTGCGCGCTTGTAGGTGAAGAAGCTGTCGCTTGACTAACCTGCACCGCCGCCTGTGCTGCTGCGGCAGCTGCCTCCGTGGCTGTGGCCAACCTTGTAAGAAGATCCATCTGAGCTTGGTGCTCAGCCATGGCTCAACTAGGCGCTGGTCTTCAGCGCTCCGCTACCATGAGAAACAAAACAAGCAAAAGGGGAAACTCACCAAACACAGGTTTCGACCCTAGAGCT
>CAUJNA010001944.1:0-49928 GCA_963377175.1 Effrenium voratum | reverse complement strand
GTAAAAAACAAAAAAAAACTAAGATGCAGCCAAAGCGGCCCAGCTGCGTCCGATGAAATGGCCTCCTCCACCGCGATTCGCTCTGCCACTGAGGGCGGATGCCTTCTGCGGAAAGGGCGAGTACAAACAAGTACACACACAAAGCTCTTAAAACTCCCCAACCTCTGGCAGCAGAGTGAAGTCCGTCTGCGGCAAGCTGAAACAAGCTGCTGCAGCAATCGCGCAGAACAATGGCACACTTCCTTTGCGGCGTCTCATGGCCATCACTGCATGCGCAGGAAAGGTCAACAACGCAATGTGTCCATAAAGGGTAAGCAGCTGAATGCATGTGCAATAAGATTGAGACACCACGTCGTCCAACACAGCTGAAGCCATCGTGCGACACAGACTTTTGCAACTGCGCTCACGAGACCCAAACGTCCAGCACGCTGAACCGAAGGACCCACCTTCTCCACCGGAGTGGGGTCTAGGGTTTTGTGGCCTTGAAGGTTTAGGGGGTGAGCAAGCCGACACTTTCGAGAAGCCTTGCCTCTTAGTACTCGCTCTAAAACTGATCCTGAAGCTAAACCCTACATTCTGAGAGCCCAAACACCAGTTCTGAGATGGTTGTTCGCACAGCTCTTCAGAGCCAACCCTTTTCTGGAAAACTGTGCCATCATGCAAAACGCGAAAACACAGGAACTCAACCGCTGCGTGCAAGAAACCAAAATAACTGTCTGCAACAAGGCGGCACATCAACCTACCATGAGGCAACTTCCTCGTGCAAGCTTTTCAGGGCATCTTCTGTTTGGCAATTGTCGCGTGCAAGCTTGAAGCAAACCTGTAAATCATCTCTGTAGGATGCCATATGATGGCATGCGCGTTCTCATCGCGCATGAGCTTTGCAATTTTGCGTGGCTCATAGGCGGTAGTATTGATGACTGCCTCAATGCCTGCGCCTCCGCTCTGAAGCAGTGCGTGGAAAATCTGCTGACCCACCTGCTTTCCATCAAGCGTAAGACTCATGAAGTTCACCACGTCTTTTTCTGCCATCTTGTGGAAGCGCTGCTTAATGTGGCTCAGATTGATTCCTCTCCTCACAGGGGAAATGACACCGAAAGCGAGTCTCACACAAAGGTCAGAAACGTGACTGCAAAGCAAAACACGGGCAAAGTGTTTAGAGAAGGCACTTCAGCATACTGCATGCATCCACCAAATCACCAGCACGGTGGCCACCTTGCTGGAACCCTATGCTCACGCAACAAAGGGAAGCATTGAAGATAAAAAATGACAGAAGTCTGAAGCATTGCCTGCCACAGCACAATTTTCAATGATTGCTGTCGCGGCCGACTCGTGCTCGTGCATCTTGAGCAACTCACTCGCCTCCTTCTCGGTCATGTCGCCCACCCAGATGTCGAATCTGCGACCGCCAGCATCAAACGCCAGAGCCGAGGCAGCAGATGAGGCGGCCACCAGCACCTGAAATGCATTGAGACTGGGAAAGCGGCGACTCAACAAGGAAGTCAGAGTTGATTCATGGATTGACTATCAGCCGCGGGACATGTGCCGTTGCGGCGTAGCGTGAATCACTCGACATGTCCTTCGCTGTGGTGGAAACCAACTTCATCCCCTCCTCCTTACCTCAGGGGAGTTGCTTGCAAACGCTGACGCTATTCACAAAGTGCGCGCAGGCCTCCTTTGGTGTCGCGAGGAATGTCCAGAAGCAGGATGGGATATTGGGTCAGGTTCTTTGCAAACTTCTTCTTTTGCAACTTGGCGCGGACACGACGAAGCACCTCGGCAAACATGTTCGCGTCCTTCACTCCAAGCATTTGGTACATGGCAGGCTTCCAGTCTTCCACCTCGACCGTGAAGGCCCACACACCACAAACACTGCGCAAAGCCTCTTCCACGCCCACAGTCTTGCCGGATTTGTAGCGGCCACTCACGATGGTCGCGTCGGACTGCTGCCGCCAGCTGCGCAGCCTATGTTGGATGTCATCTACGACCTTTCGTGGGACGACCTCGTCCGGAGACTTGGCTGGCTCATAGGGTTCCATGAACTTCTTTACGGCCAGACGCTTCATGCGAAAGTCCGAGGAGGCATACGTGAATGCAAGGCCTAGGCCAGACACCACAAAGCCTGCAACAGCCAGGGAAAAGTCTCGTATATCGCGAATGTCAGCTGTCCTGTTGGGCGCAGCATGCATTGCCCTTTGTATCACAGCTCGAAGCTGCGGCCACGCATTCAGTTGGGTCGGTGGCGCGCTGGGCCGTCTTCTGCTGCAACTCCCCGGCTTTGCCTTGCTCGGGGGAAAAAAACCAAAAACACTTTAGCATGAGTAATTTCAAAAAAATAAAATAAAAAAAACTACGATGCAGCCAAAGCGGCCCAGCTGCGTCCGATGAAATGGCCTCCTCCTCCGCGATTCGCTCTGCCACTGAGGGCGGATGCCTTCTGCGGAAAGGGCTCTGGCAGCAGGGTGAAGTCCGTCTGCGGCAAGCTGAAACAAGCTGCTGCAGCAATCGCGCAGAACAATGGCACACTTCCTTTGCGGCGTCTCATGGCCATCACTGCGTTGGCACGAAAGGTCAACAACGCAATGTTTCCATAAAGGGTAAGCAGCTGAATGCATGTGCGATAAGATTGAGACACCACGTCGTCCAACACAGCTGAAGCCATCGTGCGACACAGACTGTTGCAACTGCGCTCACGAGCCCCAAACGTCCAGCACGCTGAACCGAAGGACCCACCTTCTCCACCGGAGTGGGGTCTAGGGGTTTGTGGCCTTGAAGGTTTAGGGGGTGAGCAAGCCGACACTTTCGAGAAGCCTTGCCTCTTAGTACTCGGCTGTTCAAATCCCTCTGAAACTGATCCTGAAGCTAAACCCTACATTCTGAGAGCCCAAACACCAGTTCTGAGATGGTTGTTCGCACAGCTCTTCAGAGCCAACCCTTTTCTCGAAAACTGTGCCATCATGCAAAAACGCGAAAACACAGGAACTCGACCGCTGCGCGCAAGGAACCAAAATAACTGTCTGCAACAAGTCGGCACATCAACCTACCATGAGGTAACTTCCTCGTGCAAGCTTTTCAGGGCATCTTCTGTTTGGCAATTGTCGCGTGCAAGCTTGAAGCAAACCTGTAAATCATCTCTGTAGGATGCCATATGATGGCATGCGCGTTCTCATCGCGCATGAGCTTTGCAATTTTGCGTGGCTCATAGGCGGTAGTATTGATGACTGCCTCAATGCCTGCGCCTCCGCTCTGAAGCAGTGCGTTTAAAATCTGCTGACCCACCTGCTTTCCATCAAGTGTAAGACTCATGAAGTTCACCACGTCTTTTTCTGCCATCTTGTGGAAATCGACCTTGATGTCGCTCAGATTGATTCCTCTCCTCAGAGGGGAAAAGCCACCGAAAGCGAGTCTCACACAAAGGTCAGAAACGTGACTGCAAAGCAAAACACGGGCAAAGTGTTTAGAGAAGGCACTTCAGCATATTGCATGCATCCACCAAATCACCAGCGCGGTGGCCACCTTACTGAAACTCTGTGCTCACGCAACAAAGAGAAGCATTCAAAACAACAGCTTGACAGAAGCCCGAAGCATTGCCTGCCACAGCACAATTGTCAATGATTGCTGCCGCGGCCGACTCGTGCTCGTGCATCTTGAGCAACTCACTCGCCTCCTTCTCGGTCATGTCGCCCACCCAGATGTCGAATCTGCGACCGCCAGCATCAAACGCCAGAGCCGAGGCAGCAGATGAGGCGGCCACCAGCACCTGAAATGCATTGAGACTGGGAAAGCGGCGACTCAACAAGGAAGTCAGAGTTGATTCATGGATTGACTATCAGCCGTGGGACATGTGCCGATGCGGCGTAGCGTGAATCACTCGACATGTCCTTCGCTGTGGTGGAAACCAACTTCATCCCCTCCTCCTTACCTCAGGGGAGTTGCTTGCAAACGCTGACGCTATTCACAAAGTGCGCGCAGGCCTCCTTTGGTGTCGCGAGGAATGTCCAGAAGCAGGATGGGATATTGGGTCAGGTTCGTTGCAAACTTCTTCTTTTGCAACTTGGCGCGGACACGACGAAGCACCTCGGCAAACATGTTCGCGTCCTTCACTCCAAGCATTTGGTACATGGCAGGCTCCCAGTCTTCCACCTTCACCGTGAAGGCCCACACACCACAAACACTGCGCAAGGCCTCTTCCACGGCCACAGTCTTGCCGGATTTGTAGCGGCCACTCACGATGGTCGCGTCGGACTGCTGCCGCCAGCTGCGCAGCCTATGTTGGATGTCATCTACGACCTTTCGTGGGACGACCTCGTCCGGAGACATGGCTGGCTCATAGGGTGCCATGAACTTCTTTACGGCCAGACGCTTCAGGCGAAAGTCCGAGGAGGCATACGTGAATGCAAGGCCTAGGCCAGACACCACAAAGCCTAGGCCAGACACCACAAAGCCTGCAACAGCCAGGGAAAAGTCTCGTATATCGCGAATGTCAGCTGTCCTGTTGGGCGCAGCATGCATTGCCCTTTGTATCACAGCTCGAAGCTGCGGCCACGCATTCAGTTGGGTCGGTGGCGCGCTGGGCCGTCTTCTGCAACTCACCGGCTTTGCCTTGCTCGACGCAAAAGCACTTTAGCATGAGTAATTTCAAAGATCTACGATGCAGTCAAAGCGGCCCAGCTGCGTCCGATGAAATGGCCTCCTCCAGCGCGATTCGCTCTGCCACTGAGGGCGGATGCCTTCTGCGGAAAGGGCGAGTACAAACAAGTACACACGCAAAGCTCTTAAAACTCCCCAGCCTCTGGCAGCAGGGTAAAGTCTGTCTGCGGCAAGCTGAAACAAGCTGCTGCAGCAATCGCGCAGAACAATGGCACACTTCCTTTGCGGCGTCTCATGGCCATCACTGCATGCGCAGGAAAGGTCAACAACGCAATGTGTCCATAAAGGGTAAGCAGCTGAATGCATGTGCGATAAGATTGAGACACCACGTCGTCCAACACAGCTGAAGCCATCGTGCAACACAGACTCTTGCAACTGCGCTCACGAGCCCCAAACGTCCAGCACGCTGAACCGAAGGACCCACCTTCTCCACCGGAGTGGGGTCTAGGGTTTTGTGGCCTTGAAGGTTTAGGGGGTGAGCAAGCCGACACTTTCGAGAAGCCTTGCCTCTTAGTACTCGGCTGTTCAAATCCCTCTAAAACTGATCCTGAAGCTAAACCCTACATTCTGAGAGCCCAAACACCAGTTCTGAGATGGTTGTTCGCACAGCTCTTCAGAGCCAACCCTTTTCTCGAAAACTGTGCCATCATGCAAAAACGCGAAAACACAGGAACTCGACCGCTGCGCGCAAGGAACCAAAATAACTGTCTGCAACAAGTCGGCACATCAACCTACCATGAGGCAACTTCCTCGTGCAAGCTTTTCAGGGCATCTTCTGTTTGGCGATTGTCGCGTGCAAGCTTGAAGCAAACCTGTAAATCATCTCTGTAGGATGCCATATGATGGCATGCCCGTTCTCATCGCGCATGAGCTTTGCAACTTCGCGTGGCTCATAGGCGGTAGTATTGATGACTGCCTCAATGCCTGCGCCTCCGCTCTGAAGCAGTGCGTTTAAAATCTGCTGACCCACCTGCTTTCCATCAAGTGTAAGACTCATGAAGTTCACCACGTCTTTTTCTGCCATCTTGTGAAAGCGCTGCTTGATTCCTCTCCTCAGAGGGGAAATGACACCGAAAGCGAGTCTCACACAAAGGTCAGAAACGTGACTGCAAAGCAAAACACGGGCAAAGTGTTTAGAGAAGGCACTTCAGCATACTGCATGCATCCACCAAATCACCAGCGCGGCGGCCACCTTACTGAAACTCTGTGCTCACGCAACAAAGGGAAGCATTCAAAACAACAGCTTGACAGAAGCCTGAAGCATTGCCTGCCACAGCACAATTGTCAATGATTGCTGCCGCGGCCGACTCGTGCTCGTGCATCTTGAGCAACTCACTCGCCTCCTTCTCGGTCATGTCGCCCACCCAGATGTCGAATCTGCGACCGCCAGCATCAAACGCCAGAGCCGAGGCAGCAGATGAGGCGGCCACCAGCACCTGAAATGCATTGAGACTGGGAAAGCGGCGACTCAACAAGGAAGTCAGAGTTGATTCATGGATTGACTATCAGTCGCGGGACATGTGCCGTTGCGGCGTAGCGTGAATCACTCGACATGTCCTTCGCTGTGGTGGAAACCAACTTCATCCCCTCCTCCTTACCTCGGGGGAGTTGCTTGCAAACGCTGACGCTATTCACAAGGTGCGCGCAGGCCTCCTTTGGTGTCGCGAGGAATGTCCAGAAGCAGGATGGGATATTGGGTCAGGTTCTTTGCAAACTTCTTCTTTTGCAACTTGGCGCGGACACGACGAAGCACCTCGGCAAACATGTTCGCGTCCTTCACTCCAAGCATTTGGTACATGGCAGGCTTCCAGTCTTCCACCTCCACCGTGAAGGCCCACACACCACAAACACTGCGCAAGGCCTCTTCCACGGCCACAGTCTTGCCGGATTTGTAGCGGCCACTCACGATGGTCGCGTCGGACTTCTGCCGCCAGCTGCTCAGCCTATGTCGGATGTCATCTACGACCTTTCGTGGGACGACCTCGTCCGGAGACGAGGCTGGCTCATAGGGTGCCATGAACTTCTTCACGGCCAGACGCTTCATGCGAAAGTCCGAGGAGGCATACGTGAATGCAAGGCCTAGGCCAAACACCACAAAGCCTAGGCCACACACCACAAAGCCTGCAACAGCCAGGGAAAAGTCTCGTATATCGCGAATGTCAGCTGTCCTGTTGGGCGCAGCATGCATTGCCCTTTGTATCACGGCTCGAAGCTGCGGCCACGCATTCAGGAGTATGGCGCTGACCGGCTGACCAGACCGGGATCCGGTCAACCGTGGCACGGTCGACCCCCCCCCCCCACGGTCAGCCGGTCAGCCGGTCAGCCGGTCAACCGGCCGACCGGGCGGGGCGCACGGTCAACCGGGCGGGCCCGGTTGACCGGCCGACCGGGCAGGCTCCGCAGTCAACCGAAACGCGCCCGGTTGACCGGCCAACCGGGCGGGTCCCACGGTCAACCGGGACCGGCCCAGTTGACCAGCCGATCGGGCAGGCCCCACGGTCAACCAGGCGGCGACCGGCCAACACGCAGCCGGATTCCACAGTCAACCGGTGGGCCGGCTGACCAATCTGGGATTGTCACGCTTGCCAACGAGCGGCAACCAAGGAATGTGCGTTCTCCTATCTCGGTCACGGAATCTGGGATGGACACATTTGCCAATGAGCTACAACCTTGGAAGGCACATTCTCCTATCTCAGTCACGGAATCGTTTGCCAACGAGCCGCAAATTTGAAAGGCGCAAAATCCTATCTCGGTCACTGAAACTGGGATGAACACGTGTGCCAATGAGCTGCAACCTTGGAAGGCCCAGTCTTCTGTCTCGGTCACGGAGTTCGGGATGAGCACAAGTGCCAATGAGCTGCAACCTTGGAAGGCACATTTCGGTATCTCGGTCACGGAAATTGGAATGTTCACCACGCAAGTTCGTTGAGAAGCTGCAACACGTCACTGGCTTCAAGCTGAGAAAGGCCGTAACTTCTGCTGGGATGGCCTCTGACAGCAATTCTTCGTTGTTCAACAGGCGGTTGTCTCCAACAATCACTTCCACCGAGCTCATGTTGCGCTGCGACTCATCTCCACAGGGCAGCCACCCATGCAGCTCCCTTTTGAACTCACGGACATTCATGTCTCTCGACACTTGAAACGGATCCTTGCCTGACAGCTGTCGCACCGTAATCTCTTTTGCCATAGCAACCGTTAAAGATCTCTGGGCGCAAAGGGAAGTCTGGACAAAACAATCCGATTTTGGGTCTCGATTGATTTTGCGGCCCCTGAAGGGTTCTACATTTCTCCACTGGAGTGTCTGGGCTGCATTGGGGTCATGACCATTTGTGAAACATTCATTCACCTACCCAAAATGGTTGATCCCCAAACGGTGTTGACCACCACAGTAGTGAAATCGATTGCCAGTAGTACCTAGCAGTCACTAGTGCAGCGGAACACAAGCGTCAACGCTCAAGCAAGGCAAACGCAACCACCGAAGCGACGGGCAAACAGCAAAAGGGCAACACGCTGGTCACCAGAGTAGTTTGGTATAGGAGTATTTATATGTATATGTATGTATGTATGTATGCACGTATGCCACAGCTGACAGCACGCCACGGGATGGTCACCAGAGCAGCTCAGCAGCGACTGCCGGCCACAACTGGCAGCACACCACCAGGGCAGTCACCAGTGCAGCGCAACACAGGCGTCAATGCTCAAGCAAGGCAAGCGCAACCACCGAAGCGACGGGCAAACAGCAAACAAAGGAGGGCCAATTGTTTTAGGATTTTTCGTATTTTTTCAAGTTTTTTTTGTTTTTCAGGGTGGGTGGCTTTTCGGTTTTTTGGCTTTCGTGGCTTTTACGTGGGTTTTTGTGGCTTGTGTGGCTTGTCATTTCGCATCCTCTGCATTCACAGTTCCTCTCTTTTTGCATTCTCTGCATTGCCAGTTCCGCTGCGGCAGGTGGCTTTTTGGCTTTGTGGCTTTTGGTTTTTCGCATCCTCTGCTTTCCCAGTTGGTTTTTGGCCTTGGCTTCCTGCATCCTCAACATCGCAAGTTCCTCTCTGGTGCCCCCCCGCCACCCCCCTTTCGATTAAAATGCACGCCACTTTTTCAATCGTCATGGGCGGGGGCTGCCGCCCCCCCCCAACCCCCCCGCCATTTGTTGATTTTTTGCCCTCAATTGAATCATCACCTTTTCAATCATCAGGCGACAGCTACTTTTTACATTCTTTGCCCCTAATTGTTCGATCCTTTTTCAATCACCATGGGGGGGCTGCCGCCCGCCTAGCCCCCCGCCATTTTTTAGATTGTTTGCCACTAATCGAATCATCGCTTTTTCAATATCATGCGAGGGGCTGCCGCCCCCCCCCCCCCAACCCCCGCCATTTTTTGGATTTTTTGCCCCTAATTGAATCATTATTTTTTCGACCACCATGGAGGGGGCTGCCGCCCCCCCCCCAACCCCCCCGAGCCTTTCATTGAATCATCACTTTTTAAATCATCATGGGGGGCCCCAGCCCGCCCGCTATTTTTTTTAGATTTTTGGCTCCTAATTGAATCATCACTTTTTCGATCATCATGGGGGGGCTGCCGCCCCCCCAACCCCCCCGCTATTTTTTAGACTTTTTGCCCCTAATTGAATCATCACTTTTTCGATCATCATGGGGGGGGCTGCCGCCCCCCCCAACCCCCCCCCCCCCCCCGCTATTTTTTACTTTTTTTTGCCCCTAATTGAATCATCACTTTTTAACTCATCTTGGGGGGGGCTGCCGCCCCCCCCCCCACCCCCGCATTTGTTTTAGTTTTTTGCCTCTAATTGAATCATCACATTTTCGATCATTATGGGGGGGCTGGCGCCCTGCCCCAACCCCCCCGGGCCTTTAATTGAATCATCACTTTTTCAATTATCATGGGGGGCTGCCCCCCCCCCCCCCCCCCAAACCCCCCCACCAGATGTTTTGCTCTTAATTGAATCATCACTTTTTAAATCATCTTGGGGGGGGCTGCCGCCCCCCCCCTAATTGAAGCATCACTTTCCCCCCCACACCCCCCGCCCCCCGGCTATTTTTTGGACTTTTTGCCCCCAATTGAATCACCACTTTTTCGATCATCTTGGTGGGGGCTGCCGCCCCCCCCCCCCCCAACCCCCCCGCCATTTTTTAAATTGTTTGCCCCTAATTGAATCATCACTTTTTCAATCATCAGGCGACAGCTATTTTCTAGATTCTTTGCCCTTAATTGTTCGATCCACTTTTTCAATCATCATGGGGGGGGCTGCCGCCCCCCCCAACCCGAGCCTTTAATTGAATCATCACTTTGTAATCATCGTGGGGGGGGCTGCCGCTCCCCCAACCCCCCCCCCCCGCTATTTTTTGGCTTGTTGCACCAAATTCAGTCATCACTTTGTCGATCATCATGGGGGCTGCCGCCCCCGCCCCCCCAACCCCCTGTGTTTGGTTTGTTACACAATTGATCTCGTGCAACCATTTGGCTCAAGGCCCTTTTTCAGTATCATAGCACACTCATGATCGCGTGACAAAGGAACCTTTGCAGGCCGCTTACAGGATTATATCACAATACAATCCACCAGAAACGATCCATCCTCCAATCATCCATATTGGCATATTGCACTCTCTCCGGAATAGATCTAGGGACCAAATCAACGACCTCAACTACCACAAGGGTACCAGTTCCCTTCGAGGATAGGCACCCCGGCAGTGGGCCTCACCCCCCCCCGCGCCTTTAATTAAATCATGCTGCTTTTTAGATTGTTTTGCCCCTAATTGAATCATCCAAAACCCCCCTTCACTTTGTAGAATCATCACTTTTTTGATCACCATGAGGGCTGCCGCCCCCCCCCCCAAACCCCCTTCACTTTTTAGATTTTGCGCAAATTAAAAATGCACCATCACTTTTCAATCATCATGGGGGAGCCTGCCGCCCCGCTACGTTTTACGTTTTCTACAGGGATTATTCTCACTTTACCATGACGCCTTGCCGCAGAAGAACTGATGATGCTGAAGATGCAGGAAGCCAGCCAAGGCCCTCGATTTGCTGGTGATGCTGGGGATGTTGGCTGGACATGCGGGGGATGTTGAAAGCCATGTTGATGATGTTGACGGACTAGCGCAAAATGCGTACATTTCGCGAGAAAAAGCTGTAAATTACAGCATTTTAGTAGCCAGGACGGAAAACAAAAAATCTAAATCTCAACCCGCAAACAAAAGGGCAACGCGCCGCCCGCCATAACAGGCAGCACGCCCTCACCAGAGCAGCTCGGCATAAGAGTATAAAAATATATATATATATGAGGGTTGTCCAATATTCCTTGCTCCAAAAATCGCCGTCCGCCTCGCCCTTCCGCGAACTTCCGCGATGGAGGTAGAACCACACATCTGATACGTGTCTGAACATAAGTAAGTTTCCGTAAAGTAAAAGTAAAGCAAGCCAAGAGGAAGAGCTAGTGCAGAAAGCAAGAAGTAGACTAGGAATGGACCAAGGATGGGACGAAGAGCAGGCAGAACACCGGAGAAAGAAAGGGGGAACGTGGCAACAAGCGACGAGCTACGCTACGCAAAGAGACTGGCCACCCCCCGCGCACGTCGACAGCCACAGTTGCGGGGGCTTCGTTTTGGTATCGTTTTGGGTATCGTTTTGAGCACTAGCGCGCTGCTACAACTGCGGCGTCCCCGGGCGAGAGAATGAGCAGCAGCACTGGGAAACAGACACAAGCGACATTTGACGCTAGAACAAGAGACGGGTGCGCCAGCCCCGGCGCAAGGCAACAGCTGCAATTGTATGGGTTTCGTTTTGGCATCGTTTTGGGTATCGTTTGGAGCTCCGAATGTAACGCCGGAACGAAAAACAAATTTCGGACCGCCAATATTTTTTTGCGCTTTTCTACAAACTCTGCCGCGGGAATCAGAAGGACCGCCGAATATGATGCCAGACTCGGTAGCTCAGTTGGCCCCAGGCGCTCCACGGTATCGTTTCGGAATTGCGCAGGTATCGCTCGGGGTATCGTTTTCATCTCAGTACAAATCAACACATGAAGCACACATTGACTTTGACAGCCCAGCTGAAACATCGCAGCTTTTAAGTACTAGCAGGGTACGACCCAGCTCAAGCAGCACAACTTTTCAGTACTCGTGTAGTACAAGAGTAAAGCTTCATCCCATGATAACACATAACCTTCCGCGAAACTTCCGCTCGCCCTTCCGCGGTCTTCCGCGACCACAGCGCCGTAACACCGAATATGCTTTCGTATTCAGTCCTTACAAAAAACCATAGGGGGGTTTTGGTCGATCCTCATATATATGTGGCAGTTGATCAATACGCTTGTTTCCGGAAAGCGCCATCTTCGTGAGAAAAAAATTATTTCGCGAATCTTTCGCGACTCCATCGCCATGCCCTTTTGTTTGCAGCGCGCGCTCTGGCGCCATTGTGGCTGCTGCGGCTGTGCTTGCAAACACAGTAGCCGCAGTTCACTTGCGCTGGCAGGCTTGCAGTAGCGCTAAATGAAAGCAGTCACCGTCATTCGCCCTTGCCACTCTCGCTTGGCGGGGATGTGCGGAACCAAGCTAGATTGATCGTTCGAGCCCCTTTGTTAAGCGCACCGGCTTTTGCAAAAAAATGCGGTTTCGCAGCCGCAGGGCTCAGTGAATCACTTTGGATGAGCCAATGATGTGTGAAACGAGGGGGCGCACAGCGGCACACACACACACACACACACGGAGACGCATGTGATGCAATATATGGCTTCTGCTGGCAGCGGGATGTCATGATCCGGCTCGCTCGCGGGCACGTTTCCGGAAGGGCAGGCCTTCAGCTGCTTCCGCGTACCTTCGGTAGGCGCGAAAGCTCTTGCTCCGCTGTTCGGATGCGTGTTTTCGGCCACGTCCACGGACTTCAAGGTGGAGATTGCGCACATGCTGCATCAGGGTGATGAAGAGCAGGCCACGGACAGGGGTCATGCGTCGTGCGGCGACTGCCACACGGCGCACGAAAGCAAAAGCCTGTTCAGCTGCGCTGTCATTAATGCTAGGAAATCTAGCAGCATGGCTGCTGGGCCAGACAGCCTTCAGCGGGTGAGTTCCACCAGGGCGACAGCCGGCGTGTCCCTTGCGGAAATGGAACTTGTCCACGACGAGCCGTAATTTGCTGAGCGTGCGGCTGACTTTGTTGAGGCGCGCGCGGGCCTTGCCACGGATGAACCTCTTGAGCGTGCATGCGCAGTCGTACCAGACGAGGGAAAAGCATCGCCTCAGAAAGCAGAGGCGCTGCTTGCGGGACAGCATTTTCAGATCCACGCACTCCCTTTCTGCAAAGGAGCCGAGCAACTCAGCCAGGAAGAAATAGACTCCGGTCGGGGATTCATGGGTGTATACAAGTTTCAATGCGGCGACAACTTGGCATTCCTTGACAGCGGCCAGAACTCCACCGCTACGACGCGCTTTCTGGGCGCGCTGCCATTGCGCTCGGCAGCTCATGGATTGCGAGCGCGAGGAGAACTGTAGCAAGCGTCCCACTCGGGGCTTGACCTGGCACTCCCGAGATTCAGGCTCCAGCAGCCGGCGACCGAATTCCTCTTGGAAGCGAACTGGCACATCATTGCCACGCAAAGTGAAAGTTTCGCCAGAAGAAGTTGCAAAGGTATAGGCCCTGGCCCTGGCCACTCTAGTGACCTTTATTAGTTTCACTGGATACTGACCCTTGGCGTGGATGAAAGCAAATTTGATCGCCCGCCACACACGTCGACAAGACGCAGCGCAGCTCTGCAGAGTCACATGCTGCCTTGCGCCGTCTAGGGCAAGAATGATATGCCTCATCAACGCATCCGAGCCCAGCACCGGGTCCGAGTCCATGAGATGCAGGCCACAATACTTCTTGCCGGGAATCGGTGCGTTCTGGCAGCCAGTCAGGCAATGCGCCTGTAGCAGCGGGCATTCCCACACCCCGTCGTGGGTGTTGGCGCACAGCTTCGTGCGCAGCTTGGCGTTGCCGTCGATGCCGAGAATCCCGCGCTCGCACTTGGCGCATTGATGCTCATGCAGCCAACGAGTCTGAAACCTCTGCGTCACAAGCCTCGACACCACGCCTCCATCCGATTTTGCTGCACACTCCAGTCAACATGCAGACCAGCTTGACCCAAGCTGCGACAGACGCTGTGCTGCAACCAAGTGTCACGGAGCAGTCGCTCCACACTCCTTCGCTTGAGGCCAGCGGGGAGAGGAAGCAACTCTGCGATGCCGTGGAACGATCCACCACAATGCAGCAGAATGTCGGTCACGGAATCAAGCATGGAGGCTGTAAAGAGCAAGTTCGGCGTCGTGTTGAAGACTGCCGGCGGGAGTGCGCTCAAGAACTTGCCGCCCCCGTGATTTTTTGGGCGGACGGGCTCAACCCAAGGTCCGTGATATGCGGCACGGCAGCCTACGCAACGCAAATACTTTAGCTGGACAAGTTTGCACTGCGAAGCGCTGGTGAAGCAAGGCACCACCCTCATGTGGAGGACTGCCAGCAGGCTGTTGCAACGCACGCACTGGGACACATCGGGGGCGAATTCCTCTGCGGGCACATCTGTAGGAAGTACCAGCCCCGTGCCCAGCAAGTGGGGGGCATGCCTGACCAGCTTGCCTGCGATGAAATTGCAGTCGGCAGCTGTCAAACGCACGGCCGGATATGCTGCGCGCAGCATCTCGGCAGCAAACCGGCCGCGGCAAGATCCCGCAGCATGCTGCTGCGCCAGAACAAGGGCGGGAAGCACGTCAAGCGTCGCCGGGTATAAAAGGCCGCTGTGCTGCCCGCTGCTCCCGCCACGCACTTTGAAGTTGAGAATTTTCCCTAGTAATTCAAACGGGGCTGCCTCATCCGAGTACTGCTGCAGGCTCTGCAAAACAGCCTCCATGTGCGAGAGGTCTGGGAGCGCTGGCTCGGGCGCGTCCGCGTCGGCCTTAAACTGCTTCCTGACCGAGTCTGTCAGCTGCAAACACTGCGCACGATACTGCTCCACATCACCAGCGTGCTTGTGCCTGAAGAAATGTAGCAAATTGCAGAACGCAAGAGCATGCTGCGCCTCCGCAGGGGCACGCCGCTTGCGAAGGCGGTGGCAGGTAGACTGCTTGCGATACACTCCAAGTTGCGCATAGTGCAACAAAGAAAATGCATTTCTCGTATGAGACTTTGCGACTTCCTTTTCCAGAGGCTTGCCGTCGTCCTTGCTATGCAGTCTCCTGAGTACAGTCCCTTGGTCGACGACGATTGTTGTTGTGCAATTTAGCAACCAGTACGCAGCGGCAGTTGCGTAAATGCGGTTCTCTGGTCCAAGGGCGCCCCACCAAGGCTCGAAAGCGCTGTCAGGTAGCATGGGCGCCCCGCCGGGCGCAGCCGAGCTGCTCCCGGGGATTAGCAGGAAGGGGTATCTTTGGGCAGCTTCGTCGCGCAAGTTATGCGCGCGCAAAGCACTCAACAAGTCGGTGTTTGGGGCCAACAGCGTAGACTGCAGAAAGAGATAATCAAAAACTGTCTTGGCAACCTCCACACTCCGGCGAGACAGTTGGCGACTCCATCGGAATTGCTCCTGCTGGACGCTATTGCACGCGCATTGCCACGAGTGCAAGAGGATGGCTAGGCGCCACGGTAGCGACTTTAGCCTGCCGGCGTGGCTGAATTTTTTAGGGTCTTGCAGGTACGACTGCTCTTGTGTTAAGACCTGGGCGTCGTAGTGCTGCTGGAAGTACTCCAGAGCGTCGCCCGCGAAAAAATAGGGGACATACTGGCGCGTTTGGTCGTAGTCTGAAGAGCCGGTACCGTGAGCTGTCTCTGTTGCCTTCAGGACACCCACAAACCGAACTAGGAGGGACGCTGGTAAGGGCGACGGCAGGATCGAGAACAGCCGCGGCCTTCTCAAGCCTTGGGGCGCTGTGGAACATCAAGAACCTGCTCTGCATCCCTAAGGCGCCATCCTTTTCCAGGAACTCGTGCCACTCTTCAATGTGGAAAGTCATGGCAAGGCACAAGCACGTCTGATGCATGCAGAAGCGGTTCTGGTCCCGAAGAACACTGCGCTTCCAGACGCTGCCGTTGAAAAGTTTTGACATAGTGGACGCGTTGAAGCCAGAACAGCAAAAAGCGGCCCTCGTCATACAGGCCAACAGCCCGATTGCCATTCTGGGCCATCTGGGCGCCAATCGCGGGCAAGGAGCCTTCGTCAGAAAACAACGAAGGCTTGTTCTGCTGAAGAGCAGCGAGCTGCTTTTGCATGGTTTTGCGGCGTTTAGCGCGCTGTTCAGACTCGGCCGCTGCCGCAAGTTCATCGTCCTCATCATCTGGAGCATCCCCGTCCTGCCTGACTGCGTTCATTGCTTCCTCTAGCAGGTGCTGTTCAAAGCCGGAAATGATGTCGGCCATGGCAGTCATGACACCACTCTTGTTTGCCCCGCTATCCCAGCCACAGGAGCGGCGGGACCAAGAAAAACTCGTTGATGAACAAGCGAGCTTTGGCGCACGCGGTTCCCAGTACAGGCAGGAAGAGCAAGAAGGCCCACTCAAACGGGCAGCCGGCTTTCTGGGCTAGCGACCATGCACCTCGGGAAGTGTCTGCTGTATGCTGGCTTCAGGGAAGCGGACCATGTTTGCAAGCATGTAGCGCGACACCACACGGGCGCGCTCCGGGCTTTGGTGATATATGCGAGCAAACACGCGGTTGAAAGCGTCGGGAGTGTTGTGCAACAGGCTGCCCCAGCTTGCCTCCTCTTCCACGCCCTCAACCTGCGTTAGCTCTGCGTCTCCCGCGGGAGGGACTGCTGCAGGCTCACGCACGACGGACGAGGCGGACCCGCCCTGCACAGAGATCACGTTCGGCTCAGTCACCGAGCGGCATCCGCCCACAGACACACCATGCGGACCCCGGGCCGTTTGCAGCTCCACTAACAGCACATGTTTGCCAGAAAGGATCGGAGCAGGCCAGGAAGGCGAGAAGCCAGCAAAGGCAGATGATGCAGCCAACTGCACCGCACCGCCGCAAACGTCACACAGCAGTCCCGGGGTTGCCGGTTGGAGTCTTTGCGCAGGGCTGAAGCAACCTAGGACGTGCTCCTGCAGAGCCACGGTGGAGCTGTCTAAGCAACACAATGGCACAGACACCCGTTGCACAGCGGCAGCAGTCGGCTCAACAGACCCCTGCCAGCCCTCCACTGCAGTAGACACTGCAAGCATTGCTCGAGAGTACATCTGCGTAGCCTCATCAAAGAAAAGTAGGACTGCGCCCTGCCGCAAGACTCGCTGAGCTCGGACTGGAGATACCAGGCGAAGCGACTGGCAAACGGTCGTGTGCAAAAACAAGCCAGCAGAGAGCAGGACCACGAGGCCGGCCCGTGCTTTGGGCCACAATAACAAACACAGCTGCAGCAGCCCAAGCGCAGTGACGTGTTGAAGTGGCGTGCTCAAGCAGGGTGAGATCTGCAGCAAGCGTGCGCACCCAAGGGGCTCCAAAGCGCTAAGGCAGTCCCCGCGCGTCGTGTGTAAAGCCAAGAAAAGATTCTCAGACCCGTGCGACAATTGTCTTTTTGGCTGAAAATTTTAACAGCTCTGCCACGGGCGGAGTGCTGTCTGGAAGACCAAAATGCCAGGTCGCGCGCGGTGGGATACTGAAAAATCGTCGGTTGTAGCTGTTCCAAGCAATGCAAGGCAGTCAGCGCAAGTCCAGAGAGCAGGGCGTGAGCCGACTCTCGGCCAGCACAAAAAGGGTCTTCGCAGCCAAGTCCCATATCAAGACGTTTGGGCAGGTCTGGTCAGCGAGAAGCTCGGAAGCAAGGGGCACAGGCAGCGGCATCTGCCGAAACTCTTGGGCGTGGAAGAAGAAACGCCAGCTAGGGCGGTGTGCCAAAAGCCACGCCCAGCGCTCTGCCGCGCGGGTGCGGCCGATGCAAAATAGCTCGCGCCAAGCGTGCAAGAAAGAAGCTCGAAGGTCGGAAGTGTCAAGCAACGCCACGGCCGCTTTACGGGCAAGCTGAGGCAAGCCAGGAGAACGCAAACTTTCCGCACTGGTCGAAGATGTTGGCGTGGATGGCCACGCTTCTGTTGCGCCTCCACCCTCGTCCTCCCCGGAAGCTAGAGGAGAAGGAGGACTACAGGCGCCGCCGGCAATCTCAGCGGTGCTTGCTGCAGGGAAGCAGCTTGCGAAGGCGTAACCTTGCAGGGTCCGAACCATGCAGGGCGCGGCTGTTGCGCCGGCGTCGGGGTAGGGCAGGACGCGGGACTCCGTGCTTCCAGCGATTGCCAGAAATGAGCGAGTGCTGGAAGCGAGTGGCGCAAGTAGCCTCTGAGCGTCGACGCTTGACAGGGGCTCAAGCTCGGGGCCAAACAGGGTGTACCGACCTTGCGAAAACCAAAGTGTGAAGTGCAGAGGCTTGCGGAGGGACACAGGCGGGCAGGGTTGCTGGGGCGCGTGTCCAAGGGTCGACAGCCACTGGAAGGAGGCGACCCTGCCTGCGCCCACATTCAGTCTCACTGCCCAATAGCGGGATGATGTCACTTGGTAAGAAGTTAGCTGACAAGCCAAGTCCCCAGCAGCATTCGCCGTTGTCAGCCCCAGGAACACAGCAAGGCTGGGGACTCTTTGCAAAGAAGGCGACAAAGCAACGCGAGCTGCAAGAACATGTGGAGAGCCAAGCGCACCAAGCCAGATCCTTGCGTTATACTGTGGCTGGTAGTGGAGGCGCCACGTGCGGTGAAAGGTCTGCAGCGCGGCGGAACCTGGCCGCAGCACTTGAAGCTGACGCTCGCTTGGGTAGCCCTGCTTGAGCAGAGCAATGAGAGCGCGATTTGTGCACAGGCCGACACACGAGCACGCAAACAGAAGTAATGAAAGCCCGGGAGGGCGCACGGCATAGCGGCACACATCCAGGGTGCTGCGACAGAGACATGCGTGTCGAGACAAGGAAGAACAGCTCAGCAGAAATTGCAACACGAGCTCCTGAACGGCACATGGCAGGCTTACAAAGCCAGCTCCTCCACACACGACACGCTCGTCAAGCACCTTGGAGGCAGCCGTGCCATGGCGGGAAAACGAAACCGCCTCACGTGTCACTGTTGGACATGGGAAAATGAAGGAACCGGCGTCTTCAGCTTGCCGGGAAATGCTTTCATGCGCAACTATGGCGTAAGCTTGATGCGCCTGAGCTGGCTGAATGCGCCACGCACCCCGATGCCTGCGATGCAAGTGATTGAGGGGCACGTGTGTCAGCTGCTCGTTGCGGCCGTTGAACAGGGCCAGTCGCTCCTTGCAGAGCAGCAAAGTAAGGGTCTGCTGGTGGCGGAAGTCGAGGGCCCGTGCGCCGAATGAAGAACCTTCAAGCGAGCCCCCGTCCGCGCTGACCCACTCCGCGTGTGCGCAGAAACCCTCCTCCACAAGCAAAGCAACCCCCCAATAACTGTAGGGCGACTGCTGTTGGCGAGATGCGGTCAGCTGCTGAGCAAGGCCATGAATATCACTCGTTGAGCACGCCCCGAGGAACAGGATGCAAGTCTGATGCGAGGGCTCCAACTCAACACAGAACGACATCACGGGAGAGGGCGCGATCTGTCCCGAGAAGAGCGCCAGACGAGACTCGAAGTTGTTCTGAGCCTGCCAAGAACCTGCAAAAGGCCGTACTGCCGCGGGCGCTGCGGCATCAAGAAGGAGGCGGCCAGCCCAGGGCAGTCTGTGATCTGCCAGAGCCCTCAGTGCTTGATTTACGCAGAGTCGGCCGGAGCACGCGCAATTGGCAAGCTGCTCGCTGGAAACGCTCTGAAGACAATTGCAGTCCAGTGCTATCTGACGCAAGTCTTTGCTGAGCGCAAGCCAAGAAAGTGCGCCGGGCAGAATGAAGGAAGAGGTAAAAACCCGACACAGACAATCGGCTGGCAGAGACGCCAGACCATGTGTGTGGCCGCAGTGCGGATGGATGGCAGAGGACTCGTTCACGGACATGTCCTGGCGTCGTGGCAAGGGAGTGTGCTCTCCCGTCACCGCTGCGCGACACAAAGCATCTTCTCGGAATTGCATGAGCTCAAAATGGCCAGGCGCATCGGTGTAGTGCACACAAATTGGCGAAACTGGACTGTGTGGAGCATGTGTGTGCAGGACAGCTGCAGGTGTGATTGGCACGCATGTGGCATCGCCGAGGAATTGCAGCCACTGGCCCTCTGGCTCCAGGTAAAGCAGCAGGCCGCGCTGGGCAACAGCGGGAAGCAGCGCACGGGCAAGGCCAAGATCAGCCTCGGTTGCCCAGCACTCAGCAGTGGCAATGCGCCGAACGTCCGCTGCACTGGCAAGCGGAGAGCCAAGTGCGGCCAAGGAGAGCTCCCTCCGCAAGGAGCGTGGGCTGCGCAGCAAGGCCTGGGAAAGGCTGTTATTAAAGCAGTTCCCGTCTCCGGAATTTGCCAAGATGTCAAAGCTGGAAGCGTTTCCTGATCCTGGTCGGCGCTTTGCAGGGTAGGCGTGCGGGGATAACGGATGCCCCGCTGACACGAGCTTGGGAGCCCATGTCGCGGCCTCCGGCACTTGGTGAATGAAGAGGGCGGAGCGCGGGCGGATGGATGCCTCAGCTCTTAGCCACTTGCTTCCCTGTTACGTTGGACTTATCGTTTCGGAGGTCAACCAGCGCTATAGGAAACCGAGTCGCAATGGGACAATGAAAGCCCTCTCTCTCAACCGGATGTTCTGCAACATTAGGGTTGTTTGTTGAGCTCAACCTCCGCGCTTTCGGAAGCCGCACGGAAAGGGCATCCTCAATCAGTGGAATCTAAAGCGCCTTCCAAACGATGTCCCGTCGCTCTCTGAGTTTTATCTTTGTGGCTTAAGAAGCCATACTGGAAGGGCATTGTCGAACTCGAAATTCAATTGAACCTCACAGGCTTCGCATTGAATTTTACAGGTTTCGCCACGACACCACCAGAACTGCCTCGCCCCCTTGTCCATACGCGTGAATCAACACATTCTAATTCCACAAAGTAGGCATTTCAGGGCTTGGATACGCCTTTTTTTAGTCGAGAAACGGCCACAAACCCCCAGGGTCTTCTCTATCCCCACCGATAACACCCGGGAACAAGCGCTGAAGGTGCGGGCAAGAAACGAGAGACGTCCCACAACGCCGCTTCCGCGATACGTCCACGATGGGGCAGGGGACTTCAAGGTCCGCTCGGCGAGCACCCTCAAAATACCCCAGCTCCACCGCACCTGCTTCCACGGGGATCATGAGGAAGCCGTTCACCACCTGGATGGGGCCGCACACTGAGAAGACATCTCCCAGCACGACAAGTGACTGGATTTGCCAAGAGGTGGTGGAACTCCACAAGAAGCACGGACTGGTGGCTGTGATGAAGCACGGCAGGTCCTGGCGTGGAAGGACAAGGCAGCGAAAAAGAAACAAAGCAATGACGGGTAAGAACACAGAAACACATGTAGTAGAACCGCGGAGCACCGCGCTCCGACCTCGGGGTTCAAGATCGTGGTATCCAGCGGTGCAACCTGGCCGGCCAGTCGGAACCCCCGAAGGAACAAGAGTCGACGGGCAGACACAGAGTCCCAGCAAAAGGAAAGCCCGGCGCGCCTCCTTGCCGTGCACCTCCGCACTTTGCGGCGCAGCGCAAGGGTCCTGCGAAGAATGCCACAGCACCGTGATGAAAGTGAAGGTTGTGTGTAATATGAACAACTCGATCTGCCTCCATGCACATATCTGCCCAGGAGGCATTGCCGCTGAGGACCGAGGAGCCAAAACGGACCTGACATGATTAGGTCAGCTTGCTGGGGCGTAACATTGAACCGAGGGCCGAGCCGCTTCCAATACCGTGCACGAAGACTTTGGACTCGGTACGGCTCACCAGGTCGGCTCTCGACGCTTGTGGCCAGAGGCTACACAGGCGCTAACTGCGGGCGAGGCACACTGCAGTAGCATCCGGGGCCTGGCAGCCAAAGGAACATAACACGACCAAAGGGTTCACGACGGAGGGACGCAGGATCGAGCCTTGCCGGTGACGCAGTCAACGCCCTGCGCAGGACAAAGACTTTCAAGACGCACGGCGTTAAAACGGAAGCAGCCTGGAAAGAGTTGAGCTTGAAAAAGCGAGCCATGATTCGAACTAAACAGAGGTCGCGAAAGCACGGAGGGCAGAAGGCGAGCCAAATGCTCGGCAGCCGGGAAGTATCGCGAACCAAATCACACAGCCCTGTCCCCACCCGTCGGAGTGTTTGCTGGATTTTCCGGCGCGCAGTCGTTTTCGCGTTTCGCGCTGCGTCGTCGTAGAACGTTTCTTGGCGCAGATTTTTGCATCCCTCGAATTGACGTCACCCCCCCCCCCGCTGACAGCGTCGCATAGAAGAAACAACATGATCTACTCCGTCACCAACGACGACCAGGAAGAGCAGGATACCATCACCCGACTACGAGATCCTGAGATCTACATCGACGAAGGCTGCGACCAGGAGCTGATGAAAGAAGCCATGAACAAGGAGATGGCGATGGTCTACCTTCTGAGACGATACGTGATGCCATTGATACAAGATGGGTCCACAAGTACAAGACGCCTGGTTCCGTGATCTACGTCTTGCCCAGTACACTTTGGCTCAAGGACGCAGGCTACGGTTGCATTGTCAAGTGGCGAGAGTGAGCTCTACGGCATCTGCGCGGGTGTAAATGAAGGCCTACACCTACGCTTCTTGCAGGAATCGGGCGCCGCTACCAAGGTGCAAGTCAGAGTCTACACAGACTCAACCGCAGGCTACGAGACAGGGTACAAGCAAGAAGGCTTCTTCTCTGCACTCAAGCACTTGTGCGCGATGGCTGCATCAGCATACATAAGGTGCACACACTACAAAACGCAGCAGAAATATTCACCAAATACACCTCGCGCGAAACACTCAACCGACTGCTGCATGCAGTTGGTCTACTGCCATAACACCAAACAAACAGCAACACGTGTCACCAGAATTCATCTACAACCAGCATGAGCCGGCATACATACATACATGCACATTTTCTATACCTACATGCCTGTCGAGACCTACAAAACGTGTTTCATGCCCCTGTGCACGATCATGTACATCTTGTTTGGCAAGTTTTCTTTTTGGTCGTCTTCTGCGTTGGCATGTGGGAGGCTACAAGGAGAGCTTTGTCATGTTGATGCACTACGCTTTCTTTTTTGGACTTCTGCTCCGTGAAGTTTGTCAAAGACACTTGAAGGAGCCCTACAACTAGGCCCTACAACCCTGAATACCCCTTTGTAGTTACATGACAACTACTTTGCCGCGCCAGTCAATGCTACCTGAGGCCCTACTTGAGGTTCATTGGCCACTACACTTTGAGCTCTATTGACGAGAGACAGAGAGAGAATGCCTGGATCTGGCATTGGGCCCTGTGTCAGACCTGTTTCACACCTGTTTCAGACCCCTGCAAACGGACCATCTCATGTTCGCAAAATCCTGCCCCGGATCCCTAGCACCAGCATACAGCGGCGCAGCGGCTCGTGAAACGCAGCTGCTATTGTGGGGAAGGGGTCTGTCTCGGTGTTGCCATGTAAATATCCGAACTAATATTTCCTACTACCTCCAGGGCCCGTGAGGGTGGCCCGGCCAGCCACTTTAAATATCCGATTTCAACAAATGTCTTACACTACCTCCCAGCTCCCAGTTTCGGGCGACCATCTAAAATCGAAAGGAGTCGGGAACCAAGTCCCGTACCTACTCCCCCATGTGCTGCCTATGGCACAAGCAAGGAAAGAGCAAAACCATCACAAGGGGACACATTATGTTTCCCGAGCATACTTAAACCGCATGAAGAACACATCTGCAAGGAGCTGTCAAGCTATTCGCCCTTGAAGTAGAGCCACAGAAAACGAGCGCAATGCTCGCCACAATTCGACGCACGGATTTTGTAAACTAATCTTCGCAGTGCCTGGCTGTTGCAAGGCGCCTGTCAAGGGTCTGCAAACTGACACATACATTGCTGCGCAAAAGGGAGCGTGCAGTGCCACTAACCTAGAGCTTCATCCTTACCAGGCTCGGACATGGGCTCACCTGCAAGCTGGATACACCCCAAATCGAAATAAGAAGCGTCGGTTAGGGAAAGCTTTAGGTTCAGGGTCACACAAAACATATTCGCAAGAAAATGGAATGAACATGTCCTGATACCAACGTGAGTGTATTACATATAGTTCTTTGTTCGAGGGGCCATGCTCTGCGATATCGAGGATTCCCCAAAACTCCAAATCCGCCTGGCCATCCATGAAACGCGCGTTCTCCAACGCTCAAGCAAGGCAAACGCAACCACCGAAGCGACGGGCAAACAGCAAACAAAAGGGCAACACGCCGCCCGCCATAACAGGCAGTACGCCCTCACGCTTGCCAACGAGCTGCAACCATGGAACGCACGTTCTCTTATCTCGGTCACACATTTGCCAATGGCAACCATGAAACGCACGTTCTCCTATCTCGGTCACGGAATCTGGGATGGACACATTGGAAGGCACATTGTCCTATGTCGGTCACGGAATCTGGAATGGACCCGTTTGCCAACAAGTTGCGACCTTGAAAAGCGCAAAATCCTATCTCGGTCACTGAAACTGGGATGAACACGTGTGCCAATGAGCTGCAACCTTTACAGGCATGCTCTCCAATCGTGGTCACGGAGTCTGGGATTGTCACGCTTGCCAATCAGCTGCAACCTTCAAAGGCATGTTCTCCAATCGTAGTCACGGACGGAGTCTGGGAGTGTGCAACCTTTAAAGTCATGTTCTCCTATCTTGGTCGCGGAATCTGGAATGGACACGTTTGTCAATGAGCTACAGCCTTGGAAGGCACATTCTCCTATGTCGGTCACGGAAATCTGGGATGAAAACGTTTGCCAACGAGCTGCAACCCTGAAAGGGGAATCTGGGATTGTCACGCTTGCCAACGAGCGGCAACACTGAAACGCGCGTTCTCCAACGCTCAAGCAAGGCAAACGCAACCACCGAAGCGACGGGCAAACAGCAAACAAAAGGGCAACACGCCGCCCGCCATAACAGGCAGCACGCCCTCACGCTTGCCAACGAGCTGCAACCATGGAACGCACGTTCTCTTATCTCGGTCACGGAATCTGGGATGGACACATTTGCCAAGAAGCTACAACCTTGGAAGGCACACTCTCAACGAGCTGCAACCTTGAAAAGCACATTCTCCTATGTCGGGCACGGAATCTGGGATTCTCACGCTTGCCAACGAGCTGCAACCATGGAACGCACGTTCTCCTATCTCGGTCACGGAATCTGGGATGGACACATTTGCCAATGAGCTACAACCTTGGAAGGCACATTGTCCTATGTTGGAAACCATGTTTTTAAAAAGGCAGTTCTTTCGGGCGCAGGCGCTCATTTTCTTATGTCGGTCACGGAATCTGGGATGGAAACGTTTTCCAACGAGCTGCAACCCTGAAAGAACCTTGAAACGCACATTCTCCTACGTCGGGCACGGAATCTGGGATTGTCACGCTTGCCAGCGAGCTGCAACCATGGAACGCACGTTCTCTTATCTCGGTCACGGAATCTGGGATGGACACAGTTGCCAATGAGCTACAACCTTGGAAGGCACATTCTCAACGAGCTGCAACCTTGAAACGCACATTCTCCTACGTCGGGCACGGAATCTGGGATTGTCACGCTTGCCAACGAGCTGCAACCATGGAACGCACGTTCTCCTATCTCGGTCACGGAATCTGGGATGGACACATTTGCCAATGAGCTACAACCTTGGAAGGCACATTCTCAACGAGCTGCAACCTTGAAACGCACATTCTCCTATGTCGGGCGCGGAATCTGGGATTGTCACGCTTGCCAACGAGCTGCAACCATGGAACGCACGTTCTCCTATCTCGGTCACGGAATCTGGGATGGACACATTTAACAATGAGCTACAACCTTGGAAGGTACATCGGTCACGGACCTTGAAAAGCGCAAAATCCCATCTCGGTCACTGAAACTGGGATGAACACGTGTGCCAATAAGCTGCAACCTTTAAAGGCATGTTCTCCAGTCGTAGTCACGGAGTCTGGGATTGTCACGCTTGCCAAGGAGCTGCAACCTTCAAAGGCATGTTCTCCAATCCTAGTCACGGAGTCTGGGATTGTGCAGCCTTTAAAGGCATGTTCTCCTATCTTTTCTTGTCAATGAGCTACAGCCTTGGAAGGCACATTCTCCTATGTCGGTCATGCAACCA
The DNA here is from genome assembly GCA_963377175.1 of Effrenium voratum. NCBI lineage: Eukaryota > Dinophyceae > Suessiales > Symbiodiniaceae > Effrenium > Effrenium voratum. The sequence continues at coordinate 24,064 of CAUJNA010001944.1, read as the reverse complement.
TGGAAGGCAGTCACGGAATCTGGGATGGACACGTTTTCCAACGAGCTGCAATGCTCCTATGTCGGTCGGAATCTGGGATTGTCACGCTTGCCAACAAGCTGCAACCATGGAACGCACGTTCTCTTATCTCGGTCACGGAATCTGTGGACACATTGCCAATGAGCTACAACCTTGGAAGGCACATTCTCCTATGTCTGGGATGACGTTTTCCAACGAGCTGCAACCTTGAAAGGCACATGCTCCTATGTCGGGCACTGGGATTGTCACGCTTGCCAACGAGCTGCAACCATGGAACGCACGTTCTCCTATCTCGGTCACGGAATTCGGTCAACGCACGTTTTCCTATCCACGGAATCTGGGATGAACACATTTGCCAATGAGCTACAACCCTGGAAGGCACATTGTCCTATGTCGGTCACGGAATCTGGAATGGACACGTTTGCCAACGAGTTGCGACCTTGAAAAGCGCAAAATCCTATCTCGGTCACTGAAACTGGGATGAACACGTGTGCCAATGAGCTGCAACTTTTAAAGGCATGCTCTCCAATTGTAGTCACGGAGTCTGGGACTGTCACGCTTGCCAATCAGCTGCAACCTTCACAGGCATGTTCTCCAATCGCTTTCACGCAGTCTGGGAGTGTGCAACCTTTAAAGTCATGTTCTCCTATCTTGGTCGCGGAATCTGGAATGGACACGTTTGTCAATGAGCTACAGCCTTGGAAGGCACATTCTCCTATGTCGGTCACGGAAAAATCTGGCATGGACACATTTGCCAATGAGCTGCAACCTTGGAAGGCACATTCTCAACGAGCTGCAACCTCGAAAGGCTCCTATCTTGGTCGCGGAATCTGGAATGGACACGTTTGTCAATGAGCTACAGCCTTGGAAGGCACATTCTCCTATGTCGGTCACGGAAAAATCTGGGATGGACACATTTGCCAATGAGCTACAACCTTGGAAGGCACATTGTCCTATGTCGGAAACCATGTTGTAAAAGGCACGGAGTTCGGTCAACGCACGTTTTCCTATCCCCGGAATCTGGGATGAACACATTTGCCAATGAGCTACAACCCTGGAAGGCACATTGTCCTATGTCGGTCACGGAATCTGGAATGGACACGTTTGCCAACGAGTTGCGACCTTGAAAAGCGCAAAATCCTATCTCGGTCACTGAAACTGGGATGAACACGTGTGCCAATGAGCTGCAACCTTTGAAGGCATGCTCTCCAATTGTAGTCACGGAGTCTGGGACTGTCACGCTTGACAATCAGCTGCAACCTTCACAGGCATGTTCTCCAATCGTTTTCACGCAGTCTGGGAGTGTGCAACCTTTAAAGTCATGTTCTCCTATCTTGGTCGCGGAATCTGGAATGGACACGTTTGTCAATGAGCTACAGCCTTGGAAGGCACATTCTCCTATGTCGGTCACGGAAAAATCTGGCATGGACACATTTGCCAATGAGCTGCAACCTTGGAAGGCACATTCTCAACGAGCTGCAACCTCGAAAGGCTCCTATCTTGGTCGCGGAATCTGGAATGGACACGTTTGTCAATGAGCTACAGCCTTGGAAGGCACATTCTCCTATGTCGGTCACGGAAAAATCTGGGATGGACACATTTGCCAATGAGCTACAACCTTGGAAGGCACATTGTCCTATGTCGGAAACCATGTTTTAAAAAAGGCAGTTCTTTCGGGCGCAGGCGCTCATTTTCTTATGTCGGGCACATTGTCCTATGTCGGCCACGGAATCTGGAATGGACACGTTTGCCAAATGTGTTGCGACCTTGAAAAGCGTAAAATCCTATCTTGGTCACTGAAACTGGGACGAGCACGTGTGCAAATGAGCTGCAACCTTTAAAGGCATGTTCTCCAATCGTAGTGGCAGCCTTGAAAGGCACATTCTCCTATGTCGGTCACGGAATCTGGGATTGTCACGCTTGCCAACGAGCTGCAACCATGGAACGCACGTTCTCCTATCTCGGTCACGGAATCTGGGATGGACACATTTAACAATGAGCTACAACCTTGGAAGGTACATCGGTCACGGACCTTGAAAAGCGCAAAATCCCATCTCGGTCACTGAAACTGGGATGAACACGTGTGCCAATAAGCTGCAACCTTTAAAGGCATGTTCTCCAGTCGTAGTCACGGAGTCTGGGATTGTCAACGCTTGCCAAGGACAACCTTCAAAGGCATGTTCTCCATTCCTAGTCACGGAGTCTGGGATTGTGCAGCCTTTAAAGGCATGTTCTCCTATCTTTTCTTGTCAATGAGTTACAGCCTTGGAAGGCACATTCTCCTATGTCGGTCATGCAACCATGGAAGGCAGTCACGGAATCTGGGATGGACACGTTTTCCAACGAGCTGCAATGCTCCTATGTCGGTCGGAATCTGGGATTGTCACGCTTGCCAACAAGCTGCAACCATGGAACGCACGTTCTCTTATCTCGGTCATCTGGGATGGACACATTGCCAATGAGCTACAACCTTGGAAGGCACATTCTCCTATGTCGGTCACGGAATCTGGGATGACGTTTTCCAACGAGCTGCAACCTTGAAAGGCACATGCTCCTATGTTGGGCACTGGGATTGTCACGCTTGCCAACGAGCTGCAACCATGGAACGCACGTTCTCCTATCTCGGTCACGGAATTCGGTCAACGCACGTTTTCCTATCCACGGAATCTGGGATGAACACATTTGCCAATGAGCTACAACCCTGGAAGGCACATTGTCCTATGTCGGTCACGGAATCTGGAATGGACACGTTTGCCAACGAGTTGCGACCTTGAAAAGCGCAAAATCCTATCTCGGTCACTGAAACTGGGATGAACACGTGTGCCAATGAGCTGCAACCTTTAAAGGCATGCTCTCCAATTGTAGTCACGGAGTCTGGGACTGTCACGCTTGCCAATCAGCTGCAACCTTCACAGGCATGTTCTCCAATCGTTTTCACGCAGTCTGGGAGTGTGCAACCTTTAAAGTCATGTTCTCCTATCTTGGTCGCGGAATCTGGAATGGACACGTTTGTCAATGAGCTACAGCCTTGGAAGGCACATTCTCCTATGTCGGTCACGGAAAAATCTGGCATGGACACATTTGCCAATGAGCTGCAACCTTGGAAGGCACATTCTCAACGAGCTGCAACCTCGAAAGGCTCCTATCTTGGTCGCGGAATCTGGAATGGACACGTTTGTCAATGAGCTACAGCCTTGGAAGGCACATTCTCCTATGTCGGTCACGGAAAAATCTGGGATGGACACATTTGCCAATGAGCTACAACCTTGGAAGGCACATTGTCCTATGTCGGAAACCATGTTTTAAAAAAGGCAGTTCTTTCGGGCGCAGGCGCTCATTTTCTTATGTCGGGCACATTGTCCTATGTCGGCCACGGAATCTGGAATGGACACGTTTGCCAAATGTGTTGCGACCTTGAAAAGCGTAAAATCCTATCTTGGTCACTGAAACTGGGACGAGCACGTGTGCAAATGAGCTGCAACCTTTAAAGGCATGTTCTCCAATCGTAGTGGCAACCTTGAAAGGCACATTCTCCTACGTCGGTCACGGAATCTGGGATTGGCACGCTTGCCAACGCGGTATGTATGCATGTGTGCACGCACGTAAGCACGTACTCATGTATGCCCGGGGGAACCATGTTTTAAAAAAGGCAGTTCTTTCGGGCGCAGGCGCTCATTTTCTTATGTCGGTCACGGAATCTGGGATGGAAACGTTTTCCAACGAGCTGCAACCCTGAAAGCCACATTCTCCTATGTCGATCGCGGAATCTGGGATTGTCACGTTTTGCACCGAGCTGCAACCTTGAAAAGCACATTCGCCTACGTCGGTCACGGAATCTGGGATTGTCACGCTTGCCAACGAGCTGCAACCATGGAAGGCAGTCACGGAATCTGGGATGGACACGTTTTCCAACGAGCTGCAATTCTCCTATGTCGGTCGGAATCTGGGACTTGGATCGGCTGTGTGCTTACTAGTGACTTAGCATGGTTATGATGGTTAGCTAACGACTTATAACAAGTTAGCTAAGTAGTTAACTAAGTGTTTCCTAAGTAGTTAGCTAAGCTTGAATATAGACTTTAGTCAGCACTCAAGCTGAAATATATAAGCCCGGGAAAGTTGCAAATTTCCTTAGTGAGCAGCCTTCGAAGCCTGACAAGCACATTGAGAACAATAGGAAAAGCCTATGAAGGCTGAGCCAAAAAGCCTGAAAAGGCTGACAGCCCCCCAAAGCTGAATGCCAGTGTGTAGCCTGAACAGGCTGACAGCACATGTCTCAAGCCTGAAAAGGCTGAGCCTGGCATGAGTCAACAAGACAGCAATAAGCCTGGAAAGGCTGACAGCCGATGCAAAAGCATTGCTGTTTTGCAAGTTGGCCCCGTCATGCATTTCACGGCCTGTGGGCCCAAGGCACCAGCACCCTCAGCCCATCTTTGCTGGGGCAAAAGGCGACAGGTGTCAGCAAGTCTGCTGTTTGCACCAGAACCAGCTCACCTGTTTCTTTGACCAAGGCTGAGCAAGTCTTTGCACAGTATTCCACAAGAGTAAAGGGAGAAACAATACTGTACACAATACTGCCCACTTGGAAATGTAGGGAGATGGCTGCAACCTCCCAAGCTTGGCCCTGCTGGCTGCCAGCCATGAGCACAACATCCTTTGCCTGACAAGAAGCACCAGTTCGCAGCTTGGCTTGGTTGCCCACATGGATGCAGTCATCAGGCATTCCCATGCCCAAAGTCATGCGAATGCGCAGGGCCAGCTTCTTGTTGGCAGCGCGAGGCTTCGTTAGGCACGCACCCTGCTGCCACTGCTGGAACACTGCGCTGTGCTTCAGTGAGTGCAAATCATGCGCAAGGACCTCCTCCAAGATGCTTTGCTCATAGACAGACAAATTTGTGGTGGCAGTGGCATATCGGGAGCATACTTTGTGCTTTCTTTCCAGTGACCAGCAAGAGGGCAAAACGCCATGCAGCTGCAGTGATGTTGCTAGATCGTGTCATGTAATTGGACCAGCCAGCTTCCTTTGTTTTTCGCAATGCAAATTCCACTTGCTTTTGAAGGACGGGGGGAGCCACTCTGTCAGAAGCTTGTAGCAGCTCCAAGACCCGATTCATGCTGAGGAATGCTTGGCATTCCAGCACATGGCTGCCCTTGGGCACGAACACATGCGCGGCCAAAAAAGCAAGAAGAGGGCATAAGCTCAGTGTTTCTGACGCGCTGCACTTGAACTTCTTGGCTTCCTTGTAGCTTTTGACCTTCTTGCTTGAAAAGAGCTCAGGCAAGGAGCCAGCCTTTTGCCAAGTAGCCGGCAAGGTCCACAGCTTCAAGTAAGTCTCCATGCTTTCCCAACCCAGTGTTGCACACAGCAGGTATATCATTACTTGCATAACCCCCTGTGAAGCCATTGCGTGCATCCAATCGTGGCACCACTGGCTGATTGGCTGCAAGACGTTCTGGTCCAACAGCTGTTTGCACAAAAAAAGGGAATGCTGGTTGCGTGTGACTCCACACGCCTGCTGCCAGTCATCAAATGCTCTCTTGCTCATGGCCGTCTGGTTGGCAGCACACCTCTGGTAAGCCTGTAGCACTTCCTGGTTTGTTGCAAGCTGACATTGTGAAAGGGTACACACATCAGACCCGAGCATGTCATTCTCATCCTCAAGTTCCTCTTGAAGAGGTGCTCTGACATTTCGGCACATCACGCAAAATTTGCTTCCTGAATCTCCTTTGCAGCTGTATATGTACTTCATTGCACTGCCATCAGCCAGGAACATTCCGAATTTGAAAAACAGCCTGATGTTCTGGCAGCTCTCTCCAGACTCATGCTTCAACAGGAGGCCAAGGCGTGGCTGGGCAATTTCTTTACAGAAAAACTGCTGAAGAACCAGTGCCATGATTTGGCTCATGTTAGCCTGCACAGTGTGGGCAGTAGAAGACCTCACGAACCCCAGTAAGAACCAGTTGTCTTCTGAGGCCAGGAGCTGCTTCAGCTGAAGGAATGAGCCATATATCACCCAAGCTTTCCTCTCCTTGATAGCCCTCCCAGCAAGAAAGCATAAAGCACCCCTACAACATTGGCTGCACCCTGTGGCTCAACAACACGAAAAACAAGAACAGCTCCATGCTGGTTGCAGAGTAGAAGCGAGTCTGTGAGCTATGCAATTGCCTGGGACAACTTCATCTGCGTATAAGACCAAGTCCCACGGCCTGGTATGGGAGCTTGGGTTGCTTCCATGCGTGGTCTGAAGCATGGAAGCCCAAGACCCGCCTTGAGCAAATGATGCTGCCAGTAAGGAAAGCCCATTGACCAGCCACAACTGCACTGTCTCGCCAGAGGTGCCCACTGCATGCACTTGCTGCATCAAGGGCCCATACAGATTGTTCTTGGAGAGCTGGGCCCTCGTTGCCTCCGTCATATTCTTTGAAGACATTAAATCAGGAAGGCCATTTGTTTTTACGTTGGACAAGATGGCCTGCAGGGCACTTTTGCTTGCATATGGACAATCTCTCCTCCGGGAGTTTGGCCTTTGCAGCTTGGCTTCCCTGCCACCCTGGGCTGCCAAGCGGGCCTTTGGCTTTGTAGCAGCACGATCCATGGCTTGCTGCTCTTTGGCTGAGCCATGTGGGATGGAAGCATGTTTTGCCAGCATGCTAATACGCGGGCCCACGGTTGGAAGGGACTTCTTGCTGTCTTTGCTGTATAAGTGTCATGTTTTGAGCAGGGACTGCATGCTTGCTTCTTGTAAAACTGAGCATGTGCAGCTGCAGCACGGCAGCCATCTTGGCCACAGCCTTCCAGATGCTGACCTCAAAGCTGTTCCTGCGCTCAAAAGCCTATTCCGGTCAACGTCTGGCTGATGTGCTTTTTCCTTGCAGGAAGTTTGAGAGCAAGCCTTGCTAGGCTAACGCATTGTGCCTCACACCATAATGAGAATTCAACAATGCAAAGACTGGCTGGCTGCCCATGGCAGCACAGGCATCGACCATTGCAACCTGTTGCTGTGGCAGTAGCCTGCAAAGGTCAAGTGCAGAAACGTGTCAAGTGCTGAATAGCTTAAGCCTATTTTGTGCTGCAACACATGAAAGGTATACAGTCCTGAAAAGCCTGAAGAAGCTAAATGGTGACAAGCCTGAAAAGGCTGAGTGCTGCCTCAAAGCTGATGGCTGCAACTGGGAACTTTTCTCTGCCATGGGCAAGTCTAAAGGGCAAGCAAGCTTTCTTTGGCTTGCTGCGTGGTCTCGCCCGCCTTAGTTCGTGCAGGTGCACGTGCTGTCTTCATCTACGAACTTGGCCCAATAGCTCGTGCTGCACTGCCCTGTCAGCAATGCCTTGCTTGGCCAGCATGTTTTCCCCTTTGATCCTCAGATGCAATGCTGCCACCAAGCGCACCGCTTCCACCAATCTAGAAAGTCACAAAATGCTAAAACCACCAGAACTGGCCAGCCAAGCTGCCACTCACACCAGCCAGAACTGTAGACAATGCAGAAATACAATTCATTTTCATACACCTCCCAGCTCAGTCTGCCATGTCGCTGCCACCAGTGTGGGTTCTCAGGCAGCCAGCCCAGCCTTCTTGCCATGCCCCCACCATCAAACATTGCTTTGTGGGGACCAAGGCTTGAGCTTGAATAGGAGCATCACTCTCTTTGCAACATGCTGGCGCAGCTTGGTCATCTGAGAAGCCTGACAAGGCTGAGAGCACAACATGCTGGCAACACACAAACACACAGGAAACACGCACAAACACACTCAATGCTGCTGCCCCCCCATGAAGCCTGAAAAGGCTTATGTTATCGGAGGCGCGTGAACCCCAGTGAAAAGATGACGCAAGTTTGGCGGGTCTTGCAAAAGTTGTTGCTCTGAGCGGAACATGCATCTTCTTCAAGAAGCTAGAGACATTCGGTGTCATCCACACAAACTGAAAGTAGCTGCATGTGTTGAAGATGAAACAGATGATAGTTGCCTGACAATGCGCACTCACCAAAGCTGGCATCTGAAAACAACTTCATGAAGCTCTTTCAAGGCTGGCAGACATCCTTCGTGCCATCTTGTTCTGGCGCAAATAGATTGAGCCTGCGCATGGCAAAGCAATGCTTTGCAGGCAGGGCACCCTGAGCAGCTTTGTACAGCTGCACGCATGCAGCTCACTTTTTGCCATTGGCTGCGGCCCATTCCTTCCACTCACCTCTGCTGTAGAACTTTCTGCCAGAAAAGCCTGGCTTCCTGCATGCTTTGCATCCGTTGACGTTTCCCCTGCACCGGATGCATCCCCATGAGCCAGAGGCTGAAGGTGGCCCCGCGGCACTGGAGCCAGCTGTCGGGACTCTTGCCGCTGGTCTTTTCATGACTGCAGCTGGCCTCTTCATGAGGCTTTTGTTCTTGCCAACCTTCTTGTTCTGGCTTGAAGGAGGCTCACCTTTCTTCCTCTGCTTCTTTGCCTGGATGGACTGGAAAGCAGTCATCTCCCAGTCCTCTAAAGACTTCTCTTCCTTTGGTGCTTCCTCAGCCTTATCCTCCGGCTCAGCACTGGCTCCTGGCTGCTTGTCCTCAGGAACAGCTGGGGCGTGCTCTTGCTTTGCAGGCATCTCTTGGTCATCAAGCACAGTCCTTCTTGATGGCACCAAGGGCAAACTACCGGTGCTCTTTGTCAAAAACTGGAGGTTGCAGGTGCCACCATTCAAGACATCCTTGCTTTGCTGCATGAAGCTTGCAAGCATGCCCTGCAGCATGTCCTGAGCTGCCACTTGCCAAAGCTGAGGAGCAGCTGTCGCCATGGGCAAAGCCTCCTGCTTCTTCGTTGCTTGGTTCTGCTGGGCCTCAACCTTGGCACCTCTCACCTTGGCAGAAGTAGACCTAACAGGCACATGGTACTGCACAAGGTTTGCCATCTCCGGGTAAGCTTTGGCCACAGGCTTGTCAGTACCATATGAAGCCTGCAAGTGGGCTTCGGGTAGCTGGAAAGGGTCTGCCGGATAGCATTGCAAGGCTGCAGCCCCAGGTGGAGCGGCAGTGGCACATGTCAGAAAGCAATGGCCCACATGCTGGCTCAGAAGGTAAATGCTTTCATGGCTAGGCCTAGCACCTCCTCTTGCCAGCTCACAAGAAATGAGCAAAGCTGTCACAACCTTCTTGGAAGACTCTTTCAAGCTCTTGACTCCCATCAGCCTCAGCCTCTTGCACACTACATGGGCACCCTCATAAGGGCTGCACTGCCCAAGCTTCTCATGCTCCCCTGCAGTCAGATAGTGGTTGATCCAGTCCACCTGCTGTGGCACTGCTGTAACCTTACATGGGCCACTAGCCTTCCCCATGCTCTTCTCATCCAAGATGTGCAGCATGGGATTCTTCATGGCATCGGGTAGGCCACTGCCCTTGACCAAGTCATACAACTGAACAAGTTGGGAGGGCCCGACAATCATGGCCTCAAGCTTGCCATTGAGGGCGCTGCCCAGCCCATGCATCAAAGGCTCATGGCCTGGCCGCGCCTGCAAGAGCTGTCTTGCAGACACCAGCTCAGACTCCATGTCAGCTACCGACCACATTGCTAGAGCAAGGTGAAGCCTGGACACCTGCCGCCAAAATAGCTACCGGTGTCAAGTGTCAACTTGGAGAGCAAGCTTGATTGGGATCCTCCTGCAAACACGCAGCCCTCAAACCAAGTGCAGCAGAATCCTAAAAGGCACTAGCACATTCAAATCACAAGGCAAACCTCCCACCAACAAAACAAATGTGCTCAGAAGATTTGAATTGCAAACGCACAAAAACAAACAGCCTGAAAAGGCTGAACGTGTCTCTATAGCAATGCTGTGCTTCACGTTGTTAGTTTAACAATGTAAAAAACAACTGATGCACACTCTGTCTTTGGAGATGCAAGGCTTCCAAACCTATTGAACTAAATTGCCAACAGATGCAAAACACTCTGAAGCCCGTGCAATGCTCCTTGGATGAATGGTTAAATGCGTTTGAAATAGAACTCATATTTATCTATGCAGCAGTTCGCAAGTCCCAGTGAAAGGCCATCCTTGTGAGACCATCCTAATCTGTAAACCTTCTTTCTCTGACTCGTCTGACAACTCAGCACATGCAGCTATAACAAATGCAACTTTCTGTGCAGCCATTGCGAAATGCAAGCTCAATCTGCTGGCATGCAGCCTGCTCACCCGCAATTACCTTGCAACCTGTCATGTTGGCTGGTTGTGCTGATACTGCTACACTCATGATGCTCTGTGTTTGTGTAGCTGGTGCATCTGTACATCCATAACTGGTCGAAAGCTATACTAATCATGTACAAGTTCAAGGAAGATTGTAAAAAACACATGCAATTTTAGGAAAGGTGTAGGCGCTACACCAAACCCCAAAAACCACAGCCGGTGAACACATGCATGTACAATATGATGATGCATAATTTACGAGGCAAGAATTTAAGTCTCGAAGGACTGGCATGTTGTGAGAAACATACGGAGTCATATGTCAAAATACCAAAGTGGATATCTTATCCTTCGGTTTCAAACATGAAAGATAAAAAATGCACTATCAATTTGGTGTGTCCATCCTCAAGAAAGATCACAAGACCTGCATAATCATAATGAGTTTCAACTTCAGAAATCTAAATTGGAAATCATGGAGCTACATTTCCACTTCAGCAAATTTGCATTTAGGCTTTAGATTCTTGATATTTTCAATTCAGAATTCTGAATTCAATTTATACACCCTTGATTTGTTCAATTCAGATTTCTGAATTGAAATTTCACAACCTTGATTTTCAATTCAGATTTCTGAATTGAAATTACACAACCTTGATTTTCAATTCAGATTTCTGAATTGAAATTACACAACCTTGATTTTCAATTCAGATTTCTGAATTGAAATTACTTAACCTTGATTTTCAATTCAGATTTCTGAATTGAAATTTCACAACCTTGTTTTTCAATTCAGATTTCTGAATTGAAATTTCACAACCTTGTGTTTTCAATTCAGATTTCTGAATTGAAAAAACATACCCCTGATTTTCAATTCAGATTTCTGAATTGAAAGTTTTGCCTTTAATTTTCCAATTCACATTTATGAAGTGAAAATTGATGCCCTTGTTCTTGCAATTCAGGTTTTATACATGAGAAATCATGCCTTTGATCCTCCAATTCAAAATTCTGAATTCAAACTTCATTCGGTTGGTGCTCAATTCAGATTTATGACAGTGATATCATCACTCCAGTGTGACTTAGAGTAACCATCACATGTTTCTTAACCTTTCTCATGCACGTTGGCATTTGTTTTTTTATTTTTATTTTGTTTTCAACCTCAATCTGTTTCAGTATACTTTTGCAACTGTGCTAAATGTGTAGACTCACACTAGGCATTTCTGACTAGTTCTAAACTCAAGAAATGAATCCTCCTGCTTCCTGGTGGTGCTGAGTGGCGCTGTTAAGCCTGCCAAGGCTGAACCATGTCAATCGTGTGGAAATAATCTTGAAATTGTGAGTAGGTTCGGCTTGAGCACTACTGTAAAAGCCTGTCAAGGCTGATAATGTCTCAGTGTCATCTGCTTTGTTAGCATCTACTGCTGATCTTGATTTCAAACATAGCCTGTTGAGGCTGACCATGAAAATGTGCAGCCTGCTGAGGCTGAAGCTCCACATGTAGCCTCGTGAGGCTGAACATGGATTGACAGCCTGCGTAGGCTCAGTTGGAGCAGCTTCTTTTTTCCTTCTTCCACCTCCTCCACAGTGACATGTCAGGCCTTCCAGCGGTCGCTTCGGCCAAAAGTGCTCATCTGCTGCATGTACTTGTCCACCCATGGCTGCATCGCCGCCTCGTCGTACATCGACCGGGCAGCTGCTTTTGCCTGGCCCCAGTCCTCGTTCATCACGTGCGCCACCAGCGGAACTGTCTTCATCTTCCAGCCGCTGCCTCGGTTGATCTTCTTCTTGTCCTGATGCAAGTCCATTTGGTGAGATCTAAAAAAAATCATTGGATGAAGCCTCTTGCCAGGCTAAAACACACCTCACAGCTATGCACAAGGTTGTCCAACACATCAAGATCATCCCAAGAGTTGCTACTAGTAAATGAGACAGATCAGTATGGATGAAGTCTAATGGGTTGCTCCTAATGGATTGCTCTCGGTTGGGTAAAATAGCCAGAAGCCTGCAAAACAAAGGCTGAGCTGGTCTGGCAAAAACATGCATGGCAGTTTCAGAAATACGGACATGCGGCGCAAACAAGTCCTGCGGTTTGCATTCGGCTTCTGGGGATTGCTCCCCGTGGGCTTCTCCGTGAACTTCTGCCGCTTGGCTGCTCGCTCCTCTTCCTCGGCCTCCTCCTGCATGCGCAGGACTTCGAGAAAGCTCTTGGCCTTTCCCTCTTCGCTGCCGTAGTCCTCCATGACCTCATCCTGCACAGCCTGGCTGCTTGGGTCCTCCTCCTCGCCACTCGCAGGGCTTGGTGGCACAAACCACTGGCCCTGCCATTCCTGCGGCATTATCATGCCTGCGTGCGGCTGCCATCCCCGCTCCGTCGGGTACGGCTTGTCCTCCGGCGCCTGCAGCTGTACCCACATAGCATCACGCCACACCCAGTCCCCGGCACCACTTGGCCAGACCCACTGGGGCTGTGCCCAGGCCACCTGCTCCTCAAGCCAAACCCATTGGCTTTTCAGCCAGGCCCACTCCTGCCTGCCCATACACCAGGCCCATTGGCCTTCTTTCCACACCCAGCCTTCCTCCTGCTCCGGCCGGCTTTCTTCCTGGCCTTTCTCCTGCTCCGGCCAGCTTTCTTCTTGACTCTTTTTGGCTGGTGCCACCTCTGTCTCTGTGGCGTCCGCCATCTCTTCTTCGGCCTTTGCAGCCTTGTCTTCTTCTGCAGCATCTGTAGCCACCGGGCTCGTTCCTGTGTTCTCCATGGCTTCCATGTCCGGCTCCGGGCCGGCCACTTGCAGCCTCGCTACCAGCTCCGCGAAGCTCTCCTCATCTTGAGCCATGTTGCTCGGTGCTGGGCACACTTGTCCCAAGCAAGCTCGCACAAAACGTATAGAGCCTGAGAAGGCTAAACAAAGTGGCATGAAAGGAGCCTGAAGAGGCTGAACAGTGTGTGGTCCAGAGTGTATGTCTGCTGGTGTAAACATGAATGCGGCTTTTACCATATGAAGCCTGTAAGGCTGAACATTGTCAAGATGCTTGTGCAGTGATCCAACCTGCGATGGGTGCAAGCTTTACGAATGCCTTGTCACAGCGCTCATAAAAATCTGAAACAAGCCTGATAAGGCTGAGCTGCAACCAAGCCTAAAGAGGCTGACTCAATGCTCTTTAAAAGCGCACACAAATACATCTGCTACCTCGAGCTACAAAGCACCCCGCAACCTTTTGGAGGATTGTGTTTGGCTGCTTCCGGGACTCCAGCAACACACATGCATTGTGCTCTGACATGTCTGGTGGACTTTTTCCCATTGAGCTTGTGCACCTGCGCCCTACTCACATTCCTCATCTTCCTCATCCTCTTTGGACAAGGCAGAGTATCTGCCAGACTTCTTATACTGCCTTTTGCTGCTAGGTGCTGCTGGGCAGTCTGCTTTCAAAAACTGGAATACAGCACTGAGCTGGCTCTCATCCAGTGCAACTTGGACATCATTTTGCTGCATCCTTTTGCCAGGACAAAAGACCTTGACATCAGTTCCGAAAATACCCACAGTGACAACACAATCCTCCCTCTGCCTCTTCTTTGAAGGAGCATTTGTTTCTGTGGGATTGCAATCACCGCCGCCAAATATATTGTCTTCCTCCTGCTCTGCTTCTTCCAGGCAGACGTTCTGCCAAGCCGCCAGCCTCTTGGCTTTCAGCTCCTGCATCTTAGCACCATTGGCTAGGGAAGCATTCTTGGGCAAGCGGCAGGATGAGCCACACACCAGCTTGGCAATCTCTGGCTTGGAGCCTCTGAGCTTCAGGAATGTGGTGCCATCAAAATCTCGCAGTAGCTCTGCAGGAATTGCTTGGGTGGTTCCATCAAAAGTCAAGGCAACGGCCCTCGTGATTTCCACCTTCCCAGCCATGGCTGGGCAGTGGCTAACTAAGAAGCACCCACCAGCCTATTGGCGCAGATGCTGCAGCAGACAGCTGGGGCGTCTCAGGCATCATGCGCCCAAGGTGCATAAGCCTGATAAGCCTGAAAAGGCTAAGGAACCCACTTGTCACAAGCAATGCCAACTAGCCTGCCAAAGCCTGAGCCGAGCCCTGAACCTGGTGAGCCTGAAAAGGCTAAGCCAAACAGCCTGCCAAAGGCTGAGCCCTGACCCTGAGCAGCCTGAATAGGCTAAGGAATCAGCCTGCCGCAGGCTAAGCCAAACAGCCTGCCAAAGGCTGAGCCCTGACCCTGAGCAGCCTGAATAGGCTAAGGAATCAGCCTGCAGGCTAAGCCAAACAGCCTGCCAAAGGCTGAGCCCTGAACCTGATGAGCCTGAAAAGGCTAAGGAATCAGCCTGCCGCAAGGCTGAGCCAAACACCCTGCCAAAACCTGAGCCCTGAACCTGAGCAGCCTGAAAAGGCTAAGGAATCAGCCTGCCGCAGGCTACGCGCCGACACGAACGCGCGGCCCGAAACGGCACGCGCGTCATCAAGCACGAAAGCTGGGCGAGGTCAAAGCCTCTTTTACTCTGGCAACCTTAGTCAACGGAGTCATTGCCATGGCGTCTTCCTGAAGACGCTTGATCTCAAGGCTGGGCTGGGAGTCCAAGGAAAGCTGCCACGCCCGACGGCGGGCAAACGGCTCGATATCTCCGTCCGCAGCCGGAAACTGGAAGATCACCTGCCAGTGACGCAAGGAAGGCTCGCCGTCCGTGTCGAACAGAACATGAGGCTTTGCAACCACCCGCAACAGCGTGTCAGGCCGCTGTCGCGCGATGGCCAAGCTGTCTCTGACGCTGACCACCCACATGAGGTCCGCGCGGATATCTGGCTGCGTGGCGTCTGCGCACTCGAAGATTTTCGCACTCCGCGCTCGGCTTCGTTGCACTCCTGCACAGGATCTTTGGCCGTCACTCGCAGTAAGAGCTCCGCGTACTGGACTGGCAGATCCTCACCTGCCGTAATTTGCCCTGCGTCATCCAAGTTCGCGTCTGACAAGTAGATGCATGGGCAGCCCGGGAGTGAGGCGGCCGCGCGCAAGCACAGGAGTGGCTTTGCTGAGCCCGAGTAGGTAAGCGGAGCCTCGCGAACATGCACCACTTGCAAGGTGTTGCGCGCGGCGCGAGAGCCAGTCGGTCCAGAGTACGCTTCGTCGTGCGCCACGACGAAGCGCACAGCCCACTTGCGGGCTCGGATCTCGTGCTCCGCATTCTCTCGCGACTGTACCGCGTCGCCCGGCCGAAACGCCAAGGCAGGACGCAGCACTTCGTCGACGCACTTGGTAAAGATCCTCGCGTCCAGCGTGCCCGTGTGATCCCACACAGTAGCCTCCAGGCTGTAGCACGGCCGGACGCCAGCTTCGTCGTGTTTGTCGCAAGTCTTGCGAAAGCAAGTGGCGCAGCCTGTGTAGTGCCAAGAGTCTTCCGGCACCCGGGACAAGGTCTGCAGGTGAGCCAGCGTGCAGAACGGTGCCTCCCACACGTCCTCGTGAGAGAACTTCTTCGCTTCGGCCGCCGGCAAAAAAGCGCCGAGCGTCGCCAGCGAGACCAAAGTCGCCGGTCCGGCGCCGTAGTCTCGCGCGGCAGCGCCGCCAGCGCGCAGGGATAGTGTCTTGCAGCGCTCGCGGCCAGCTATGTTGGCTCGGCACGCGCCGACACGAACGCGCGGCCCGAAACGGCACGCGCGTCATCAAGCACGAAAGCTGGGCGAGGTCAAAGCCTCTTTTACTCTGGCAGCCTTAGTCAACGGAGTCATTGCCATGGCGTCTTCCTGAAGACGCTTGATCTCAAGGCTGGGCTGGGAGTCCAAGGAAAGCTGCCACGCCCGACGGCGGGCAAACGGCTCGATATCTCCGTCCGCAGCCGGAAACTGGAAGATCACTGAACTGGCAATTGTTCATGTTTTTAAAGTTTTTTTTTGCATTTTGCATTTGTCCAGTTTTTCGCGGGCATTTGTTGCTCGATTTATGTCGCTGAGGTTGACTCTAGAGAAGTTAATTGTTTGGGTTTCAAGTTGTTTTTCGGTGGGAAGGGGGGGGGCAGGACGGGACAATAATAATGCGCCTGTGTGCCCATTGTTGCGAAAGGCTTGGTTCCTGCAGCATCGTTTTTCGCTGGCTGCTCGCCTTCGGAGAGTCGGAACGGAATTATCTTTTTTCATCTCGTTTGTTGTTTGAGGGCTCGGTGGCTTGCCCCGCCCCACCCCCCCTCCTCCCAAGCCCATCAATGATTGACGTTGTTGCGTTTGCTTGCGCGGGTTCGGTGGCTTGCCCCGCCCGGCCCCCTTAAACAAATCCTTTCGCTGGTTTTGGCGGCATGCCCCATCCAGCAATAGGGTGCCCAGCTCCCCCTTCCTCCAAAGTGAAGCCCGCCAACGATTGAAGTTGTTGCATGTGCTTGTGCTTGCGGGTTCGGTGGCTTGCCCCGCCCGGCCCCTACGCCTTCTGCAAGCAAGAGGGAAGGCGTCTCAGGGCAAAAGAGTCTCACAGGAAAGCTGTGAGCTGACGAACGGACATGCGTGATGCGACGCAAGAGCCGCCCAAGTCGTATGTTTCTTGCG
The DNA here is from genome assembly GCA_963377175.1 of Effrenium voratum. Classification (NCBI taxonomy): domain Eukaryota; class Dinophyceae; order Suessiales; family Symbiodiniaceae; genus Effrenium; species Effrenium voratum. Next base: position 7,381 of record CAUJNA010001944.1, on the reverse strand, counting down.
GATCATATTTTTCAAGCGGATAGATGTGTTTTTGCAGAGCAGATATGCTTGTTGCGGTGTGCGCTTGCGGGTTCGGTGGCTTGCCCCGCCCGGCGCCCACAATGACTTACGCTGGTTTCGGTGGCATGCCCCATCCAGCAGTAATGATTCAGAAGGGGCGCTTCTGAAACCGCCCTTTTCCGGAAGCGTTCTCAGAAAGGCTTTCGTGTGTAAGGGCGGCTCGAAAAACAAGACTTTCGTGGGAAGTCTGCCTGCAAGTCTTGTTTGGTTTTTTGAAATTTCGGCTCTGACATGTTGAACTGCCCGTAGAAGGGAAATAGCGTGAGAAAGTCTACCAATGGCACGGGGGCCTGCTCGCAAAAAAGGCAGCGCAGTGAAGCAGCTTTGCTCCTACAAGAAGTGCAGAGCCAAGAAGGACGTGAAGAACAAGTGCCACACAGCTCGCCGTGAGGAAGTGGATCTTGAGCAATGTCGGCCCTTAAGAAGCCACTGTCAGACTGTAAAGTTCTGTGGTCAAACGCATTTAGACGCCTGCCTATCAAAAAAGAAAAAAGCTCCACCCGTTGGAAGGGAAGCTCTGGACACGCAGCAACTGGCCAGTCTTTTTCAAACCTTGGTGGAGCTAGGCCGTGGCCACAAACAAAAAAAGGGTCCTGCGGGCTGCGTGGGGCTTGTCTTTGTTTACAAACTTCAGGTTCGGAAAGACTTGCAGCGTGCCCGTGTCCATGTCTGCCAAATCGCAGTATAGCTGAGCAAAAGCTTCGTGCTCCGACGACAAGGTACCTGTCCCGCCAGCTGCTCGTCGGCTGCTGCGTCGGCGTTGAACACCTCAACGCGCCCAAGCCACTGCTGAAACGCAACTGCGTCCAGCTGGGGACAAGCCACCTGAGCTGGCACAGTTGGCTTCAGGCAGTCCTTGAATTCTTCTGCAACAGCAAAAGGGGTGGCCAAATCATGAAGCAAATGCACAACAGCCGTGGCAACTCCGACCGCAGAGAAGTCATGAAGCTTCCGTGCGCCCAGAAGCATGTGCTGAGGACGCAAATCCTCTGCGCACGTTTGCCCTCGCAAGACAAGGATCGTCTTTGAGCAGTCCGAGTGCACAGTGACGCAGGAGGCAGCGTTGAGCGTTTGTCGCGTGCGAGCCCGCAGCGACTCGGCCAAGCAAAACTTGAGCTTCTGGGCTCGGCGGCGAAGGATCTTGCCGCCGGACCAGGCAATCCCATCATCACCGCCATCTTTTCCCTTGCGTGTAGCTCGCAGAACTGCGATGAACTCTTCGAGAGATGGGGCCATCAGACGCAGTCGGATGTCTTCATTTGATGCTGCGGCCTGGTGCCTTTTGGTTTTCTCATGGTCTCGGAAGTGGCTGACCTGCAATGAAGCAATGGTTCGAAACTCCGCTGACACATGCCCAGCAGCTTTGCAGGCAGCACAGCTGACGGAGAAGTCGCCTGTGTCCCACTGCACAGCCTCCAGCCACGGGAACTGCTCGGTCCACCGCCTGCCAAAGCGGGCCCATGCGCTCTGCGCGGACATTCCGGGCAGCTTGGGCCAGAGCTCTGTCCAGAGGGCGCTTGCGGAAAAAAACTTAAGTTTACGCACGAAGTTCCTGTCCAGAGGGCCTCTGGAATCCGAAGGTCGACTCAACAAGCCGCAGCGCTGTGGACTGTCCAAAGAACTAGAAACGTTCGAGCACCGGGAATTTTGCGTTCCCCGAAATCCAAGAATTGTAGTCCACTCGACGGTCCGCAGCGCTGTGGTTTGTGGAGACAACTTATGGAAACCGGAGACCCTCTGGACAAATGGGGTCTGTGGAAAAAAACTTAAGTTTTTTTCCGCGGACCAAGCTGATCGGGCGAGCGTACGTGTCATGTGGGAAACTGGATGGACGTGACCGGACTGTCTCTCGGCAACCCTTGATCCTCAGCACTTCATGACGCCGGACGTCCTGATTCAATGTCCTTGGCTGGCCGCATGTTTTAAGCACCGTTCGATCTGCGTTTGACATCTCTCTGCAGCAGCAGCGGGGGCACGCCGCCGACACAAATCCAATGTGCTGGGGCAAGCCACCAACGCGGGCCGGGGCACGCCGCCTGAGCCACATCATGGTTGCCAAACTCACAAACTTACGCGGCAGAGCGCGCAAAAGCCCAGCGTTGCGGCTCAGTTGGGCTCCCTGTCCGTGGGGTCGTCCTCCTCTTCCTCGGCTGGGTCTTCAGTGGCCGGCGGCGCGGCAGCCTTAGCCTTGACTCGTCTGCCCTGCTTGGGGGCTGGTCCGGCGCCTGGAGCAGGCGGCGCAGCTTTCAGTATGTTCTCCACCAGGTCGACCAGCGCCGAGCCACTGTTCGGCCGCCCTGCCCCCCCGTTCTTGGCAGGAGGAGGCACTGGGCCAAGCTGCCCAGCCTGGCTTTGCTCACCGGCGGCGCTTTTCCTCCGGCCTTGCCCCTCGTCAAGTTGCTGTCACCGCTGTCCGCCTGCGTCGTGGTTGGCAGGCACGGCGAGACCACTTGGTTTCAGACTGGTTTGAAATATTAAAGCAGCAGAATAAACACTGCGTCTGTGCATAAAACAAAGCACTGGCCTGCAGAGCGTCGCGCAGCTCTGCAGCGTAATACTGACTGCTTGGGCTCTGCATGTGTGCCCACAAGCGGCCGAAGAGGTACTGCCGCACGACATTCATGTGAAGACTATTTTCCAGGCTGAGGTAAGCCGCCAACGCCGTCGCTGCTGTGGCTGCCTTGCTCGTCAGTCTGACCCTTGCCCGCCGCGCTGCCGCCTTTGAGGCCCTTCCCGCCAATTGGCACAACCACGCCCATGAAGAAACCTACGATGACGCCAGCAACGAGCGCAATCGACATGGCTGCAGCTTTCACGCCAGTGATGGGGCAAGCCACCAAACCACGGCCGCGCCTGCTAACTTGTCTAAGAGCCGCCAAGCGAACACAGCGCGTCTTGACTTGCCAAGCACGGATGGTTTTGCAAGCGGGCCGCAGTGACCAAACCTTGAAGCAATAGAAAACAACTGCCTTCTGAGCTGTCGCCATTGAGTCTGTGTAACCGCACAATCAGGAAAACTTTAAGGTAAGTAGTCCAGATTTGGCGTGGGGCCAGGCCCCACTAAAAGTCTGGTAGTAACAATGCGCGCGCCCGCAGCTTGCAGGCAGACTTCCCACGAAAGTCTTGTTTTTCGAGCCGCCCTTACACACGAAAGCCTTTCTGAGAACGCTTCCGGAAAAGGGCGGTTTCAGAAGCGCCCCTTCTGAATCCTTACTGCTGGATGGGGCATGCCACCGAAACCAGCGTAAGTCATTGTGGGCGCCGGGCGGGGCAAGCCACCGAACCCGCAAGCGCACGCCGCAACAAGCATATCTGCTCTGCAAAAACACATCTATCCGCTTGAAAAATATGATCCGCAAGAAACATACGACTAGGGCGGCTCTTGCGTCGCATCACGCATGTCCGTTCGTCAGCTCACAGCTTTCCTGCTCAGGACTTTTGTTGGGCCCAACCCTTCCCTCTTGCCTTGCAGAAGCGTTTAGGGGGCCGGCGGGGTCAAGCCACGAACCCGCAAGCACAAGCACATGGCCAACAAACATTCAATCGTTTGGCGGCTTCACTTTGGAAGGAAGGGGGAACTGGGCAACCCTAATGCCTGGAATGGGGCAAAAGCCGCCCCAAAACCACGAAAGGATTTTGTTAAAGGGGGCCGGGCGGGGGCAAGCAACCGAACCCGCGCAAGCAAACGCAACAACGTCAATCATTGATGGGCTTGGGAGGAGGGGGGGTGGGGCGGGGCAAGCCACCGAGCCCTCAAACAACAAACGAGATGAAAAAAGATAATTCCGTTCCGACTCTCCGAAGGCGAGCGGCCAGCGAAAAACGATGCTGCAGGAATCAAGCCTTTCGCAACAATGGGCACACAGGCGCATTATTATTGTCCCGTCCTGCCCCCCCCCCCTTCCCACCGAAAAACAACTTGAAACCCAAACAATTAACTTCTCTAAAGTCAACCTCAGCGACATAAATCGAGCAACAAATGCCCGCGAAAAACTGGAAAAATGCAAAATGCAAAAAAAAACTTTAAAAACATGAACAATTGCCAGTTCAGAGCTCGCCGTCCGTGTCGAACAGAACATGAGGCTTTGCAACCACCCGCAACAGCGTGTCAGGCCGCTGTCGCGCGATGGCCAAGCTGTCTCTGACGCTGACCACCCACATGAGGTCCGCGCGGATATCTGGCTGCGTGGCGTCTGCGCACTCGAAGAAGATTCGCACTCCGCGCTCGGCTTCGTTGCACTCCTGCACAGGATCTTTGGCCGTCACTCGCAGTAAGAGCTCCGCGTACTGGACTGGCAGATCCTCACCTGCCGTAATTTGCCCTGCGTCATCCAAGTTCGCGTCTGACAAGTAGATGCATGGGCCGCCCGGGAGTGAGGCGGCCGCGCGCAAGCACAGGAGTGGCTTTGCTGAGCCCGAGTAGGTAAGCGGAGCCTCGCGAACATGCACCACTTGCAAGGTGTTGCGCGCGGCGCGAGAGCCAGTCGGTCCAGAGTACGCTTCGTCGTGCGCCACGACGAAGCGCACAGCCCACTTGCGGGCTCGGATCTCGTGCTCCGCGTTCTCTCGCGACTGTACCGCGTCGCCCGGCCGAAACGCCAAGGCAGCACGCAGCACTTCGTCGACGCACTTGGTAAAGATCCTCGCGTCCAGCGTGGCCGTGTGATCCCACACAGTAGCCTCCAGGCTGTAGCACGGCCGGACGCCAGCTTCGTCGTGTTTGTCGCAAGTCTTGCGAAAGCAAGTGGCGCAGCCTGTGTAGTGCCAAGAGTCTGCTCCTCCTCCTTCCGGCACCCGGGACAAGGTCTGCAGGTGAGCCAGCGTGCAGAACGGTGCCTCCCACACGTCCTCGTGAGAGAACTTCTTCGCTTCGGCCGCCGGCAAAAAAAGCGCCGAGCGTCGCCAGCGAGACCAAAGTCGCCGGTCCGGCGCCGTATCTCTTTATCTTTCTTGATTTCTATTTTTCTATCTCTTTATTTCTTTTTTCTTTCTATCTATTTCTCTCTCTATCTCTTTTTCTATCTCTATTTATCTATCTATCTATCTATCTATCTATTTATGTATGTATCTATCCATCTGTCTCTCCATCTATCTTCCGCGTATCTATCTATCTACCTATCTATCTATCTCTATATCTCACTATGTATTCCTCTGTCTACTTATCTATCTATGTCTCTCTCTATCTGTCTATCTCTCTATCTATCTATTTCTCTATCTCATTATCTCACGTGTATTTCTCCATCTTTTTATTTCTTTATCTATTTATTTATATTTATAATTATCTATAGATCTACCTATCTATCAATCTCTCTATCTACCTCTCTATCTCCTATCTATCTATCTATCTACCTCTCTATTTATTTATCTCTCTATCTCTTTATCTATCTAGCTAGTTATTTGTCTATCTATCTACAAATCTATCTATCTCTGTCTATCTCTGTTTCTCTATCTCTTTCTATCTATCTCTCTAGCTATCTCTATATCTGTTTATTGATCTATCTACCCATCTTTCTCTGCACTTAAAAGTTGCGATGTTCAATCCCCGAAAGTTGACTTCGCGTACTACTTTCGTACTTAAAAGTTGCGATTTTCGAGCCCCAGCTGCGAAACTGGACTTTGCGTACTACTTTCGTAGTTGAAAGTTGCGATTTTCGAGCCCAGCTACGAAAGTGGACTTCGCGTACTACTTTCGTACTAAAAAGTCGCGATTTTCGAGCCCCAGCTGCGAATGTGGACTTTGCGTACTACTTTCGTACTTAAAAGTTGCGATTTTCAAGCCCCGGCTGCGAAAGTGGACTTTGCGCACTACTTTCGTACTTAAAAGTTGCGATTTTCAAGCCCCAGCAGCGAAAGTTGACTTCGCGTACTACTTTCGTACTTAAAAGTTGCGATTAAAATCTATAGAAACTACCTATCAAAATCAATCACTCAATCTACCAAACTAATCCTTCCAATCAGATCTATCTACCTCTCTATTTATTTATCTCTCTATCTCTTTATCTATCTAGCTAGTTATTTGTCTATCTATCTACAAATCTATCTCTCTCTGTCTATCTCTGTTTCTCTATCTCTTTCTATCTATTTCTCTAGCTATCTCTATATCTGTTTATTGATCTATCTATCTACCCATCTTTCTCTGCGCTTAAAAGTTGCGACGCTCAATCCCCGAAAGTTGACTTCGCGTACTACTTTCGTACTTAAAAGTTGCGATTTTCGAGCCCCAGCTGCGAAACTGGACTTCACGTACTACTTTCGTAGTTAAAAGTAGCGATTTTCGAGCCCCAGCTACGAAAGTGGACTTCGCGTACTACTTTCGTACTAAAAAGTCGCGATTTTCGAGCCCCAGCTGCGAAAGTGGACTTTGCGTACTACTTTCGTACTTAAAAGTTGCGATTTCCAAGCCCCGGCTGCGAAAGTGGACTTTGCGCACTACTTTCGTACTTAAAAGTTGCGATTTTCAAGCCCCAGCTGCGAAAGTTGACTTCGCGTACTACTTTCGTACTTAAAAGTTGCGATTTTCGAGCCCCGGCTGCGAAAGTTGACCTTGCAAAAATGCCGCGCCTGCCACCAAATCTGTGCTTGACCTTGCTAAAGTGCTGCGCCTGCCACAAAATCTGTACTTGACCTTGCGAAAGTGCTGCGCCTGCCACGAATTTTGCACTTGACCTTGCGAAAGTGCTGCACCTGCCACAAATTATGTACTTGACCTTGCGTAAAAGCTGCGCCTGCCACGAAATCTTTACTTGACCTTGCGAAAGTGCTGCGCCTGCCACGCAATTCAAACCTTGCGAAACCTTCGCGCGGCCGTGCCAATGGGCCCGTCTCCGAACCCGTTCCGAGACCGTTCCGAGACCGTTCCGAGACCGCCTCCGTACAGGCGTCGCAGCCGAGGTGGGTTGCGCATTGTCCGGAAGCCCAATTCACGCACAGCGCCATAGTTTTCTGCATCTTGCCATCCCCCAGTCGCAGAGAGTGGAGAGCAGAGCACCTTGCTGAATGTGCTGCGCTGCCACGAAATCGATACTTGAAAAAAAAAACACTTGCGAAAGTGCTTGCGCCTGCCACGAAATCGATACTTGACCTTGCGAAAGTGCTGCGCCTGCCACGAAATCTATTCTTGACCTTGCGAAAGTGCTGCGCCTGCCACGAAATCTATACTTGACCTTGCGAAAGTGCTGCGCCTGCCACGCAATTCAAACCTTGCGAAACCTTCGCGCGGCCGTGCCAATGGGCCCGTCTCCGAGACCGTTCCGAACCGTTGCGAGACCGCGCTCCGTACAGGCAGTCGCAGCGAGGTGGTTTCGCTCTGTCCGGATTGCCC
>CAUJNA010001943.1:0-49943 GCA_963377175.1 Effrenium voratum | reverse complement strand
GGCTCAGCGGCAGGGTGAAAAAAAAAAAAGCAGCGCGGCCGAGACGTCCGCCTTGCCGAGGAGAGCCGCGTCCAGGGCTGCCGTGGTGACTGCGCCCAGGAGGGCCGCCGCTATCTTAGAGTCCACCTCTGAGAGCAGGGCGCAAGCACTGGCGTCCGCCTTGATGGAGGCGTCTTGGCGGCGTGATCCTTGCCGCTATGTCCAGGGAGCGCTGGTCCACCACCGTCTAGTTGGCCGCCACCAGTTGGCCGAGGCGATCATGGCCGCCGTGGTGCTGTAGTTGGACAGCTTCAGGTCCTCTTCGTGGCCACCACCTCCAGCACGTCGAAGGCCGACTGGTGCCAGAGACCCGTGGTCAGCGAGCTGCTTCCGTGCGCGGCCACCTGGCCGTCCGTGGTGGCCAGGGCGCCGCCGTGGCAGGGGCAATTGCGTGCTGTCCAGCTTTGAGGCCAGCTCTTCGGTGACCCGGTCGTCCAGGGACTGGATGGCCGCTGCATCGTTGCCGGAGGCTGCCGTGTTCACCGCCAGGTTGCGGGGGTGCGAAGTTGTGTGTGATGTTGTCGTCTTCTGCGGGGAATGGAGGCGAGTTTTCTGAATCGAGTCAGCTTCCGGGGGGGCGAAGGGGGAAGGGGGATGGAGCTGTCACAAGCTCGGGGGGGTGGAGCTGTCACAAGCTCTGGGGGCTACACAGGCCCCAGCTGCTTGGCAGGAAGGTTGGCTCACGTCGAGAGGATGTGCTCGTTTTTTTTTGGCCGGCATGTGCATTGAACTTGATGGGAGACGATTCTTTCTAGGGATGCGAGGGTCTTGGAGGGGCGTCAAACCTTGCAGGAATACGGCCTAGGTTTAGAAGGCGTGTGGACTGAACTTGACGGGATACAATGTTTTGAGGCATCTCCACGGGTGCGAGGGTCTTGAAGAGACATCAAACCTTGTGGAACACGGCCTGGGTTTTGAAGACTTGTGCGCTGAACTTGGCATGTTTTTTGAGCATGACACGGATTTTGAGGGCAAAAATCGCGTTTTTTTGGCGGCGTGGCGTTGTAGCGTGGGTGCAAAGGCCGTGCGGACCTCCCCCGGGCCCGCATGGCTGCGAGAGCTGAAAAAAGGATCCTGTTGACGTTCTCCCCTGTCACCCGGCTCTGTTCTGGCGTGCCCCCCCTCGTCCCCCGAGTGCCCTAAGTGCCCTAAGTGCCCTGGGGTTCCGGGCTGTTCCCTTTCGAGAAATGGCTGCGTGAGCGGAGGCCGACGCGTTCATCGGACTAATATTTTTTTATCCCTAGAGGAAAAGAGACCGGCGTCATGACAATCACGACCACATTCGCCATCGGTGAGGTTCAGACCACGGCAGAACGTCTGCTTTGCGACGGAAAGAGATTCAGAGGCGTGGGCTGCTTGGGAGGACTTTGAGAAGCGATGCATTGACGAGCTGACGAAACGATGGGGGTCCGACGTGCAGGACAGATGGCAGAGCTGCCTCAAAGAGCCCCGACAGGGCGCCACGTTCCTGAAGTGCAAGCTGGACTCGCGGAACGTCCGCTTTTGGGACGCTGACGGCAACAAGATCCAGAGACCGGAGACTTTGGCCGGCTGCGAGTGCAAGGCCAACGTCGAAGCCCGGCAGGTCTGGATCATGGGCAAGCAGTGCGGCTTGGTCCTTGACGTCCGCGACCTGCAGGTGAAGCTGGGCACGGGCGGCGGCTCCTGCCCGTTCTGAACAGGCGTTCTTGCGGAAAAAAAAGGCGTTTTTGCGTTTTTGCGTTTTCTGAAAATTTCGTTTTTGCACGGTTTTCACGCATGGATTTTCTTGCCGTGACACGTCTCTTTTTGCACGTGACGTTGGTTGTGGACTTGAGGGAAAGGGACGTGCTGCAGCCCCTTTTTTTTGGAGGGCGCTTCTGGGGGAGGGTCTGGGGGGCAGCGAGGCTGTTCGCCGGGAGCCTGGCTGTGCTGTGACCCTCCGCCCTAAATGGCAAGCCGTTTTTGTCCCCTTAACCCGCTCATCCTTGTTTTCATCGAGACCTTGATGTCCGTGCTTGTGAGGTTGAACCCCGTGACTTTGAGAGACCGTGACCTTGAGCCGGCCGCAACCTCGGAGAGTTGAAGGGGAGCCAGGGTACTTAGGGCACTTAGGGCACTTGGGTCCTTGTCCTGTGGCTTGTGCGGTTGGGGTGGTTGATTTTTTGTCTTCTTCTTTTTTCTTGAGTTTTTCCCCTTCTTTCTGTTGTTTTTGAAGAAGAAGAGTCAACTGAACAATACAAGCAAAAAAAACGTACCAAATACGGAACCCATCAAAGACGCCCAGGTGCCCCAGGTGCCCTGGGTGCCCTGCGCCCTCTCCCTGGTGCCCCAGCCCCTAGGTGCTCTCCGGGTGCCCTGCCCCCCTTTTTTCCCCTGAGCAGGGTCCCAGGGCACCTAGGGCACCTAGGGCACTTTGCCCGGCTACTTCTTCCACCTAGACCACCTAGGGCTCAGCTTTGGTAGGGCGCCCAGGGCACCTAGGGCACCTAGGGCACCTGAAGGGGCCCTGCGGAGAAGGAGCTCGGGAACTGGGCCCGGTTTTGCGCACTTTTGCACCCAAAAAGCGAGTGGTGACAAAGCGGTGACAAGCGGCGACGAGTTCAGCGGGCTGGAATTCGCAGGCTTTTCGGGGCAGAAAACGGAATTCGGAGCACGGCGAACGCCTGGAGCCGGTTTTCGGCGGAAAACGAGCGAACTTGGAGGCTCGGGCACCCTTTCGACGTCTGACACGAAAAAAACGAACTTTTCGGAGTTCGCCGTTTTCAGCGCTTTTTGCACCAAAGAACGGAGTGGTGACAAAGACCGGTGACGTCGGAAAAACGTTCAGCTGGTTGGAGAATTTGGCTGTTTTGCACGGTTTGGGGACCCAAATCCGAAAATTAATAGGGTAGTATAGGCAGACATTCCTTACTACTCCGCACGGTCACATTGCACGGTGGCCGCTGCAGACGCCGCACGCTGCTCAGTGCCAGTGGCCGCTGCTGTGCGAAGGAGCCCCACTTTCCCGAGAAGCTGTTGCGCAGCAGGACGTACGCGCAGGCAGCCCGGCGCCCGGCGCGGCCTCTCAGCGCGCCCGGCAGGAGTGCCCGAAGTAGAAGCGCCTGTCCACCCTGCGCCCCACCAGGCGCAGCAAGGAGCGCAGGAAGACCGGGTCTTGCCTCAAGTAGCAGCGGCAGGTTTGCGACGGGTTCGAAGGCGTCGACGCCGCGCACCTCCAGGCCCGGGCGCCGGGGCAAGGTAGTACTCCAGCTTTCCGGAACCGAAGAAGAGAGAGTGAAGCACAGCGACGTTCCCAGCAGCCGGTCCAGGTGTGGTGCCAGCCACGCCTTGCTCTCCATGTACTTCAGCTGCATACCAGCCCTTTAGTTTATCCGGAAAACTGGGGGAGCGCGTCGCTACACAGCGTCCCAGGCTCGCCGCGCCACCTGCCCGGCATCGGAGCCACGCCAGCCCGCCCCCTCAATCCTGTTGTCACCCCAGGATTGCCTCAATCCTGTTGTCACCCCAGGATTGCCTCAATCCTGTTGTCACCCCAGGATTGCCCCTTTAATCCTGGGCTCACAACAGGATTGCTCCGAAGCCCTTCAGACCGACATCGATATTAATCTGCTCATGCAGGCGGTCGGTTTCGATTTTGAGCTGCTCATGGAAGGTGATGACTTCTTCGCCTACGATGCGGTCATAGAGGGCGTCGGTTTCGACTCCGAGCCACTCATGCAGGGCGTCGGTTTTGAATTTGAACCGCGCCTCGAGGTTGATGGTGTCAGTCAAGAGCTGATCACGACGGTTTCGTCTGGGAGCCACTCACGGAGATCGTCGGTTTCGACCGCGAACCGGCTCAAGGCGGCGTCGGTCTGGATTTTGAGCACCCCCTGAATGCCGTTGGTTTGGACTTTGAGCAGACGCTGGAGGGCGTCAATCCTGTCTTTGAGCCACGCTGCGTTGGTCCGCGTCGCGTGTTCTGCCATTTGCCCGGCATCTGTGCCCGGCGCTTGTGCTGCGACTCCTCCTCCAGTCGTCGCTCTTCCTCTTCTTGCAAGGTGCAGCCGGCGCATCTCATCGGGCTCCTGGCTCTGGTCGTACAGCCTTTTCTGGTTTGCGAACCAGCAGTCCCAGACAGCAACGTCGGCCTCCCACATCTAGGTCTCGCTGCGAAACCATACAGGCTTGCGGGCGCGCCGGAGAGGCCATGGTCTCAAGATGAGAGTAGAGGCAGCTGTGTAGGCGCGAGTTGTTTAAAACCCACAGGCGCCAGCCCGCCCGCCGCGGCAGAGACCACCGGAGGCCAGCAGGATGAACGCACCGCCGCACCACCTGCCTGGCGTTGAAGCCTCCACCCCGCCGCACCACCTGCCCGGCATAGAAGCCTCAACCCGGCCGCGCTTGCGCCGCCCAAGGTCCAGGAAAAAACTAGAGGACGAGTGGCCCGGAAGCATAGAGGCAAGTTAGTTGTTAGCGATCAAGTAGTCTAGTCGCGACAAGCTGCACACAGACAGATTCCGCTTTTTGTCAGTAGCTCGAATATGGTACTAAAAGTTGAGGAATTTCATGCACTTCTCAGCGCAGGTTCTCCCTGCTCATCGCGATCTTGCCCACCATCATGTCGCGCGTGTAGATCGAGTGGCTCGGCATGTGGATCTCGATGATGCATACCATGCTTCGGGCGGCTCCAACATGAACAAACAGGCAGCAAGCAAACTACCGCGATGTTGATTTTTTTGCCGCGCTAGCTTGAACCAACCACCAGGCGCGTGGTGCGGAAGGCGAGGCGGGGGAGAACCGTCAACAAAAACAAGCGCTTTTCCTCTGTTCGCGCGAACACTGTTGACAAGAAACAAGTGCTTTGGAAAACCATGACAAAAACATTCTTTCGAGCAAGCCCTCCTCTGTCCGCTACGCGCGCTGAAAGACACGCTCCGGTATCTCAAGGCTTGTCGTGAACAAGTGCCAAAAGAGCTAAGCAAGAAAACTAAACTTGTGGGGTCTACATGTAACTGCGAAACCATGCCTCTGCGTCAGGTCGCGAACGTAGAGCTGCAACCACGGCTTCAAGCAGCTGGCTCTTGGAAAGCCGACTACCAGATGCGGGATCCTTTTGCGGCACGCCGAGGCCAGCTGCGAAGGCACGAAGCTTGTCCAGCTTCATCGAGCCATCCAGCTCAGCATGGAGCCAGTCTTGACCTTGTACTGCTGCTTCAGCCCGTAAATGCTCAGCATCAGGAAGAGCATCCAAAGGATTCGCAGCCTGCTGCGCGCGCTGAAAGACGCACGGTGGAAACCAACAGCGCAAGCCAAAAGTGGTAATTCCAAGAAACCAAGAGGGGTATGCGAAACAATCGTGCGCTCTCGCATGCCAACGTCCAGCCTGCGCACGTCGCTGGCGACCAGAATGCGACATGGCAACACGACACGTCGGAAATACCCGCCAGCGCCGCGCGACTCTGATATCTTCTGGCCACCCGCTGTGTGTAACTGCTTTGACAAGATTGGTGCGCCAAGGAAACGAATCCGCACTTCGGAAGATGCGATCTGAGCGATGACACCTTCTACAGTACTAACACGGAGGACTGCCTCGAGCATGAATGCACGTGCAAGCAGCAATGACAAGCGACAGCAACCTCATGGAGCACCCCTCCAAAAAATGAAGCATAGCACCAACACAAAGAAGCCGTGTCGCCCTAATCAACTGTCGCCGCAAACATTCTCTGGGCAAGCTCCGCTACTGAGACACTCATGACATCCAAGCTTCGGCTACTATTGCTCTTGTCAGCTGCCTATCACTCCAAAAACCAACTGCGCATGTTTATTTTACAAGCCAATTACAAAAGCCAACTGCCCAATCTCACTTCACAAGCCAATGACAACTGCCAACTGCCCAATCTCACTTCACAAGCGAAATGCACTGTCCCAAAACACAAGCCAAATTTTCGAGTGTTACGTCACTATCCTAAAGCGCAAGCTAACTTCTCGGGCGTTTCTTCGGCATCGTAAAGCGCAAGTATTCGTTTTCAGGCGTTACATTGCAAGCCAACTTTTCCTTTTCTACCTTCTCTTCTCGATTCTGAGTTCTTTCTTCTTTTTCCGGCGGAGCTGGGGAGACGCTCTCCGCGCCGAGATAGGTCCGCAAGTGCTTTGTGCAAGTGCTCTGTGCAAGTTGCTCTGCGCAAGTTGCTCTGCGCAAGTTGCTCTGAGCAAGTGCTGCCGGAGCTGTGGGAATGTACTTCGCGTACTATTTTTTTGTACTTAAAAGTGGTGATTTTCCAGCCGGAGCTGCGGGAGTGTGCTCCGCGTACTACGTTTGTACTTAAAAGTTGCGATTTTCCAGCCGGAGCTGCGGGAATGTGCTCCGCGTACTATGTTTGTACTTAATAGTTGCGATTTTCCAGCCGGATCTGCGGGAGCACGCTCCGCATACTACGTCTGTACTTAAAAGTTGCGATTTGCCAGCCGGAGCTGCAGGAGCACGCTCCGCGTACTACGTCTGTACTTAAAAGTTGCGATTTGCCAGCCGGAGCTGCAGGAGCACGCTCCGCGTACTACGTTTGTACTTAAAATCTGCGATTTTCAAGCCGGAGCTGCCGCGGACCAGGGGGGAATCGAACCCGGGACCGCGGGATTGCGAAAGCAGGCGCGCACACCACGAGACAACTTCCAAAAGCCGTTTTTTGCGCCTCTCACGCGACGCAGAAAATTCGAACGCGCACAGCAAGGAGCGCTTCGCCTTTGTTCACCCCGCGAGGGTTCATCGGGCTCAAGACAAATTCGCACGGCGCCACAGCGAGAGCGCTTCGACACGCACGATCTCCGCAGAGGGTTCGCCGCGCTCAAGACAAATTCGCACGGCGCCACAGCGAGAGCGCTTCGACGCGCACGATCTCCGCAGAGGGTTCGCCAAGGTCAAGACAAATTCGCACGGCGCCACAGCGAGAGCGCTTCGACACGCACGATCTCCGCAGAGGGTTCGCCGCGACCAAGACAGATTCGCGCGGCGCCACAGCGAGAACGCTTCGACACGCACGATCCCCGCAGAGGGTTCATCGGGCTCAAGACAAATTCGCACGGCGCCACAGCGAGAGCGCTTCGACACGCTCGATCTCCGCAGAGGGTTCGCCAAGGTCAAGACAAATTCGCACGGCGCCACAGCGAGAGCGCTTCGACACGCACGATCTCCGCAGAGGGTTCGCCAAGGTCAAGACAAATTCGCACGGCGCCACAGCGAGTGCGCTTCGATCTCCGCAGAGGGTTCGCCGGTCAAGACAAATTCGCACGGCGCCACAGCGAGAGCGCTTCGACACGCACGATCTCCGCAGAGGGGTGCGTTTCGTAAGCTCCCGTCGGGCCTACCCCCGCCATAAAAAGAAGAAGAATTAAGAGTCGAGATGTGAAGGTAGAACAGAAAAGTTAGCTTGGTTTTTAGGATAGTGAAGTAACACCGACAAATTAGCTTGTGCTTTTAGTAGAATGAGATAACAGCCGTAACTCTCAAAAAGTTGACATGAGAAGTAGGCAGGTGAAGTAACTCTCGACAAGTTGGCATGAGAAGTTGGCAGGTGAAGTAACTCTCGACAAGTTGGCATGAGAAGTTGGCAGGTGAAGTAACTCTCGACAAGTTGGCATGAGAAGTTGGCAGGTGAAGTAACTCTCGACAAGTTGGCATGAGAAGTTGGCAGGTGAAGTTGGCAGCCGCTTTTAGAAGAAGAACCCTTCGCAATGCTTCCGGGAAAAAATCCAGTTGTCCCGTGGGGTGACGACTGTAGGGAAAAAACATTTCCAGGTGTCGCGTGGGACGACTGTAGCACGCTTTTTATTTGACCGGTGAGGTCTTGCGATTGACCGGCGCCACCAGTCAAATCAATTGAGTCACATTGTAGCCACGGTGCTTCCGAAAAAGGGCCTGGTGCGGGCCCTGGTGCGGGCCTGGTGCGGGCCTGGTGCGGGCCTGGTGCGGGCCTGGTGCGGGCCTGGTGCGGGCTCCAAGACCGAAGCCGCGGAGTTCGGACTGAATGGTACTCAACTGCGCTCGCGGCAGGAACCCCGTGCGGAGTAAGAAGCGCTTAGCTCCTTGGCCGACGCCTTAGCCACTGGACTAAGGCGTCGGCGAAAACATATGTAAACATGTTTGAAGGACCTGTCACCGGCAACATCCCGGAGGTCCTGGACAACGGAGAGGTGACCGACGGCACGCACGTCACCGCAGGGCAGCTGGCCCTCGCTTTGACGCCTTACGCGCAAGTAACGGACCTGGCCATCTCGGCCAACAACGCCACGCTGGCCACGGTGGCGGCCAACTACGGCCTCAAGACGGTGGTGGACCAGCGCTCCCTAGACATAGCGGCGAGGATCACGCCGCTGGAGGTAGACACCAAGGTGGCCAACGCTCTCCTGGGGGCCGTCACCGCCGCAGCGCTGGCCTCCAAGCTCGCAAGCCGAGATGCCTCTCTCGGGGCTGCAGGCCTCCAAGGCGGACGCCAGCGCCCTGACTGCTTACGCCCTGCTCTCAGAGGTGGACTCTAAGATAGCGGCCGCTCTCCTGGGCGCAGTCACCGGCAGCCCTGGACGCCGCCCTCCTCGGCAAGGCGGACGCCAGCGCGCTGGCCGCCCTGCTCTCCACGGTGGACGGACTGGACACGCCGCTGGAGGTAGACACAAGATAGCAAATGCCCTGCTGGGTCTCGCCACCGAGGCCTTCGTCGCAGCGCAGCTTGCTAGCCGGGACGCCAGCATCACGGCGCTCCAGGGGGCCAAGGCCGACACGTCGCTGCTGGCCTCGTACGCCACGAACGCCGCGCTCTCAGCCAGCGAGACCACGCTCCAGAGCGCCCTCGACGCAATCCTCGCGGAGCTCGCCGCCCTGCAGCTTTCCGGCGGCGGAGTTGTTAACGCGCCGGCCTGGGCGGGCTTCACAACTTGGGAGCTCATTCGCGGAAGCAACGTCGTTCGCAACCTGCATCTGGGGGCTCCTCTCTCTGCTGCGCTGGCCAACGGCGACGACACGCTGAGCATCACGGCAGACTGCTACTCCATCGCGGCGGCGGACGCGGCCCTCACGGCTGCGCTGCTGGCCTACTACACCTCCTCACAAGTGGACACTCTGTTGGGAGACTACCGAACCGGAACGGCGCAGGACGCGGAGACGACCAGCGCCATCACGGCGCACTGCTGGCCTACTACACCGCGGCGCAAGTAGACGCGCTGTTGGGAGACTACCGCACGGCGAGCGCGCAGGACACGCAGACGCAGGCCGCCATCACGGGCGCGCTGCTGGCCTACCGGACGGGCCCGGACCAGGACGTGTTCACAACCAACCAAATCACCTCGGCGCTGGTGGCGTACCGCTCAGCCGCCGACCAGGACACGGCAACGGCCTCAAGCATCGCCGCCGCGCTGCTCAGCTACTACACCATCACGCAGGTGGACGGCCTCCTTGCCGGCAAGCTCGGAGTCACGGAGGCGGCCTCGGCCCTGCAAATAGCAGTGCGCTTTCCGGACGACGGAGGGGCCGACGAGGTGGTGGCCGCCATAGGAGAGCAGATCCTGGCCCCCACGGACGTCTCCCTGTCAAACTGGATGGGGCAGCGGCTGCAGCGTGGTCCTGGCCACGCGCACCGCGGGAGTGAGCGTGGACGGCTACACCCTGACTCTGGCGGCGAACCCGTGGAACATTGTGCGCACCTACAACTTGACGCCCGGCCGAGAGCTCCTCTTCGCCTGCCGCTACCGGCTCGGCACGGCCTCCAACTTCGTGGTGTACATGTCCGAGGCCGACAACGTCTACGACCCATTGTACGGCAGCTTCGCGGGAGACCGCACGGCCAAGATGTACTTCACCGTGCCGCCGAACAGGGTGGCGAAGCTGCACTTCGGGGCGCACTTCCAGGCGCCGGGCCTGCCCAACCAGACGGCAGGAACGGTGGACGTCTACAAGGATCTGGACGCAACCCTGGAGGCCGGCAACACGGAGGAGGAGGAGGACACGGCGGCCTCGGCCCTGCTGCTGAAGCACGAGTTCCTCGACGGAGGGGCCGACGACGTCACGCTGGCCACCCTGGGCGAGGTGCTGCTGGAGCCCACGCTCACCACGATTTTCTGGTGTGGGAGGCTTCCAGCGCCATGACCCTGAGCGCCTTCGCCTGGAACATTGTGCGCACCTACACCCTGACGCCGGGGAGACGCTACTCCTTCGGCTGCCGGTACCGGCTGGGCACGGCCTCCAACTTGGTGATGTACGTCAGCGCGGCCGACAACGACTACGTGGGCGTCACCGGCACCTTCCTCGGCACGCCCTCGCAGGGCGTCTGGAGCACGGCGCGCCTCTCAAAACCTTTTTTCTCCCAGTTTTTTTCGCTCGACCTGGATCAGGCAATTCCGCCTGAGCCTGATCAAACAGTTTTCTCCCAGAAAAAGGGTCCGACCAAGGTTCCTCTAGAACAAGGAGGCCTGAACGCCTCAAAAAAACCAGTATTTTTTTCAAAGAAGGCTAGTCGAGGGTCCTGGGCCTCGGAGGCGCCAGGAAGTCGTCCAGCTGCCTCACAGCGGCCGCGTTGCCGCTGCCCTGCGGCGCCGGCAGCGCCAGCTTCAGCAGGGTCTCGCGCCCCTCCGTGCTGCGGACGGTCATGGAGTCCACGGCCCCCAGCTGCTGCACGTCGCCGTACTGAGGGTTGAAGCTCCTCGCCGCGTTCGTCGGCGCTCGGAAAGCGCCCGCGTCCTCCACCGCCTTCACGCGGCGGTTCGTCAAGTCCTTGTTGTGCTGGAACTTGTCGGCGTTGTCTTGGAGGACCCTGAACTCTGTGGCCGGCTGCTTCTCCACGTCCTCGGGCGCGCCGTGCACCGTCTCGTGGGGCCGCGCGTTGTAGGCCCCGGCCGCCCGCTCAAAGTGGTCGCTCCACTGCCCGCCCTTGCGCGCCACCCTCGTGGCCAGGTCCTTCTTCAGCGTCTGGATGCCCCGGTCCACCACGGCAATGGCGTTGCGGTCCTCGGGCCGCTTCGTCCGGTGCACGGCTTCGGGCAGCTCCCGGTCCAGCGTGGCGAACTCGTTGCCCAGGTCTGTCGTGACCACAAAGTTCCCGTCGTCCCCCGTCAGCTCCCGCGCGGCGCGCTTGGT
Organism: Effrenium voratum; assembly: GCA_963377175.1. Lineage (NCBI taxonomy): Eukaryota > Dinophyceae > Suessiales > Symbiodiniaceae > Effrenium > Effrenium voratum. The sequence goes on along the minus strand of CAUJNA010001943.1, from coordinate 38,821 downwards.
GGCGCGGCCCACCGTCTCGGCGTTCTTGTTCTGCAGAGGTTCCACGGCAGCCTCCCGGGTGAAGACGTCCATCACCACCAGGCCGTACCTCGTCTTCCCCCGGGTGTTCTGGCTGAAGTCGATGAGGTCGGCCTGCAGCCAGTCGTTCGGGCCCTCGGCGGCCGACTTGCCCAGCGCGCGCGGCCGGGGCGCCTGCACCCGGCCCACGTCGGCCTTCAGCGCCTCGAAGGCCATGGCCTGCGTCACGTCGAGGTCGCGCGGGTCACGCACGTTGAAGTCGTCGGCCAGGTCCCTCAGCGCCTCCATTTAAAAAACAGCTTTGTTGCCACAAAAAGGAGCTTGAGCAAGGTTTTCCTAGAACGGGGAGGCCTGCTCACAGTTGTTTTTTTCCTACTTGTTGCCCCAAAAAGGAGCTTGACCAAGGTTCCTCTAGAACGAGAACGCCTGAACATGCCTCAAAACCAGTTTTTTTTCCTACTTTTTCTTCGGCCCCCGCTGGGCCTGCCAGGCTTCCACCTCGTCCAGCCGGGCCTGGAAGCCCTCGCACACCCCCCAGAGTACGCTGGTGAGGTGAGAGTAGTCGAGAGTAACCATCTCCGTGCCGTCGCTCCAGCGGGCGGCGCCCGTCAAATTCTTCCACTTTGTTCCTGCGAAGTCGTTTGAGGCGAAGCCCAGCCTCAGGTCCTCGTTCATGTCCGGGCGCTTGTACTGCTTGGCCTCCACGGAGTCGAAGAGCTGCTGGAGCTCCGCCACGTCGGCCTCCGCCATCTCCGTCTTCACCCGGCTGTCCGACAAATTCGTGAAGCTCGTGTTGCAGACCACGTTGCCCGTGTTGCCCGCGATCACGAGGCAGCCGGGGTTCCTCTGGTTCGTGGTCAGGGACAGCTGCGTGGAGAGGCTCTTCGTCTGCACCAGCGCCTCGTCGTTGATCATGATGAGCTCGCACTGGTGCGCCCCGCCGTCCCGCTCCAGGAAGACCCTGGCGCTCTGGTTGCCCAGCAGCCGCAGCTCCGGGCCGCTGTCGGGGGCCGCGCTGTTGTTGGACACTGCAGCTTGCTCCAGCCCGCCCAGTTCTTCGTCAGGAAGAGATCGTCCGAGAAGTCTGAGGTGTTGGTCACGGTGAGCGTGTTGGACGCGAAGAGCTGCGGCGCGGAGACCGTGCCCGAGCTCGTCACGTCGCCGCAGACCACGCTGCCGTCGACACTCCGCCGCTCGTGGCCGTGAAGGTGCAGCCCAGGCTCTCGCAGTCCAGCGGGCCCGCAGGCCGCTCCGGTGATGGTCAGCGTGGCGCCCGTGACCGCCCCGGTGGCTGCGAAGCTCGCCGCGGTTGCTGCGCCTGATGCCGTCAATGTCCCCGTGGACACGTCGCCCACCGTGGTGAAGTTCCCGGCGTTGGCCGTGTTGTTGATGGTCAATGTGCTGCCGGTGATTCCGGTGGCCGAGCTCAGCAGGCCCACGCTGGCCGCGCCCGTGATGCTCAGCGAGCTGCCTGACACGGCCCCTGTGGACGACAGCGTGGCTCCGGCGACGGTGCCGGTGGCTGTGAGCGCTGCGCAGGAGACTGCGCCCGAGGCGTCCACGCCCGTCGTGAACACGTCCGTGCAGTTCACGTCGTTGCACAGCAGCTGGTCGCAGCCCACGTTGCCCTGCGCGGCGAGCCCGACGGAGACCGAGTCTCCCTCGAAGGCGCTGGCCCTGATCTGCATGCTGTATACAGGTGCAGCGTGCCCGCCGACTGCTGCACCAGCCCGGGGATCGAGCCACCGAAGGCTCCGAAGCGCAGCTTCGCGATTCCGCCCGGCGGCACCGGACCCTGCTCAGCTCCTTTTTTGGGTTAGGGTTTGGGGTGCTCGGGAAACCAACGGGTTGGGCGAACCAATCAAATGAGCGGGGCTGGCATGGCGCAAAAACCGTGCAAAAACCGTGCAACACGAGCTATTAGTCCAGGGCCTACATTTACGTAGGCCCTGGACTAATAGCTTTTTTTCAGCGCAAAACCGTGCAAAACCGTGCAAAACGAGCTATTCTTACAGGGTGGACATACACATCCACCCTGTAAGAATAGCACTTTTGTTGCGCAAAACCGCACAAATGTCCCTTTAGATTTTGGGGCCCTCGGCAAACCAAACGGGTTGGGCGGACCAGTATCAAGCCCAAACGGGTTGGGCGAACCACTCAAACGCGGTTAGGTCCAAGCTGGGCCTGACAGGATTTCGGGGAGAGGCTGAGACAGCCACTGAACGTCGAACAGGAGTGTCTCAGGCGTGTCTCAGGTGTCTCAATCTTCAATGTGCTGTCTTGTTATTGCTGAGACAGGTCTGAGACACATTTGAGACACTTCTGTTCGACGTTTAGTGGGTGTCTCAGGTGTCTCAGGTGTCTCACCCCCTTTCCCAGGATTGTCTCAGGTCTGACAAGCCCTTGGGTCTGGCGAACTAATGAAAAAAAACGACCCCCCTCCAGACCGGTTGAGCACTGAGCCAAAACCCGAGAGCCGTTGGGCAAACCAGTACTTGAAAAAAAAACCGAAACCCCTCCAGACCCGTTGGGCAGACCAGTACTTGAAAAAAATATATCTGAAACCCCTCCAGGCCCGTTGGGCAAACCAGTACTTGAAAAATAAAATCCGAAACCCCTCCAGACCCGTTGGGCAAACCAGTACTTGAAAAAAAAATCTGAAACCCCTCCTGGGCAAACCAGTACTTGAAAAAAGAGCCAAATTGGCCGGTTTTGTGTTTGTCTCACTTGTCTCAGTGGTTGTCTCAGTTTGTCTCAATGGAGGCTGTTATACCAGAAAACACAGCCAAATTTGCCCGATTTTTTTGTTTCAGTTGTCTCAGTCGTCCCAACAGAGGGTTTCAGGCAGGATTTTGCGTTTGTCTCACTTGTCTCACTTGTCTCACTTGTCTCAGGGGGGCTCTCTGGCTCTGGAAAAAAAACATCGGTCTGTCTGGGCGGACCAGTACCACACCCCACGCCCGTGGGCAGACTAGTACCAACCCCAACCCCCCAAAACTTTTGTTGGGCCCCCACCTTTTGGGGCAGACCAGTACCAAGCAGACCCCCTCTACCCGTTGGGCAAGCCAGTACTTAAAAAAGCCGCCCAGACCCGTTGGGCAGACCAGTGCCCATCCCAACTTCCACCACCCGTTGGGCGAACCAGTATCGTTGAGACATTGTCATGGCTCTCTTCACGTCATCGAATCCATCCAAGAAAAAAAAGCAAGTCTATTTGGCAAAATTCACCACGAAAAAAGCCTTCAGAAAAAAACGAGTTGTTTTTTTCCCAGAGTCAGAGAGGTCCCCCTGAGACAAGTGAGACAAGTGAGACAAGTGAGACAAACAAAAAGCTGGCCATTTTGCGCTGTTTTCCGGGCAGCTCTGTGTGGTCTCATTTGCACCACTTGCCTCAATTGTCTGAATTTCTCAGCAGGATTGATCAGAAAACAGCAAATTTGCCGCTTTTGTGTTCGTCTCACTTGTCTCACTTGTATCAGTTGCTCAAAAACATCAAAATCGACAGGTTTCGTGTTTGTCTCATTTGTCTGACTCTTGTCTCACTTGTCTCACTTGTCTCAATGTCTCACCCCCCCTGTCTTCGGTCAGGCTCCCGGCCCAGTTGGTCTTGATGTGTGTGCTTGGGCGATGCCCAGCAACTGACAATCAGCATTGCAATTCCATGTCCATTCCTGCGAAAACCGTTTCTGGAGAAACTGTCGTGGTGGCCGTCTGCGCCCACCAATTGGGAAAGAAGAATGTGAAATTTGAGAAAGATGAACAGAGGGCCATTGCTTTGCCCAGTTCCTCTATTTGGCTTTTTCGTGTATTTCGTGATGAATTTGCAGATCAACAATGGGATGCTTTCATTTCACAGCCAATCCGCTCAGCTCTTGGTAGATTCCACAAGAAGCAGCCATTGCTGGCCCCGCCTTGGGGGCGTTCCTGGTCTTCCCCAGGCAGGAAACGCGTGACACCACAGGAGGCTCAGATTTTTGCATTTGCCGGCCGTGTTTTGGATGAGGACGTTGCTACTTTGTTGGCGCAGAGTGGCCACAATTCCGTTTACATGTCACCTTTGCATGATGACAGCAAAGGACTCAACCAGAATGCTTTCAGAGTGATTTGGCTGAACCAGCCCAAATCGCAGATGGCACCTATTGCCCTCAAAATGAACTCGCAGCTTGGAATTGTCAAAACGCCCAAAGGCCATTTTGGCATTAGGGTCCGCAAGAACCAGTTTGAAGCTGCCTGGAAGCACCTTCGTCCTTCAGAACCTTTGCCGCCAGATGACACTGGTCATCGAACATGGAAGATTGAAAATTGCCCGCCCGGGACAACCAGTTCAGTTATTATCACATGGCTTGGCCATCACAACTGGCAAGCTCGACCTACACGACAGCTTTCAGCTTCGACCTGGCTTGTAACCTCCTCCAAGGACCCACCAGCGACTACTATTCCTCTGAACAACCACTATGTCCTCATCAAAGAGGTTGTGCGCAACTTCCACCGCTCCGGAGGCAATCAAGTTCTTCGTGCTGGTGAGACGCCCGATGACATCAAGACTACACTGCCAGATCAGAAAGTCGATCCACTTCAGATTTTTGATCCATGGATGTCCACAAGCAAAGCTATATCCTCGAGCTCATCAGTCAACGACAATGTTCGGCTGGCGCAGAATGAGAAGCAGATTCATGAACTGAAGTCTCATTTTGAGCAACTTCAGCAGCAACAGCAAATTGACGCGAAGGAGAATGCGAAGTTCCGTCAGGATTGCACCAAGGAGTTTGCAGATGTTCGTCAGCAACTTACAGGGGAGATCCAACAGCTTCATGGCACCTTCCAATCGTCGTTGGAAGCGGCAGTATCCAAGCAGGAGGCGCGCATGACGTCAGAGTTCTCCGATCTCAAGAAGCTCTTGCAGAATTTGGGAGCCGGACAGCGCCCTTCTAAGCGTCCCGCAGATGTCGCTCACATTAGTGACATGTCTGACTGACCTCGAGGTTTTTATTTTTTCGGATGGCTCTACATGGCAGTCATCCAAATTCATGCCAGGTGTCCTTCTTTGCAATGCGATTTTGATCGCTACACGGGGTGTAGGGTGGGTGAGGCATCTCACCCAGGACCACAACTTGTTCGAGTATGTGTCTCCAACGTGGGGTCCATTCTTGGTAAAATTGATCACCTTGACACTCTTGATTCCCATGTTACTGTTCTTTCTGAGACCTGCGCTACCTTGGCCTCACAGGAGATGATCTCGCGCAAGTTGTGCAAATCGTCTCATACTCCATTATGGGGAGCTCCAGTGGATGTGAAAAAGACCTCGGACTCAAGTGCTACCTTGTTTCGTGGTCATAACTCCGGAGTGGCGGTTTTTTCCAAGGTGCCTGCTCGCTATCTTTATGCGCCTACTACATGTTCCGCTTTTATTTCAGGCCGGCTTTTGCCTTGTTTGATCCGGCTTGGACCTTTCGATGTCATTTTGATTGCTGTCTACGGTGTCCCCACTTCCAGGGACATTGATGGCAAAGTGAATGACGAAATCCTTCGTCAGGCATTTGATTTGGCATCGTCATATAAGATACCCAGCTTGATTGTCGGCGACTTTAACGTCCGGCCACAACAGTTGGATTCCTTTAGTTCTTTTCTGTCGCTTGGGTTCATTGAAGTATTTGAGTGGTTTCAACGGCAGGGGATCACCTTGCCGCCAACTTGTAAAGATTCCACCTACCACGACACTGCGTTGATTCACCCCACTTTAGTTCCGTATTTACAGCATGCCTGTGTTGATGTCCTCAAGAAGGTTGACGTCCATGCTCCGTCATTCCTGTGCAATATCGATGGGTTTTTCCAGCTACATGGAGTGATGACTCGCCGCCTTCAGAATTTTTTGAGACTCAATATGTGCAGCAATGTGATCGTCACCCTTTCTTGACTGAGTCCAACTTGTCATTGCAAGAACAGTTTTTACAGTGGTCACGCAATGTCGAGCAGTCAGTACACCATTATCGACAACAAGCCAATGCACATGGACAACACCACCTTCCACAGAGACAGCGGGGTAGATGCCAATGGCAGCCTCTTCGAAAAATGCAGCCGCCCAAGACCGTTAGACAATGTTGGAGCGGTGGTTACACCCCGCCAGATGATACTACTTCGTTGCCATCTCATCACAAGGTCAGACAAGTGCGCCGATTGCAAGGTCTCTTCAGATCTCGGGCCGCACTAGAGCACACTCCGGTCCTGTGCCCCAGGCGCTGCGCCCAGTTGCATTTTCAGCACCAGAATGAATGGAATGCTATCTTGCGTGCCAGAGGTTTTGGACATTCGTTTTCTTCCTGGCTTTTGGGAGAAGAAGGTATTTTCTATGTTCCACAGCAATGTCCGGACGCAGATTTCATTTTTACTGCGTTTCAACTTGTCAAGTTTGATGCGGACATCTTGGTCAAACAGGAAGCCAAGCACCGTAAAGAACATTTTAAATCGCGATTGGCGTTGGAAGCCAAAAAGGGTAATCTCAAATCCCTGTTTGCTGACCTGCGTGGAAAAGGGCCGCCCCCGATCAAATGGATCGAGCACAATGTCACCACAACTGCTCGGCTACAAAGGTCGCCCAAAGGTGACGCCATCGTTTTCATCGACGAGGCTGCTGCATTTTCATGTGGCATGCCAGCTACCTTTGGTGACGCCCAGGTCATTGTACGGCAGATCCATGGCTCTTATGTGCATCTCCAGGTTATTTCAGGAGTATGCCCTGCAGTTGGAAACCTGACGCAGCAGAAGTCGGCTACTCAAGTCTGTGAACTTGATTATGTTTTCACCAGCTATTGGAACACATTCTGGCAACGTGACCAGTTTGAACCTGTTTCGTCATGGGAGGAGGCTTGTGAAACCGTGGTGCAGTGTGTACACACCCTTCCTCAGATTGATATTCCATGGCAAGACCCTTTGGCATGGTCCCATGTTTTGTCACTTACCAAATCAGGTTCGGCAGCAGGAGCTTGCGGATGGAGATTTGAAGAGTTGAAACTCCTCCCGCCTTCGGCCTTACAGCGTCTCATTTCGCTGTATGGCCGTGTTCTTGACTGTGGGGAATTTCCAGAACCTTTCATGCGGGCGCGAGTATCCCTGCTTGGCAAGATCGACAATCCTCGCTTTGCAACCGATGCACGCCCTATTACTATCATCGGATGTATCGTCCGTCTCTTCACCAAGTTTTCAGCTTTCTTTATTTTGAGATCCTGGACTTCTTTTTTCCCTGCAGCCATATCTGGTGGACTTCCAGGCCGTGGAGTTCGGTTATTTTCGTGGCTGCAACAGTTTGCAGCAGAGGTTGCAAACATCAAAAAGACGCCAGTTGCTGGTCTTAGCCTTGATTTGGTTAAAGCTTTCAATTTGCTGCCGCGAATTCCGCTTGGAAAATTGATGGAGCACCTCAACGTGCCGTCCAATCTTGTTGCTGTGTGGATGGCAGGACTTGGCAACCTTTCTAGAAGATTCACCTTCCATGGTGCTTATGGACAACAAATTCCGTCCTTTTCTGGGGTTCCGGAAGGATGTGCACTTTCAGTTTGTGCAATGCTGGCGTTTGGCTTTCTATTTCATTACCATGTATCGCAGACTTCTGCCGTACCCACTACATATGTTGATAATATCAACTTCACGGCACACACCTCAACTCAGTGGGCTGCCGCTTTTGAGGTAACCAGAGTTTTCATGGACGTATGGTCTATGCAAATCGACTGGCGCAAAACATGGGTGTGGGCTAATGCCCCACATTTGAGAAAGTTTCTTGAAACCTTTCCAGAACTTCGTGAACTTTATCCAGACCAAGTCCCATTGCTGGATTCCGCACAAGAATTGGGAGTCGCTCGCATATACAATCAGAGACCATCACCATCAGCCCTGCATGCTCGGGTTGGAAAGGGTGTCAGTCGTGCAAAGTGTATCCCGCGAACTTTGACTTTCCTGTCAGATCGTGCCAGATTGGTTCAGAAGGCCATTTGGCCATTGGCCTTGTATGGAGCAGAATCTCAATACTTGTCCTCTAAGGAGATGCAAAGGCTGCGCCGTGCAGCATGCTCAGCCGTTGTAGGACCGGCAACAGGCTTGTGCTTGGATCGCATGTAGTTTCCTTCATCAGGAACTGGTTGATCCCTTCTTCTTTGTGATCATCAATATTTTTGCTCTCTTGAGGCAGGTGCACGATACCTATCCCCATATTGTCCTCGAATTTTTGGGCTTTCTGCAACTCGATCATCCTCACAGATCCGTCGGTCCTATTTCTACTTGTGCGATGTACTTGAAAAAGTTGCAGTGGGAGCTGAGTGACACTGGTCTTCTTTCTGGACCCCCCGGATTCAGGCCGATCCAGATACTGCAAATTTCACGAAAGGACTTGAAAGCCAGATTGATGGCCTGGTGGCCCATTTTTGTGTATCAGCAAATTGCACACAGACGTGGCGTTGAGACATGGCTTATGTCTCGACAGATCACTATTAAGGTGTTGAATAAATTTCATGATAGTGCACACGGTTTCTTGGCCTCGCGCATCACTAATGCTTTTCAGAGTCAGCAGGCTAAAGCGGGCTGGAAGGGGAACGATGTGTCCAACCCTGCTTGCCAGCATTGTGGGCTAGAGTGTACCACAGATCATGTGATTTTTGCGTGCCCTTTCTTCCAAGAGATTAGGCAAGAGCATGCGCCGGCTCTTGACTTGCTTCGTGACAAATATCCTACCTGGAAATATCTCCCTGTCGCCGGAGTTTCCTCTGGGTTGGTTGCTATCTCAGAACAGCTCAATTCTATTCCTGTTTATTTTGATCTTGAAATCCCAAGCCATTTAGTTGATTTGCCGGCCATGATTTTCTTTACCGATGGGGGTTGTCGTAACCCTTCCATCCCCATGGCTCGCCGGGCCTCGTGGGCTGTTGTCCAGTCATTTCTCACAACGGATGATCAAGTTGTTCGTTTTTTGCAAGCACCTCCAAGTGGATATCCGCTGCAAGATCAATTCTGTGCCTTGGGGTGTGGAATCATCCCGGGCCAGCAAGACATTGCACGGGCTGAGCTTTATGCCATTGCCGCTATTATTGTTGCAGCCCATCATCAGCAATGCAAGGGTCAGATTACGGTTTATTCTGATTCCGCATATGCTGTCAGTATTCTTAAATGGGTGTCTCTACACCCACATGCAAGACCTGGGGATTTCAGACACCTGGCCAATCAAGATATCATTCAGTGCATTGTACATTGCTGGCTTCCCGATCAGTTCCGGGTTTTGAAGGTTAAGGCGCACCGTGAGATTCATGACGCCGTCGACCCCTTCGACTGCTTTCTTGTTGTTGGTAACGACGTTGCGGACCGGCTTGCATCTGCAGCACTTGACCTCGACGTGCCCGAGGCTCGCATTGCCGTACAATGTATCAGACACTCTGTGCATGAAATCGAATTTGATTTGCATCAAGTCTATTCCTTTTATTTGGCACTGGATCGCTTCAAGGTTGCTAACGAACAGAAGAAACTCGATAAGCGTTGCCTTGACGTTGCAATTTCTGACCAAGTCCAGTCGAAGTCTTTTGATGAGACCGTGCAATGATTTGCAACCTGCCGACAGAGGACCCCATTCAGGTTACTTTTGAGACCCTGCCGGACATTTTTCGGCAGGCTATTCCTGCTGGGCAACTTGCGGCTGACGCAATTTGGACTTGGATGCATACCATCGAGTGGTCATCCAGACGAGCTCCTCTTGAATCAGATCCAGGTATTAATGCATTGGAATTGCTTTTGAGCTTTACTCTTCACACTGGTTTGAGACTTCCCGTGCCTTGGAAAACGAATTCCAAGACTTCATATACTTCCTCTAGGGATTATGACTCTGCTGAGATCGGAATGCTCCCGCCAGAAAAAAGAAGCGCTGGTCAACAGGCCAATACCCTTGTTACTATTATGCGCCAATTGGACGCCATTTCTGGAAAGTGGCACCTACCCGTGCCGCAGCAAATGAACATTCAACACATGAAGATTTTCTATCCGCTGCGGATGATTCAGGTATTTCCCATTAGGCCAAAGCTGCCTTTTGCTGGTAATGTGATACGCGAATGTATTTCTTATTTGCAATTGTGTCGGACAGACTCCTGCACGGCTCAGCTCACTATGCCCTCGGGACCTTTTGCATACACCCCGCCTGAGTTCACTGCAAATGCTCTCTCTACTCCTCAGAAGGGAGGGAAGCTCAAGAATCTCAGGAAGCTGGCACGTGGTCTGTGATTTCTTTGTCGTCTCACCTTTTTCTGTTAAATAGCTATCGGCCAGGAAAAGCCATGGCGATAGTGACGTGGAGCTCGCTCCGCAAGCAGGGGGAAAAAAAGACCACTGGGTGCGCAGGTACGTGCGCGGGGGCAGCGCGCAAAAGCTGGACTGGCTGGTGGTGGAGGAGATCACGCAGCTGGACATGGCGCTCTGGGCGGACCTGGCCTGCGTGGGGCTGAACGCCGACGTGAAGTTCCTGCTGCTGGGAGACTTCCGGCAGCTGCCGGCCGTGCTGGACTCCTGGGCCGGGCGGCCCATCAGCGCGCCGTTGGAGCACAGCCAGCTCATCCGCGACCTGGCCGGCGGGCACAGGCACGAGCTCACGGAGAACATGCGCTCCGACCCCGGCATCTTCAACTTCGTGAAGTGGCTGCGGGTCGGCGAGGAGGCGTGCCCCACGCTGGAGCAGGCCAAGGCGAGGCTGAAGGAGCTCTACCCCTCCAAGCCCGGGTGGCCGGACACCACGCTGGTCATCAGCCACAGCAAGCGCATGGCCGTCAACGCAGCGGCGAACCGGGCCCTGGCGCCCCAAACCTCAAAGCTGCTCCAATTGGAGACCCAGGTCATCCACATAGATTTGGGGTGTTGTCAGACACCCAATGGGTGTGATAAATCTATAACACAAAACAGCCCGCAGAGCATGAAGGTGTGGCCGGGGCTGCGCCTCATTGGGGCCGGCGGGAAGATACCTAAGGGGGTCTTTGTGGCCGTGGCGGAAGTGGAGACGGCCACCTCACGCTGCGCCACCTGTACGTGGGCGCCTCAAGGGCCACGAGCTCCGAGCTGCTGGAGGCGGCCTAGCCGAACGGGCAGCACGGCGCCTCCAGGGGCTCCAGCATGAGGTGGCGCACCTCAAAGAGCACGCCCCACTGCCTGCCCATCAGCCACACGTGCCGGGCGCCCCTGCTCCGCGGGGCGCGGCGGCCGGGTCCCAGAAGAGGCAGCGCCCCAAGTCAATCTTGCACTTGACGTGCTTGCCCTTGGCGCTCACCTTGACGGCGCGCTGCAGCTGGCTCTCAAGCTCGGTGCGGGCGGCCCCCGGAAAGGGCTTCTGGAAGATGATCATGTTGTCAATGACGCCCTGCTCCACCTCCTCCGTCCACAGCTCCAGGTCGGTGTTGGTCGCAAAGCACATTCCCACCCTCTTGGCCCCGTCGTCCTGGAAGTTGCCGGGCTCCCGCAGCACCTCCACATCTACCTTGCACCAGCGCGCTCTGATGGGAGTCCTCTATGGACATGAATTTTCCCCCCGTGGCATTGGTCTGAACGTCCAGCCCGAGTGCAAGCTTCATGGTTGCGAAGTTCGGCTCCTTTTTTTATCCGTAGGAAAAAAGTCCGGTCCGATGAACGCGCGAGTCTTCTTGGTCGTCGCAGTGGCGGTGATCTTGCTCTTTAAAAATGCCGAGACTCCTGGAGCTTTTCTGCGGCACCAAGTCGGTGGGCAGGGCCTTCGAGGCGGCGGGCTGGGAGGTCGTCTCCCTGGACATCGTGTCGAAATTTGAGCCCACCATCCTGTGCGACATCCGGAGCTGGGACTACACGACGTTTCCGCCGGGGCACTTCGACATGGTTTGGGCTGGAGGGCGACGCGCTGGTGCTCAGCGCCCTTGAGATCATTGCGCACTTTGACCCCTTGATGTGGGTCATCGAGAACCCGGCCCTGCTGAAGACCCGCCCGTTCATGGAGCGCCTGCCCTGGGTGGACGTGACCTACTGCAAGTACGGAACTCCGTACAGGAAGCAGACGCGGCTGTGGACCAACATGCGCTGGAGGCCGAGGCGAGGCGTGTGCAGACACCGCAGCCGCTGCGAGGCGTGGCAGGACGGCAGGCACCTCCGCGCCGCGCAGCGGGGGCCGCGGCTGATGGAGGGGCAGTACGAGAGGGTCAGCCAGCAGCCACGCGAGCTGCTCTACAGCGTTCCTGCTGCGCTATGCGACGAGATTGCGCGCGCGGCCACGGAGGAGCTTGCGGAGCGGCTGAGCATTCCGGACTAGCCCGTTCTGGCTTCCGCTAATCCGCGAGGCCTGGAACAAGTCCATTTTTCCGTGGTTTTGCATGTTTTTTTGGGCGCTGCCACTCAACTAAAAAAAAGGCTAAGAGGGACAGCGGGCCTTTTTTTGTCATTTTTTTTGGGCGCTGCCACTCAACTTCAAAAACGAAGTTGAAGGGCAGCGGGCTTTTTTAGTCCAGCACAGAGACGCCCGTGCCGGAGAGCGTCACCAGCTGGTAGGCCACCAGGTGGATGAACAGGTCCGTCATCGTGCCGTCCAGGCCCTTGAAGGTGAACCGGGCAAGGTCGCCCGAGCGGGTGCTGACACCACTCAGCGGCATCTTGGGCACGCGCTCGGTGGGAAAGCCGGCAATGAAGCTGTGGCGCAGGTAGCCCACGCGGCCGATGTCGATGTTGCGCACCGTGTCGTCGTAAGTACCCGCAAGGACGGAGAGGAAGTGGAAGTGCTCCGAGGCTCCCTTCATGGGGTTGTGAGGGTACTGCAGGCTGCCCAGCTGCATCTGAGACTCCAGGAGGCTGTCCTCCTGCCTGGCCGCGCCGATGGGGGCCACGTCCTGCCCCGGGTTGGCCAGCAAGTGGATCTTGGAGCCCGCGTCGTTGTCCCAAAAGGTCACAAACGCGCCCATGAGTTTCGTGAAGGCGCGCGCCACGGTGACGTTGTGTTCCGCCGCGCCGTTCGGGACGCTGGACTGCTGCGTGTGCACCGTGGGGTAGCTGAACACCAGGGACCTTCCTGAGAGGAGCACGCGGTTGAAGGACTCTACCAGCGCCGAGTCCAGGACGACCTGGGAGGCCAGAACTCGGACGTTCTGGATCTCAAAGTCGGTGCTCAGCGTGGCCCCCGCCGGGTGCGCCCCGGCGTTCTCGGACCACTGCGCGCAAATTCAATTTCTATCACCAGGTTCAGCTGCGGCGGCAGCATCTTCCCGCAGCGCAGGATGCCCACCATGGTGGGGCGCAGCAGCACGTCCGCGTAGCCGCCCTGGTGCACCGCGCGGGCGATGCGCGGGTGTTCACTTCGTCGAAACCCTCCATGGCCTTGTTGCGGTTGTACTCTCGGCCCTTCAGCAGGTCATGCACGGCCACGGTGCGGCCGTAGTAGTTGATGTCGTCGCAGGGGTTGGGCGTGGCTGGGGCCAGCGGGTTGGTGCCGTCCGTGTTCCTGACGCGGAAGGCGATCTTGATGGACTCGGGGTCGATGAAGGACGTGCCGCTGGTCAAGCCCTCGTAGAACCTGGTGGTGGAACCCTCGTGGAACCAGCCACCCGGACCACCCGCAGCCCTCGTAGAACCTGGCCTGGTGGAACCCTCGTGGACCTTACCTCAAACCACTCGTAGAACCTGGTGGAACCCTGGTGGAACCCTGGTGGAACCTTGGTGGAACCCTGGTGGAACCCTGGTGGAACCCTCGTGGAACCTTACCTCAAACCACCCCGGACCACCCCGCAGCCCTCGTAGGGAACCCTCGTGGAACCTTACCTCAAACCACCCCGGACCACCCCGCAGCCCTCGCAGAACCAGGTGGAACTCTGGTGGAACCCTCGTGGAACCCTCGTGGAACCTTGCCTCACGGCCGCCCCGGACCACCCCGGAGCCTATCTGGGCTGAGACCCCAAAGCTTTCAGCTGTTGGGGGAAAAAAAAAACGAGTCACACAGTCATGGTTTACACTGGCAAGCGCTTGACAGAAGCCTCCCTTCTATCGACAAGGGCACATGCCCTTGTCGATCAACCAGGTGCTTAACAATGCGGGGTTCCAATTGCAAAGAACGTTGAAAAAAAGATGGAACAAACTCAGTCGCACCAGGTGTTGGTTCCACCGAGCTAACTCAGGTTCATACATTCCTTTGCAAACCAGGTTGAATGTCCTATTTAAATCGAGATATGCCAAAAGGGCATGTCAAACAATTACGAGGGGCTCCATCGACTCCCCCCACGTGCGATTTCTTTGGGACCGTGGAGGGGCCTCAAACCAAGGCGCCGTCAGCTTGCTCAGGTCTTTCAGGTTGCCCGAGACTTGGGTCCCGCGTAGCGTGGCAGTTTGCAGTCTGGTCAGCTTCCCCAAGTCGGCCAGGTGGCCTTGCCGGGTAAGTCGCCTCTCTCGCTCTCTCTCTCTCTCTCTCTCTCTCTCTCTCCCTCTCTCTCTCTTGCTCTCTCTTCCCCATGATATGCCACCAAGAATCGTTGTTCTCAAGCACTACTAAAATGAACAAAAATTGTCAAAAGCTAGACACATAGGTCACCAGTAGGACAAAAATTAATGATCTCTCCGTCCGCGTGTGGCTTTGATCGGAGACAATCAAAGATTGTGGGTTGCTTTGATTGCTTTGCACCCAATATACCCTTCCGTCCAAACACGCCAAAGTGGAAGAAAACGGTCTTCTAGGACCTATTTTCAGTCAGGTTCCAGGTCGGCGGATAGAGGGGTGGATATTCTTGGGAACTTACTTGGACCCAAGAATAAGACGGAAAAATGTCCCAAACGCCAACCAACCTTGCGGGGTTGCACTCCACGAATCTCCAAAAAGACCTGCCGAAATCTCTACGTGAGCTTGCGCAAGTTCTCTTCATACCGGCAGACCAAGGCCTCCAAGACTTTTATCAAACATCTGCGAGTCTCGTAGGATCCCTGCAATGTTCCTGCAAATTCTGTGAAGATCTGTGCACATCTCCGAAAGCTTTCTGCGAATCTCGGTTTGCGGGACCGCAGATTTTGTTTGGAAGAGCTCAAGCTCATGGCGCGAGACCTTGTTCAAATGTTCAAACTTCTCAAGCAATGAGAGAAGTCTTTCACCCTTGCTGGAAATTCGCACCACGGAGAGAGCAATACCCATCTAGTGGGTTCGCTGTCACCTATCAAACTTCGCGCAAGCAAATCCGACCCCGAAGTCCACAAAGGGTTCCCTTTCGTCGCACCGTGCGACGGCGAAAGCGATACACGCCAAAGTCTGCAAAGGATTGACGCGTTCAGACTTTGCCCCACGCTACGCGAGCAAGCCCCCGAAAGTCCTCAAAGGGTGCACAGACAAAACTATCAAAACAAAAGGTTCCGAGTCAGGCACTCCAAACGGCGAGCACGTTGATGAGAACACGATCGAACCTGGACCCTTTCTGTCGTGCACCTCGCAGCTCCACCCGTCATAATTGCAGAAAGTCTGCCAAAAAATGTCATACCAGGAACGTGGGTTGCCATGCTTGTGACTGCTTCCCCCAAGAAAGTGGCAACTTAAAACCAGCATTTCACGACTGGCTGGTGCTTTGAAATCTGCGATCTGCTCAAATGCTTGGCGCTTGGGGAGTGTCCGTCTTTCTCCCAAAAGCCAGCCAACACACAAAAGAGCACATGTAACAAGTAAACCGACATAAACCAAAACTCGGTTTTAGCAGGGCCCCTCGTTATCAAAGTCAGTCCCTCAGCCATTGACCAACCAACCAACCAACCAACCAACCAACCAACCAACCAACCAACCAACCAACCAACCAACCAACCAACCAACCAACCAACCAACCAACCAACCAACCAACCAACCAACCAACCAACCAACCAACCAACTGACAAACCAGAGGAAACAAAAACTTCAGACCCCTTTTCCGCGCCTACCACAGCCCCAGCTTCTGTCAGCCGCAGCTCCTCCAACATTTTGAACTCTTGCAGTGCGTGCAAGTCCCCCGTCACGCGGGTCCGGTGCAAGCGCAGTCTTGTCATCCTCCTGGCGAATTCGAATTCTGGTTGCGTCTGTCCAATATTCCCATCTCCTTCTTTCCTGCTCTTGGGATTACACCGCCAGGCGAAGATACCAAGAGATAGAAAGGAAAGTAAGGATATGAAAGGAAGGGCATGCCTTCTCTCTCGGTCACTCTTTCCTGCATTCAAGAATTCCCAACACGAAGGCATTAGAGTAAGGGAATGAGAGATATAGAAAGGGAAAGGTGCTCAGAGTCTTACATCAGGCCGTTGGCTTCCTCGTAGTGAAGGATGACTCAATTTCTGAGAGACGAGGCAAGTGACAGTGAGGAAGTCCTTACACCGTTCATGCTGGACAGAACTACTTAGCTGTAAAGATGAATCACTTTTCAATTTGTGGCTGGGTACCCCTGTTGAAAATGCAAAATCTGTGACTATTGGTCTTAGAAATGGAGCAGAGACTTATAGCTAGCAAAAGCGAGCGGGGATTGGCGTGCGAATTATTACAACCACTCTCCTTGTTCAAGGAGGCATTCTGTCAGAGGTGCAAAAGACGGTCGCTATTTCTGACACGGAACAGAAGAACCCGCGAGTGTCCAAAACAAGTGCTGCCAGCGGTTCTCTTGCCGCTGTGCGATGAGCCGCTCCCCACTCCACGCTCCATTTTCGTGTAGTGTTTGTTTTTCTTCTCCTGGGCAGTTTTGAAGACCTAGTTACACGGCTTGAACAAAAGCCGTGTGGGGGGTGTGAGGGTGAAGGGGTGAAGTGAGGGTGAACTGGGGGTTCACCGATCAGTTGCAACTTTCCAGAAACAGGAGGAAAAAGAAATGAAAATGCAACCACAGCAGCAGTACTTTGGAAAAATACGAGCTTGAATCTGCCCTGCAAGTGGTGGTTTCAAGGGAAATCACTTGGGACGGGCATTGGCTTCTTTGTCTGTGAGGCTTCCACTGCAAAACCAGGAGAAAAAACAACAACTTGCCAAACTGTTCCTAGGCAACCAGCAAAACTCCTCTGATTTTCTAACTATCCGATCTTTTGCCGCCACTCATCCCTATAAATACCTCAAGTCTTGCGGCGTTTCCTTTAGCCGATTGCCCTGGCAGAAATGTCCGCCACCAACAAAAACACAACACTGCTGCGAAAACAAAGCGGTACCACTTGGAGGCACGTGGCATTTGTTTTCTCCCTCATGGCAAACTTCTGTGGTTGCAGCTTGTGGCACTTCTTGAGGTGTGGGCGAGCACAGCTCCTGTTGTCAAGAAGACTCGTTCTTTGATGAGTTTGCCGCTTGGGCTGATGCTCTTCTTGATGCCCGGAACACCTGACCCACCAGGTCTTGGCAGCCCTCACAACAAACAACAACTGGCGAAAGCATTCGAAGGGCTGGAGCTTCCAAGGAACCTGCAGGCCGTATCAGTTCGGGACACTCCACTGAAAGAACTCCGACGGCAATGTGTCCCGGAAAAAAACACCTCGATGTTCGCCGAAACGCCCAAAAAACACCGAGAACAGCCTGAAATCCCGCACTTCCACTCAGGTAGACACTGCGGGCACAATCTCTAAGAGCCCAGATTTACACCACGCAGCCGTACGCGTTGTTGATTACAGCCTTGCACGCAAGCAACAAGGCGTGCAAAAGCTACGGGTCAAAGAAGGCCAATCTACGAGAGGTCAGTGTGACATTCACCCAGCAAAACTGCTTGTTATGGCAGCTGTGGCCCTCCAAAACCCGTGACTTGCCTCACCTCCGGCCGGCAGAAAAACGGCACGAATTAGAATCATGGAACCCGAGAACGCCCAAAAAGAACGGAACATCGCTAATCCTTTTCCCGCCTGAGGTGGCTTAGGCTCCGCAGGTCCCCGGTCACGTTGGTGCCGTGAAGGTCCAGGCACTCGAAAGCCGGCGAGGTCAAAGCCGCGAGGTCGCCGGTGACTTTGGTACCACCCAGGAACAGGGAGCGGAGCTCGGTGAGGTTACCTCGCGGGGAACACAGGCTTTTGGAAGATCCTCTTAAGCCTCCACTTCCATGTGATGTAAAAACAAAAAACGAGCACACATGGGTGCGAAGATATATTGGGGACCCTTTGGAGATCTTTGTGGGGATTTGTGTCCACCAACCGTTTTCCAGGATGTTACCCCAGAAGTACTATTGTGATACAAAATCCACGCCCGCCAGCTGGGATTGGCAGTTTTTCAGCCGAGCCGCAAGGTTTCATCCATGCGGATTCGTGAATTCGTGGGGATTTTGTCATTTTGGCTTTGCCTCATGATTGGCCCAGAAGGGTCCCAGCTCCTTGTTGACTAAAGGGCTCTTCCCAAGTGGCTGAAGCCCGGGAGCGAGTTGCACACACCACTGGATAGGACAAACACAATATTGAAATGGCCGTTTACCGGGGTGACTGTTAGTGGTCTGACTACCTTGGGTCGGTACATACTTCGGTTGCACCAAAAGGAAGAGGATGTGTCCATTTGTTCCCCTGATAAACCGTCTAAAAGCTTCCTTTTGCTTCCCATTTAAAGCAACACATCCGAAGACGATTTCCGGTCTTTGACTCAACAAGAACGGCTTGCGTTTGACTTCCAATAGAAAAGTGCTTCCTTTTGGCTCTCTTGAAAACCCCATCTAAAACCGGGTTGCTTTTGGGCATCCGGTGCCGCTTGCTCAGTTTTGGATGGTGTTGATAGGGAAACCAAAACGAAAGACGTAAGAACTTCAGGCAAGACTCGTCTTTCCATCTTCTGGCTGATTGGCTGATTTCCATCGATGGAGTTTGCGTTCCATCCGGGACTCTGGGGGCAAACGCCCGTGTTTCCGAGAAATCGAGGACCTGCCTTTTGCGCGAAGCCGAAAGAGGATGATCGAACCATAAAGGGGGTCCCCTTCAACTGAGGAGTTCACCTGCCGTCTTCTTAGGGAGGCTATCAATTCGGTATGTCAGGTTGTGGTTAGTACGGAACAGGAACTTATAACGGGGGCGATGTTTGCCTACCCACTTCCCTGACCAACACCACTAGCCCCGTCAAGCTCCACTTCGAGCACTTACATCAACGTTGGCGGAGCCAAAAGGGCATCCAAACAACCTGCTTCAACTTGATCTCATTGATCTCCCCTCATAAAAGGTTTCAAACATCACCTCGTTTAAAGGTCCCGACTCGTTTCGAAGGTGAGTTTCCTTTGCGTGGTTGATGCGTCCATCAACTGGCCATTGTTTTGTACCGCCAACGTCACCAGGGAGAGGGAACCCTTTCTGGAACCCTCTCTCACCTTGATAGTCCCTAATCCAGTCCGAACTACCCTTAGAGCAGGACCGGTCAAAGTTACCCAACTGAGGGCCGGTTGATTCCCCTTGAACGCATCCAGCATCCTTTTGCTCAGGGTTTCCGCTGCAAATCTGATCTTGTGGAGTGGCGCAACATCCGCAAATCCCCGGTGATCCCCGTGTACAGCAGGTTCAAGCGTTTGAGCCCGGTGATGACGGCCAGCTCCTCGATGGATCCGGACACATTTGCCATTTTCAAGAAGAGGGCCTCCACGCGGCAACCATGGCAGCCCACTTTCTTCCTCGGTTTGACCACGCGTCTCGGCGACTGCGGGTAAGCGGCGATTGGGCAATAAAACACCTATAAGTCTCTGTGCATTGGAACCAAGTGCCTGATCGCCTCTTCAAGTACCCTTTCCTGTGGAGAAGGGAAAACAAAGTCACGTGTTCAGTGAAGCCCCTATTCGGTAGTTTCAACCTTTTGCCACGTGGCAACTCACTATTCTGCTATAGAGGTGGTCTTGTTTCGGGTTAGTATATTTGCTGGGTCTAAGGGGAAGCTCTTGGGGGTGCCACATTGTGAGATTCACCAATCACTCAACACTCGAAGGAAACTCACTTTGGAAAGGCCTGAAAAAATGTTCTCAGTGCTCTCTAGAGAAGATTGCATGGGCGTGTCCAAAGGGAAGCCATAAAGACCAGCTACATGATCAGCATACAGTAGCGCCAGCGAAGGCAATGGGCGGAAGCTTCCTAAATATCAAATTTATAGTTATCTGCCTCTGTTGTTTTTGCTTTCGTTGTTTCTTCTTGTTGTTTATCATCGTTCATTGTTCCTTTTCGTTCTGTTTGTCTCTTTGTTCCCACTTGTTTTTTTCATCTTCTCTTCTTTTCCTTTTCAGGCATTTTGTTTCTTGATTTTCTTCCTTCTTTCTGTCTGTCGTTCTTTCCTTCTGTTTGTCTTTCCTTCTGCCCGTTTTTTTGAGTTGTGGTTTCTCCATTTCTTTGTCTCTTTCTTTGCGTCATTTTTCTCGGTTGTCAGAACCTTGTTTCTCTTCAACCTCAATCTTGTTTCTCGATGTCGTCATTTTCCTTCTCTTTCCCTATTTCCCTGTTTTTTGCTTCGTTAACTTTCTTTCTTTCCTTTTTCTCGGCAGCAAGTCAATCCAGAAGCGCTCCTTTTTTTTGCTTGCGCAGCTTCAGCACAGGGCGACAGGCAGGGCACCAAGCACGGCACGAACTCTTGGCAAGCAGGGCGCATAGGATGCAAAACTCTGCGTTCCAACATGAACACGTGGCACACGCGCGGTAATTTTGCACCTTGAACGTCGAGCTGCTACATGCAAACACGGTCTGAGTCGGCACACGCTGTCATTTTGCGGCTCGAGGCTGGTTCGTCGTGGCTGCAGCGCTGGACCGTCGGCAAACCCAGGCGAGACACGCGACTGCGACACTCCCGCGCAGCCTGAGCCGACGCGTGGCACTTGTGTCGGCGATTTGGATAAACAAGAACCACGACGACCGCGCATTCCATTATGATTTGAGAGAGAAAACGCCGACGGTCTCGTTCGACCATCGCATGCTTCCAACTGACACAGCAGAAAGAAATTGCTTCACACGCGTGACCCTGCAAGAGATGTTTCTTCACACGCAAGCAAGTGAACAAATGCATCTTTTCAGACATGCGCTCCAACTTGCACAGCACGCACGCAATCGGTAGATACATCTGGCGCCCTTTCTTCTTCAATCTGTCCACTTATCGGAGTGGTCCTCTTCCATCTCCATCGAGCAATCTATCTAACTAACTATCTATTTGTCCAGCTTTCTCCCTATCTATCCATCTCTGCTCCTCTCCATGATTCCATGTGTCTCTCGATCTGTTTGTGCAGCTATCTACCTATCTTCTCTACCTATCGAGCTCATCCACCCACCTCTCTCTCTACCGATCTATCTATCTATCCATTTATGCGTTTCTGTCGATCTGTCCCTCGTGCTCCCTATCCATCTATCTGTCCATCTATCTATCTCTCTCTCTTTCTCTATCTATCTATCCATCTATCTGTCTATCTGCTGTCAATCTACACATCTCCTCTATCTCTCTCTCTGTCTCTCTCTCACTACTATCTGTCCATCCATATCCATCTATCTATCTGTCCATCTGTCGTGAACCCCAAACCAACCCAACATCAACCCTCAGAAAGAGATTCAAGCCAGCCTTTTACAAACAGCCCCGAGCAACTCCCAACTGCAGCCCACGAGCCAATAGGCGGCCCTCCCAAGGTCCAAGTGAGGGTCTGCCCCATGCTACACTTCCTACCAACAGGCCAGTGCACTGCGCGAGCCATTTTTCCTCATGGCTGTTACAATATCTGCCGACCCCTTTCTAAAAAGCCTCTCAACCCGTGAAGCACTGTTTTTTGGAAGGTATCGGAGGGATATAAGCGAGGCTCATTTTCGCACACTCTACAAAACGCTGTAAATACCGTTAAAAACTGCTGTGCTGTGCTGTGCGTTTTGCTTGCGCTGTGGCTGGCTCGCGTGCTGCGTGGTTTTTGCTTTTTTTCCTTTGGCTTTCGGGCCTTCTGCGCGCGCGCGCGCGCGCGACCACAGCCACAAGACGCTGCTATTTACGTTGTGTTGTTGCATTTGCGTTTCCGGGCTGCTCTTTTTTGGGGTGCTCTTTCTGGGGCCTCTGGCGCGCGCGCGCGCGACCCCATGTCAGCCTTCTGGGTTGGGGCCCGGCTGGGGCCCAGAAAGCTGGCATCCCCGGCATCATCTGGGGTTGGGGTGGGCAACATGCATAACCTAACCAGCCATATCATAGCACAGGATACGTTTCTCATACAAAAAACATGACATGACATGGTATAACTACTTCAAAGAGGCGTAGCCGGCTAGAGGCCGCAGGCCGAGAAAATTCACTTTCCTACAATCTCACGGGGCTGGAGGTCCGTTTGTCCGTACCTTCTACACCCTCTCTTGGGGAATTTGTGGGAACCCTGCACCACAAGGATGTTGACCCTTTGGGCGCAAGGATAAACTCAGTCCGGTCCCTTTGCCGATTTCCTGGCTTGCAAGGGGACCAACACATTAAACTCAGTCTGCAAACCACCACGGCAACAACGGAAACCGACAGCATACAGCCAGCATGTGTCATGTATATTTGATGAATTTGGAGCATGGAGGGCAAAGATTACGCATGCAAAATGTGCATTTTGGCATACAGTTCTGTTTGGATGTTTTGTGCGTTCATCGGCTAGGACGTGCTGCCTTTCTTTTGGGACGTTGTATGCATGCGCATTTTGCATGCATTGGTTATGCAGCTTTGGGCGTACTTCATGCATGCACGAGGCATGCAAAATCGCTACTGTGTTTGCTTACATTTTGCACGTAGACTGCATTAAGTTTGGAGCAGACTGCTGTGTCTGCTCGCATTTTGCCTGCACATTGCATGAGATTTGGAGCATTTTGGGCAAAGATTACGCATGCAACATGCGTGCTGTCTTCTTCTGTGCCTTTAGTTTGCATTTTGGCATGCCGTTGTGTTTGGATGTTTTGCGCGTGCATTGGGTAGGACATGGTGCCTTTCTTTTTGGGATGTTATATGCCTGTGTATGTTGCATGCATTGGGTATGTATTTGTGGGCATACTTCACGCATGCACAAGGCTGTGTGCAGTTTGGCGCGCAGCATGCACTTGCGTGTTTTTGTTTACTAGCATTTTGCATTTATGTTGTTTTGCATGCATTGGTTATGCATTTTTGGGCGTACTTCATGCATGCAAGAGGCATGCCGCATCGCTACTGTGTTTGCTTACAAGCATGCACAATTTGTGCTGTCTTCTGTGCCTTTTGTGTGCATTTTTGCATGCCGTTCTGTTTGGACTTTCTGTGCGTTCATCGGCTAGGAGATGTTGCCTTTCTTTTTGGGACGTTATATGCATGTGTATTTTGCATGCATTGGTTGTGCACATTTGGGCATGCTTTATGCATGCCCAAGGCTGTGTGCATGTGGCCTGCAGTTCTGTCTCGACTTTTTGCAAAAGGCGTGGAAAGTACATGCTGAGATGGTGTGTGCCTTTTGTGCTTGCTTGCATTTTGCATGTATATTGCATGAGTTTTGGAGCATTTTGGGCAAAGGCTATGCATGAGAAAAAAGGTCTGGTTCTGTGCCTTTTGTGTGCATTTTGGCATGCCGTTCTGTTTGGATTGTCTTGCAGGCATTCGGCAGCATATGTATATTTCATGCATTGGTTTTGCATTTTGGGGCATACTTCATGCATGCACAAGGCATGCACACTGCGTTGTTGTGCTTTGCTTGCTTGCATTTTGCATGCATGTAGCATGATTTTTGCAGCATTTCGGGCAAGCACTACGCATGCAAAAAGCATGCAACATGTGTGCTGTACTGTTCTGGGTCTTTGTGTGTATCGTTTGTGTGCAATGCATGCTGTGTGCTGCTTTGTTCTGTGCCTTCTGTGTGCGTCTTGACATGCAGTTCTGCTTGGAGCTCCTTTCCTGCATTGGTTATGATTTGTTGCCTTTTGTTTGGGGGATGTTGTATTCTGGGGAACAAGAGTGACACAATCATTGCCTCAAAAGCAAAAATGCATAGCCCATGCATACAAAACAAAGTAAATGCAAAATGCTAGCAAACAGTATGCCGCCCCAGCAAGCACAACACAGCATCACCAGCACGCAAGTGCATACCCCCGAGCAAGCATTTGGATTTTTGTGCGTGCATTGGGTAGGACGTGTTTCCTTTCTTTTTGGGATGTTGTATGCATATGCATCCATTGGTTATGCATTTTTCGGCATACTTCATGCATGCACTAGGCTGTGTGCAGTTTGGCACGCTGCACTTGCGTTCTTGTGTTTGCTAGCATGTTGCATGTGTGTTGCTTTGCATGCATTTGTTATGCATGTTTGGGCATACTTCATGCATGCAGAAGGCGTGCAATATCTCTACTGTTGCATACATAGTGCATGAAATTTGGAGCATTTTGGCCAAAGATTACACATGCAAAATGCGTGCTGTCTTGTTCTCTTGATTGCATTTCGGCATGCTGTTCTGTTTGGATGTTGTGTGCTTGCCTTGGCTAGGACATGTTGCCTTTCTGTTTGCGATGTCGCCTGCATGTGTATTTTGCATGCATTGGCTATGCATTTTTGGAAATACTTCATGCATGCAGCAGGCTGTGTGCAGTTTGGCATGCAGCATACACTTGTGTTCTTGTGTGTGCTAGCATGTTGCAGCTATGGTTTGCATGTATTGGTTATGCATTTTTGGGTGCAATATGATTACTGTGTCTCCTCGCATTGTGCATGCACATTGCAGACATTTTGGAGCATTTTGGGCAAACACTACGCATCCAACATGCGTGCTGTCTTCTTCCGTGCCTTTGGTTTGCATTTTGGCATGCCGTTCTGTTCGGATGTTTTGCCTTTGTTTTTGGGATGTTGTATGCATGTGTGTTACATGCATTGGTTATTGCAGTTGCGAACATAATTTGTGCATGCAAAAGGCTGTGTGCAGTTGGCGTGCAGAATACACTTGCGTGCTTGTGTTTGCTAGCATCTTGCATTTATGTTGTCTTGCATGCATTGCCCCCCAGCAAGCACGACACAGCATCACCAGCACGCAAGTTGCTTTGATTTTGCACGCATTTAGCACGAATTTTGCAGCATTTCGGGCAAACACTACGCTTGTTACAAGCATGCAACATGCGTGCTGTTCTGGGCCGTTTGTATCTTTTGTGTGCAATGCATACTGTGTGCTGTTTTGTTCTGTGCCTTCTGTGCATTTTGACGTGCAGTTCCTCCATTGGCTATGATTTGTTGCTTTTTTTGGATGTATTCTGGGGAACAAGAGTGACTGAATGCCTCAAGAGCAAAAGCAAAAATGCATAACAGTGCAAAACCAATGCATGCGAAACAACATACATGCAAAATGATAGCAAACACAAGAACGCAAGTGTATGCCCCCCAGCAGGCACAACACAGCATCACCACCATTGCCAGCATCATCTGGAACAGGCCGCGCCAGCATACGCAGCAGCATCACCAGCATGCCCAGCATCACCGGCATCGTCTGCAACGTGCGCTCGCGGCCCTAAAACTGCTCGAAACCTGCAAGAAACTGAAGAAGAAAAACAACTCGAAATTGGGTGCAGTCGAACGTGCTTTTTGCGCAAATAACGAGCCAACAAGCTCTGCAAATCAGTGCGACGGACAAACACAACTCCAGCGACAAAGTCGCTTTCCGTCATCTGTGACTCACTGTGATCAAAGTATATGAAATACAAATGGCATATCACAAGAATGAAAGGCCATCCATAACTCCCGCCGTGGAGCTCAGAATCACTGGCCATTATGAAGGCAAAATGGTCGCATCATGAGTTGGGAAATCTCCGAAGCCAAGTGGCCGTTTGGTTTCGGCTTACTTTCCCCTTGCAATTCGTCCAAACCTAGGATTCAAATATGCTCCTACCATCATCATCTTATGTACAGGGCAAATTCGTAAGATGTTACCACGTGTACCATGGTCAAAGCACCTGATACAAGTCACAGTCATGGCATCACTAGGAGTCATTTCATTGGTGGCCAAATTCGCTATTGAGACGAGTCCATGACAAATTCGTGGACTC
The DNA here is from genome assembly GCA_963377175.1 of Effrenium voratum. NCBI lineage: Eukaryota > Dinophyceae > Suessiales > Symbiodiniaceae > Effrenium > Effrenium voratum. Next base: position 12,907 of record CAUJNA010001943.1, on the reverse strand, counting down.
TGGGGTCAGAGTCCAGCGACCCATGGTCCGACAGACTAGGTGTCTATCATACCACGCGCCAGGTCTTGGATTTCAGCCGCTTGGCAGGTGTTTTTTGAGGTACCATTTTTGGGGGGCGGCTTGGAAGTAAATCCAACATTTTGAGGGTTCCCCCAGTTGGAGGAAAATCCGAATAGACCCGTGAGGGGTGAGACAGATCGACTGACCATCCAAGGGAGCTTTGTTCAAAAGGGAGGAGCTAAAGTGTCCTCTAAGGTTCTGGCCATGGGAAATTTGGGCAGAGGCAAAGCCATGGATCGTGGATTGGTCAAAGCCCAGATGTTGGGTTGTTTACCACACAAGTCACAATCTCCCAAGAATGATGCCCAACAACTCAGGAAGTCATGTGTCACATGGCCTGCTTGTCCTCACTTGTGCAAGCAGCCAGAATACAAAGCTTAGCTCTTTGGGACCTTGACTTCAGGAAGTGAGCTGTCAGAATTTGACAAATCCTTGTTTACTTTGACAAGAGCAGCCGGGCTCACTGCCAGTTTGTTGCATTTATCCCTGTGGATTCTTTACACGGTTTTCAAGCAGACTCGACGCCCTTCACCCCGCAATAGAAATCGCATCTTTCCGTTGACTGGCGAAGAGAAGCCGAGCCTCCATTTGCACACGTCCTTTTCCTGGCCCCTCCGGAGCGCCACGCGGCCCGGGCCATGGCCGATTGAGCGCAGGGCAGCCATCACCACCGGCTGCTCAGGGCCTCAGGTGCCAAACTGGCCGAACCTTTGAGACCGCGCTTCGAACAAGAATCGACCCCGGTTTTGAGAGCTTCAACCCAGACCCTGCGCAAAAAAGGGTCAGAATGGGTCCAATGCTGTTTCTGTTTTGGGGGGTGCACAAGAAAAAGCAAAGGAAAAACATCCCAAGTCAAATAAACCTGTGGCCGTTGCTCGTATTCCAATCAGTTTGGCCTGGCAAGTGGAAGCCGACATCTGAACTTCAGACAGCGCAGCGGTACAAAGGACTGTTCAAAAGCAAACCGGTGGCCAATGTTCGCATACTTTCATCTTGAAAGCCTGCACTGCGTTATTGCGGGGGCGGGGCCGGAACTTCATTCATGACATAGTTTCAAGGACATTTTGCAAACAAAACCGATCGCCATTTTGGAAAAATTGGTGGGCCTCCACGTCTCCCAATCCAAACCTTCCTTGGTTGTCTTCTGGCCCCGAGATAATGCTGCACCTGCATCAAAGAATCTGTGGATTCATCGACTTCCCCAATTCGCCACACTGGGTTCTCACGTCTTGACATTTCACAAGGCTTCCAGTCTTTGTGACGGATACGAGAGCAGGGCAAGGCTTAAAAAAAAATGTTTGAGCGCAAAAGCCCAAGATATTGCTTGCTGGCCAAGATCCAGGGGTTTTTTTGGTCGCTGCTTTAGCCGCAAGAATCACTGCTCAGCCGCCCCGAAAAGTTAAGGCTACCCCCTTTCAGCTTAGTTGCTCAGACGAAAGCGCCAAGTTGCAATTTTTAACGAGAATGCCATGCTCAATGCGATATCTAGAGGGGTGCAATTTCCGCTTGAGCCACGGTTAAACTTTGTTGCTGTTTGTACTGGATAAGGGAAAATCGGTCCCTGGGTTTTGTCTGGGTTTCATGGAAAATTCAGTGAGTCATTTGAGGGCATCCTCTCACCTCCAGGTCACTCAGATTTAAGAACCCTTCAGATAGCCAAGCAGCACAAGGTGATCTTGGGCTTCTTATACTTCTGCCGGTGCCACGGTATAGCGTTGCCACGATCCGGCTTGGAGCCATTGCCTGCTGTCTCCAGTGACTGAAAGCCGTCCTCCACCTTAGACGGCCGCGGAGGAATTGCTAAGTCGTTTCAACCCTTTGTCGCACGATGGCACCTGACAGGGGATTCGTTCAAAGGGGAATTGATCTCCATGTGGTCACACGCGCTCACACGTATACACGCACGAGGCGCACAGGGCTCCGAAAGCTCCGCAGGCTGAAGGTCAAGTGAGGCTATGGGGATACCGCCTGACTCTTTTCACAGACAAGGCAACGAGTATGTCTTAGCAAGGCCAAAATGGTCAAATCCGCACATAATGCCTCAACGACATGACCCAGAATAAGGTAGTGAAGCGGTAAACAATGACAGATCGAATACAAGTGATTGCGGCTTCAAAAAAAACAAAAAGACAAAACCCACCGAATAAAATCTATATGTATATATCATATACTGCAGTTTACATGTGCAATATGAATATATATATATATATATATATGTATATATCTATATTATCACTATTATCATTATTATTACCATTATTATTATCATTATTATTATTATGATTATTATTATTATTGTTATTATTATGTTTGTTATTATTATTATTATTATATTATTATTATTATTGGTATTATTGCTCTTATTATTCGTATCATTGTCATGAATATTGTTAGTGGGTTGGTTAATATCATTACTATCATTGCCGCTCCTACTAGTATTACTGCAGCTAGTACTATTGCTATTGCTATTGCTATTACTATTCCTATTCCGATTACTATGACTATTTTCATTACGACTAATAGCACTATACCTGTTTTCGAGTTGGTGTTGTCATGATGATTGATATTATCATCGTAACTCTCATTATGATAATCCTGATGATTACTATGATTATGTTCATTGCTATTGTTTTCATTACTATTATTATTAGTGTTAGTACTAATATTATGGTTACATTATTACTGTCGTTGCTGTTGTTAGTATTACCATTATTTGTTTAGCAATATTAGTATTATCATTTCTTGTTGTTAGTAGTATTACTACTGTTGTTATTGTTACTACTATTATTACTATTATTATTGTCATTCTGATATTACTATCAAAGTTATTGTTCCTGTCAAAGTTGCTAATTGTTGTGGTAGTAGTCGTCGCCGTCGTCGTCGTAGGAGTAGCATCATTATTATTCTTATGATCATTGCTATCATTCTGTTTTATAATTATTGTTTATTATTGACGTGTGTTTGTAAAATATCATCTATTATATATATATATATATGTATATATATGTGGTCTATATGTGCGTGCGTACAAACAAAAGGAAAAACGGGAAGGAACACAACAACCTGAGCAATCCTGCCCACCTTACCTACCCAGCGAAGCGAGGCTGCAGTGCCGGGCTTCCTGAATTGAATTCCACTTTCCGTTGCTTCTCTTCGTCAAAGCCGTTTCATTTATCATCCCCGCAATCCTATCATCCCGACTGGAAAACAACACCCGAATGACCCATCCACACGCCTCCAAAATCCTCGAAACCTCCCTCTCCATTCCCAGCCCTCAAGCAGGCAGGGGTTCCTTAAAGGATACGTCCCCAAACCACCGATGGATCCTCCAACCTTGCAAACATCATTGGCCAACTGGCCCAAGTGTATTCTGTCAGACCCTCTTAAGAAGGGCCGAATCGGGGATCTTGTGGGCAGTTCACGAGAAACTCCATTCCTGAGACCCAAATATTTCCAGCCCGAAACAAAAGGAAAAAAAGACCGGGGGGGACGACTCTTCAGGATATCCAATCTGGCGGTGTCCTTTTGTGTCCCTCTTAATTTCCGACCGGAAACAATCGTGATCAACAATGACTCTGAGACAGATGATCGGGCACTTGGATGGTTTAGGCGAAATCGCCAAGTGTTAGTTCAGCTGCAGTCAGCCCCCAGTTAACCTCTCTTGTGCAAGCCTTGTAAACAGGGCTAACTCGCTGGGCAGGAGTCTTCATATCCAGCGTCATACCCCAGTTAGTGGCAGTCCCTTTGTGGCTTTTCTTTAAGCAAGCCCAAATTTATGGCTCCAAGCCAAATGGATCCCTTAAATGGATCGCTTCAGAACTTTCGGGACACAAAAGCAAAAAGAAAGTTGAAGCCAGTGGGGGGTTCATTTTGGGGCGACCCAAATGCCGGCAAAAGCAAACATGTTGCCAAAGGCGTCAGAAGAAAGATCGATGAAACTAAAATAAGTTCATGTCCGTGGTCAAAGCAAAATCTGTGGGCCATGTCCATTTTTCAAGCAATGCAAATTATTACATTTCTTGTCTGGATTCCCTACTCAGGGATTCATGACCATTCCGACCAAGCAACAAGGGCTAATCGAGGCACGCATGATGCAGGTGACCCAGCTGCCAATCTACTCCCTCGTATTCTTCCCTTCAGCTTGGGGGATGGATTGCCGGATCTTGTGAACACTGGGCAAAAAGCGCACCAGGGAGGATGGAACTGAAGAAACTGAGGAAACCACCTACCAACTCAGCAGAATTCTCATCCAAGCCGCCTCGGAGCTGGGCCGCAGCGCGCAAATTGGAGCAAGAAGAGCCAGCCACGCAAACGTCACGGCCCAGCCGCGGCTCTCGGCTGTCATGAAGCCATGAAAATCAAGGGCCGGGTTCAGCAAGACCAGCCAGAGGTCTTGACTAGACACCAACGAACATCAGACCTAAAGGCCTACAGGAAAGAATTGATGCGCCAAGGCTGATGACAAAACTGATAATTCCGTCAGTGTGTGAGTTGGCAAACAACGTTCGCCTGCTCACATTGAGCCGACGCTTCGCAGACCCGGGCAAATCGAGGAACCTACTCCGCATGATGCAATCTGGCCTTTGGTTATAGTGCGTATCTATCAGTTAGCACTTTTTAGCAGGCGGCACAGTTAGCACATCCCTGGGTTGGCCGGAATGCCCCCGTCAGCCCCGAACAGTTAGCACACACCTGCCACACCCCGAAACCGAAAGGGGCGACCAACAGTTAGCACATGCCTCTCTGGTTGTGGGCAGAGATACGCTTTCTGAAACGAGCAACTTTCGCAATGCAGTACAAGTGTAGTAAAGGAAGTACACTTGGCAGATCCGTCTCAAAAGTCGCAACTTTTCAGTACAAGTGTAGTAAAGGAAGTACACTTGGCAGATCCGTCTCAAAAGTCGCAACTTTTCAGTACAAGTGTAGTAAAGGAAGTACACTTGGCAGATCCGTCTCAAAGGCCGCAACTTTTCAGTATAACTGTAGTACAGGAAGTACGCATTGGCAGCTCCAGCCCGGACGTCTCAACTTTTCAGTACAAGTGTAGTACAGGAAGTACGCATTGGCAGCTCCTGCCCGGAAGCCTCAAGTTTTCACTACAAGGAAGTATGCCTTGGCAGCTCCGGTTCGAAAGTCGCAACTTTTCAGTACAAATGCAGTAAAGGAAGTAGATTTGGCAGATCCAGCTCGAAAGTCGCAACTTTTCAGTACAAGCGTAGTAAAGGAAGTACATTTTGGCGGCTCCGGCTCGAAAATCGCAACTTTGTGTAGCAAAGGAAGTAGATTTGGCAGATCCGGCTCGAAAGTCCAGTACAAGCGTAGTAAAGAAAGTACACTTCGGCACCTCCAGCTTCGCAACTTTTCAGCACACTCAATCAGTTATCAATTTTTGTCCTAGGCAGATAGCACATTACTGTGTTGGCCGGAATGCCCCGTCAACCCTGAACAGTTAGCACACACCTGCCACACCCTGAAACCCAAAACAGCGGTCAACAGGTCGCACATGGGGCTCTCTGGCTTTGGGCAGGCGAACAGAACATTAAAGGGCTACATACGCTTTCTCGAATGTTCATGGAAGCACACGTGTCAAATCTTCACTAAGCGTAGAAAATTGCAGAACCCAGTGAGCCTATGATGGAGGAAGGGTGTGCGGTGGACTGGCTTACATGGAGCTTGCGTGGATAGGTGATGCTTTACTTGGCCCTAGTACTTTGTTGAACGTTATTATTGTGTTACAGTGTTTTCGAACTTTGGCAGCTCCGGCTCGAAAATCGCAACTTTGTAGCACAAGTCTAGCTACGAGAGGTACACTTCCGCAGCTCCAGATCGAAAATCCCAACTTTGTAGCACACAAGTCTAGCACGCGAAGTGCACTTCCGCAGCTCCAGCTCGAAAATCGTAGTGCAAGTCTAGTGCGCGAAGCCCACTTCCGCAGCTCCCCCCTTTACCAAAGTGGTCTACACGTGTTTTGTCCGTGGCTCTTTTGTGTCCCACGACTTGTCAGGGTGAAAGACAAGAGTTTGCCAACATACAAATGGATTGCCAGGTGCCAAATTCTACCGCGTTGACGTGTGGAAATCCAGCAATGCAGCTCCGGCTCGCAAGTCGCAACTTTTCACTACAAGTGCAGTAAAGGAAATACACTTTGGCAGCTCCGGCTCGAAAGTTGCAACTTTTCAGTACAACGAAACTTTGGCAGCTCCGGCTCGAAGGTCGCAACTTGTCAGTACAAGTGCAGTAACGGAAATACACCTTGGCAGCTCTGGCTCGAAAGTCGCAACTTTTCAGTACAAGGAGATACACTTTGGCAGCTCCGGCTCGAAGGTCGCAACTTGTCAGTGCAAGTGTAGTAAAGGAAGTACACTTTGGCAGCTCCGCCTCGAAAGTCACAACTTGTCAGCACATGTGTAGTAAAGGAAACGCACTTTGGCAGCTCCGGCACAAAAGTCGCAACTTTTCAGTACAAGTGTAGTAAGGAAATACACTTTGGCAGCTCCAGCTCAATGGTCGCAACTTGTCAGTACAGGTGTAATAGACAAAGTACACTTTGGCAGGCAAACGTACAAACGCTCGGGCTCCCGCTTGGGGCGACACGGATGCCACGCAACAGGCGACAGCAAATGGAAGAGCAACCGCGTTCGAGTTTCTGCTCGGGCCGAGCACGGGTGCCACGCAAGGGCACAAGCAAAGGCAAGCGAAGCCACGCTCGGCGCTCGGATCCCGCTCGGGCCGAACGCGGATGGTGAGGACCAAAAGCAGACACAGTCGGGATCCCGCTCGGGCCAAACACGTGCGCCGCGCCAAGGCGCAGATAAGGACCACTCGGGCCAACTACTATGGATGCAACTCGCAGGCGGCTGAAAGGACCAAAACGGCCAGGCTCGCTAGCCCGCTCGGGATCCCACTCGGGGCGAGCACGGGTGCCACGCAAAGGCGTCAGACCCTCTTGCCGAAGCATACAGTTAGCACACGCCAGACCCGCTTGCGCCTCCTTTGGCCGTGTCAGCCAGGACTCTTCGCATCACGCTTGCCAACGCGCTTCTCCTACAGGTTTTTTTTGCCAAGCAGACTCGCTCGGGATCCCGCTCGGGCCAAGCGCATCAGTCCTGAAAGATCCGCTACCTCGCCACCACCTTGCGACAGCGAGAAGAATCGCCACGCTCGGGAGTCCACTCGGGATGCAACACGCAGGCGGCTGAAAGGACCAAAACGGCCAGGCTCGCTAGCCAGCTCGGGATCCCGCTCGGGCCGGCTACGGATGCCACGCGAAGGGGCCTTGGCGGGCAAACTTAAAACTTTCAGGATCCCGCTCGGGAGAAACGCGGATGCCACGCACAGGCATGTGCGAACGCAAGCGCCAACGCACTTGGGCTTCCGCTCAGGCTAAGCAAGCTTCAAGAATCCGCTCAGGCTGAACTTGTAAGGCCCAACATACGGCCAAACCTCTGACTTACAGTTAGCACACGCCAGACCCTAGCGCCTTCTCAGCTGGTGTCAGCCAGGACTCTTCGGATCATCACGCTTGCCAATGCGCTCCTCCTAACTACAGTCTTTGCCCTTCACTGAAATGGCAACGCAGCAGTTTTAGTGCGTGGCATGCACCCCCATTATTCGGCGAAGGGCGCGCTTCTCCCTTAGGTGCATCCATCGCCGCAACTGCGGCACCCCCCCCCAGGATGTTTCGAAGTGATGATGATTCTGGCATGGCAACCTGCAACAGCACCCTGCGCAACTCTGCAGCACCTTGCGCAGCTCTGAGTCTCGTCCTGCCTTCCTTCCTTCCTTCCTTCCTTCCTTCCTTCCTTCCTTCCTTCCTTCCTTCCTTCCTTCCTTCCTTCCTTCCTTCCTTCCTTCCTTCCTTCCTTCCTTCCTTCCTTCCTTCCTTCCTTCCTTTGCTTCCTTTGCTTCCTTTGTTTCTTTTGCTTCCTTTGCTTCCTTTGCTTCCTTTGCTTCCTTTGCGTCTTTTGCGTCTTTTGCTTCCTTTGCTTCCTTTGCTTCCTTTGCTTCCTTTGCTTCCTTTGCCTCCTTTGCTTCCTTTGCTTCCCTTGCTTCCCTTGCTTCCCTTGCTTCCCTTGCGTCCTTGCTTCCTTGCTTCCTTGCTTCCTTGCTTCCTTGCTTCCTTGCTTCCTTGCTTCCTTGCTTCCTTGCTTCCTTGCTTCCTTGCTTCCTTGCTTCCTTGCTTCCTTGCTTCCATGCTTCCTTGCTTCCTTGCTTCCTTGCTTCCTTGCTTCCTTGCTTCCTTGCTTCCTTGCTTCCTTGCTTCCTTGCTTCCTTGCTTCCTTGCTTCCTTGCGTCTTTGCTTCCTTGCTTCCTTGCTTCCTTGCTTCCTTGCTTCCTTGCTTCCTTGCTTCCTTCCTTCCTTCCTTCCTTCCTTCCTTCCTTCCTTCCTTCCTTCCTTCCTTCCTTCCTTCCTTCCTTCCTTCCTTTCCTTTGCTTCCTTTGCTTCCTTCGCTTCCTTCGCTTCCGTGCTTCCGTGCTTCCTTCCGTCCTTCCTTCCAATGCCCATGTAAAGCTATTTTGATGCCACGCCTTATTTCAAAGACCTTGAACAATCCGACTGCCAGACTAGTTGGAGTGCTAACTGTTGGGCCTCAACCACGGCTTGGGAAAAAAACGCTGCGCAAGCCGTGTGCTAACTGATTGATACCCACGATAGGGGGGCTGCGAATTCAGAAATGGTGGCGGAATCCAAGCCGTGCGCATGGCCTAAACTACAGATTCGTCACGGCCTACGTAATGTTGCAAATTCAAACGAGGCCGGTGCGCATCTATGGGTAACGGTTGACCCTTTCCTTCACAGTTGAGCGTGCGCGTTCCTTAGTGGTGAATTCACCGACCACAAAGCGCATGATAACGGTTGGGTTTCCCAGTGTCAGGACTCCGCTCGAACAGGCACGTGAATAATTTGGTACGCAACGGTTCCCTGGTCATAAACGGGCACATTTGCACTTGCGCATGAAGGTGTTCTTTAGTCGGGAAGTTAACCGCCAGAAAGGGTATACTGACATGTGGGTATGCGAGGTTTTCTGGCCGTAAACTCATTTCCGCAGAAACTACTGCATTTGCACGCACAACGGTTGCTCGGTCGTGAAAGGGCACATTGCATATATGCGCATGAACTTGCCAAAATGGGCACGTTAACATTTGGGCATACAGAGCGGCGTGCACCCAAACGAACACATGGACATTTTCGAGCATCACCCCAAGAACTACAACTGCAAAAACTCGCGGCGCCAAGCCTTCCAATAAAAAAAAATGGATCCTCAAGATCTATGAACACGCGCAGCTACAAAAAGATGCACATGCTGCACATGGTTTGTACGGTTGTTACACTGCCATAACACACCATACGCGGGGCAAAGCGCAACACAAGGCGGTTGCCTCATGGATGGCTCAGGAAAATCTCAAAAGCACGGACCACCGCCTTGGGAAGTCCAGAAATGAGGCACACTTAAAGCAGCACCTGGAGCCTGGCAGCGTCATCCTAGCAAGCCGGCCAGGGCACGCGCTTGGGGTTCGTCATTTCAGCACTCATTATATGTGTGCCTGACTTTTGCAGCGGCCACGGTGTAAGCCGTTGTAGGCAGTCGCCTTGTTGGGTTGCTTTAGGGTGTGGTTAGGTGAATTGTGGGCGAGCTTTGGTGGGACCAGCAAAACTCGCTCACAACTCACCTGACCACACCATAAGACCCTAAGACCAGCAGCGCGCCCAACACAATTCAGCTCCACACCAACCCAAACCCACTCAAAGTCAAACCTAAACCCGCTTAACAACAGCCTGGATGTCAGCACTTCGCTTTGCCAAAATCAACCCAAACCACCCAAGATAACTTTCAACCAGCCCCCAGCAACTCCCAACTGCCACCCAAGCAGAGTGATGCTGCTAATGCTGGGGATGTCGCCGTGCTGAAGGTCAGCAGACCTAGCAAAAGAACGGATCTGTACCACGGTCATAGGTGACGTGGCGCTGCCAAACAACCCTTCAACGTTCAAGCAAGGCTGCGCTCAACAATCACAGCAAGCGTCGAAAGTTCTGAGTTACGCGACTTGAACTTTCTTACGCCGGCGACAAAACAAAGCCGCACTCCCCGACCCTCAATGTCAATGTTGGAGCGCTGCGCAGCAACAACAACGTTGACATCTGGGGAACTGGGGCCAACAATCAACTCCACCTCCTGCCGCAGAACGCCGGGGCGCACCCGGCAGGAGCCACGCTAAGCACCGACTATGAGATTCAGAACGTCCGAGTTCTGGCCTCCCAGGTGGCGCTGGTCCTTCCACCGGGTGCTGCTGTCCGACCGCTCCGTCGTGTTCAGCTACCCCACGGTGCACCGGAGCACTTCCACTTCCTCTTGGTGCTTGCGGGAACGTACGACGACACGGTGCCAGCCGCTCGGCCTACCTGCGCCACAGCTTCATCGCTGGCTTCTCCACCGAGCGTGTGCCCAAGATCCACTGAGCGGCGTCAGCACCCGCTTGGGCGACCTGGTTCACCTTCAAGGGACTTGACGGCACAATGACGGACGCGTTCATCCACCTGATAGCTTACCAGCTGGTGCCCTGCCTGGCTTTTCGGGCGGTCCGTCACCTCTCCCCGGGGGTTACTGCTCTCGTGCGGTGCAGGCTGAGCAGGACTCTCTCTGTCCATACCAGCCCAGCAACCACGCCACGGCGGCGCTGCGGGACGAGGGCCTACTTTTGGCCCTTGTCAAAAGTACGGGGAGCACGCCACAACTACTCCCATCTGGCCGCCTACCTCCAGCAGGGCGTACGAGCAGGCCGCCCGACGCCCGGCAGCGCCTGAAGTAGAAGCAGCTGTCCACCTTGTGCCCCACCAGGCGCAGCAGGGATCGCAGGAAGACCGGGTCCCGTCTCAAATAGCAGCGGTGACAGGTTTGCGACGGGCTCGAAGACGTCGGCGCCACGCACCTCCAGGCCCGGGCGCCGCCGAGGTAGTACTCTAGCTTTCCGGAACCGAAGAAGGGCGAGTGCAGCACCAAGATGTCGCCCAGCAGCAGGTCCAGGCGTCCCACAAAACTCCGCTTCCCGTCTTCGAATTTGGGAAGTAACGCAAAAGGACGAGGGAAAGATCAAGCTCTTCCCCACGATCACCCCACTATTCTTGTTTCGAGGCAAGACTGCCAGCTTGCAGCGAACAGCCCTGCCTCTGCGCGGATGTCCTTGCATCCTGAAATGTGTGAAAACTGGCCAGACGGATCGGGGGAACAACCGGAAACGAAAAAACCACGGCCAAAGCCGACCCCCAAAAACCACACCCGGACAAAAAGATCACCGTCTGGCTCTCATGAAACTGGCAAATCTGGAACGTTTGCTACCGGCGCTCTGTGAAAAATCCTCCGGTTCCGGTGGAATCCTCTCCGAGGGGAGGTCAAGTCTGGAGCTTGTCGAAGGTTTCCCCTTCTGCGAAGTGAGGTACTTGTACAAGCAAACCCTGACTTCCTGGCTGTGCGGAAAAGAAGGTCTAAGGAGCAATCCGGATGCATGCAGGTGAAAACCAAAAATCGGAATCGTGTCACATTTCGTCTTTCCAAGATGCCAAGGCACTAGCTTTTGGTCAAGGATCAAGGCAAGTGATTTTGAGGCGTTTTGGAAAGAGCAGGCTTCCGCACCAAGCGACAGGCATGGCATACTGTGAATGGTATGTATGCCTGGCGTCAAGTACACTCCTTGCTGTGTGGGGAGCTGAAGCGGGATTGGGCATTTGGTGGTTAAGCGGAAAGAGGTCAGCAATTCAATCCACAGTACTGGAGCAGCACTGTCATGTTCCTCAGGCCATGATAGCTGCTCCAGCCATCGCATCAGGCAGGCATTGAAGGTGGTTCCCCACACGGAAATCGGCCTCCAAAAGTTGCCATCAGGCCTTTGGAAATAGGGATTTCCAATCCCTTGTATGCACATCAGATCTGGGATCTGTCTCTGCTGTTCCTTCGGCTGTCCAAAAGTTTGTATATCCCTGGAGTAGATCCGCAAGGCCTGCGCAATGGCCCGGTAAAGATCTGGTAGCGTCTCCCTTCTGAGGTGCACATCCTGCAGGGCCGAATGCCATTGTCCAAGAGTGGTGTTCATTTCAAGGTATGTGGCTTTCTTGGCCGCAATGTCTGCAATCGAGTTTCCAAGCTCATGGAAGGCTTTCGTGTCTGCGCCACCGTTCTCAACGTGACTTTTAATTTTGAGAATTTGAATTTTCCGCTCTTCCCGTTTCCAAGCATGCACTGCGCTATGTACATGAATTACGAGGTCAAAGTTCGGGCGGTTCCTCCATTTCTCAAGTGCTTTCCCATCGAGAAGGTGTTTGGTGACGTCAATTGCATACTGGCAATCTGAGACTACACAAACATGTCGCGCCAGACACAGCGCTTTTGCAATGGCGTACAATTCCGCTCTCGGGACTGTTTGTCGTCCCGGGACACGGCCCAGGTGTTTTGTGTGAAAATGCTGATCTGGGTTTGCACGTATCTGAGCGTTTACGGTCCTTTCCCCAAAATTATTTTGGTTATCCGTCACAACCGCGTACCCCGCTCTAGCAAGATTTTTGACCTTGTTTGCATACCCGCTTCCATCCGTAAAAGCAACCAACGGCCGAGGGTCATCATCCAGGGGGTCCGGTAACTTAAAGATCTCTCCAACTTCTGGCGGCGGAGGAGCACTCCTAGTTTCCCACGCTGAACTTGCCTGGATGTTGGTCAAAGTGTGCAAAATGGGAAAATCTTGTCGGACTTGATGGGTCAAGTCACACTGAACAAGCCGGTGGGCGAGGGTGTCCTGTGCACCACATGCTGCACAGGTTCCATTAGTGTCGGTCCAATGCGAGGCCTTCTCATTGGTG
>CAUJNA010001942.1:0-49962 GCA_963377175.1 Effrenium voratum | reverse complement strand
ACTTGCAGGGAGCGCAATTTGCACAGAGCAACTTGCAGGGAGCCACTTGCAGGGACCAACTTGCCGGAGCAACTTGCGCGGAGCAACTTGCGCAGAGCAACTTGCACAGTGCAACTTGCGTAGAGCAACTTGACCAGTTTGCGCAGAGCACCTTGCCTGGCGCTGTCTCGCGCTTGCTTCACGAATGCTTCGTGTAGGGAAAAAGAACGCATCCTGCAGCGTTGGGCCGACCTCGCTTGCGATGTTCTGCTTTCGAGCCAACCGTGGTCTAGTTTCTCGCGCCTTTTTCCGCAGCGTCTCTGTCGCAATTAAGTGGGGGCCCGGGCACCAGGGTTCTGCAAACTGCTTTTTCGGAGGCCAGCTTCCTCACCTGCACGCTGTTTTTACGGAGGGCAGCGTCCTCGCGTGCACACGACGGCTACCGGGCCGGCAGCCGCGACGCCCCAGGGGAACATGGGCACGCAGCGAGAAGGTCACTCAAGTCCGGGCAAGGCCCATCAAGGTTGCTCAGGCCAGGGGGGGTCAAGGAAGTGAGGCTGTCAGCGGGCTCGGGCTGAGTTCTACCAGGGCCGGGTGCTGACCCAATGCATAGAGCGCTGGCATTAGCGGGTCGCCTTGTTCACCGCCTTCTGCCTGGTCGATCGCGTGCGGCCGACCTGCAGCATCATGCCACACAAAGCCGCGTAAAACTGCCGCACGAAAGGGAGACAGGCGCTAGCACCGGGCACGCGGGAAAGACCGCTGAGCATTGCCAGGCGGCTGACGGTGTCAAAAGCCCCAACCCCAGCCACGGACAGGATTGTGGCATCTGCCTCCGTGGCAGCCTCGAGGGCGTGTGCGAGGGCACGTGTGGAGAGGGCGAACCAGGCTGGACGAAAAAAATTGGGCAATGGAACGGGCCACAAGCCCACGAAGGAAGCCACCGCCATGGCTGTGGCGATGCCAGGGGCAACCTGCGCCCGTGCGAGATCAGTGGCTGCTCGGACGAAAGCAAGACCAGATGCTTCGTCATCCAAAACAAGGCGGCACAACTCCGAGGTGTGGTCACTGGGGCCCGCCGCTGCTCCTTTACGGGCACGGCGCAGGGTGTCCTCCATCAAAGCGGTCAAGGGGCCGGCGACGAGGGCTGAGCTGGAGCTCTCCGAGAGGCGAAACCGGCAGTTGGGCGTCACCCTCAGTGCAGCGAGCTCCCACCGACCGGCTTGGAGTCCAAAAGCCGCGAGCGCCACTCCGGCTTTGTGAGGCGGTGGGGCGGAGGAGCAACAAGCGGGGCAGGAGCAGCCACAGTGTCCAGGCCCGCACCTGAGCGGGGGCGCGCGACATCAAGCACGGTTAAAGTGGTCAAAACGGGCAAGGGCAGAACGAATTGGGGCGCTGTCTAAGTCCGGCATGCGTGAGCCCGCTGGAGGGGCTGTGTCCGAATCAGCCTCGAAACGCGCACCTCCATCAGGGCAACCCGCGGAGTGAGCGGGGGAGCTGGGCGCGGGTGGGGCGCCGTCAGCCAGCGGCTGGACGACGGGGATGGGGGTCACGCGCTGCCGGAAGCGGCTGGTCCGGTACCGTCAGCGCAGCGGGCTGCAGCGGCAACACAGACAAGTCAGAAGCAACACGCTCGCTGAGGAAGACTTGCAGCAACGCTTCCTGAGCGGAGGCAGGGACGCCTACCGCTGGCTGAGGCACAGGCTCAACAAGATCCTGGGCCGCAGGCGCAACGGGAGCTGAGGCAACAAAAGCGGGGGCCCGCAGGAGCCATAGCAACGGCAGCGTCAACAGAAGCAACACCGGATACAGGCAGCGGTATGCCGTGGCCGGGCCGGCCCCCTCCAGCACAACCGGGTCAAGGCAAGCAGGGCAAACATCTACATTTTGCGGCGGGCATGGCTGGAAGCCCGGGGTGACTTCCCCACTCGGGTGTGTGCCAACGCGAGAACGCAATTCCGGCGAGTCGTGGACATGGCACGGTTGAGCGCTGGTTTACACTGGAACGGTCCTGCGGTTCATGTCGGTTCCCCCAGGCTGTTGACCGTTCATTACGGGGCCGGTCCCCCCAAGGCGGTTGACCGTTGATCACGGGGCCAGTCCCCCCAGGCAGTTGACCGATGGTCACGGGGACGGTCCTCCGGGCCTTTTTCTGATTGTTCTTGTTTTGGTTTTTTCTTTTCTTTTTCGACCCCGGCCCGCCACCCAGCTGTGCACGACGGCTTGTTTATCTTGGGACTCAGCCGAGTGTCGAAGATGAGTCGCCCGGATAACAACCTCCGCCATGCTTGACCTGCACTTCGCCAATGAGTGCAGCAGTGCTTTCGACTCGGCGGCGGCCGCCATTCTTGTCGCAGTCCGGCCCTGGGGCCGCGCAAGTGTTCACCATGTTGCCGACTTTCTGAGCTAGTGATTGCACCGCAGCATTTCCGAGTCCTGCTGTTGCGACGCCCCACATCCGCAGCCGCCCCCCGACCGGCGGGGGCCACGTTGCGCCTCGCTCGAGAAAAAAAAGGAGCGCGCGCATCCCGATTCCGATTGATGCAACACAATTCCAGATGCCGCCTAGTTGTGCTTGCCATCGAGGTCGGCGGGCGGTGGGGTACCGAAGCCGTTGAATTTTTTCCCCCTTCTGTATGGCGCGCGTGGGTGAGACGAGCAGTGAATCGCCTGAGTGAAACGACGAGCGGGGCGCCCGGAGGGGGAGGCTGCTGGGGGCGCTGGGCTCTGCCAGCCCTTCCCCTCCAGCAGGCAGAGGCGGCGACATCCAGCGGCTTAGGATGGTCCTGCAAACCGCGCGCTGCACCGCAACGGCCCGAATGCCCCACCAGTGCCGACTCCTGACCCGCCGCGCCGCGGGTGGAGCCCGCCTGGCGCGCACTCGGGCAAGCTGGCGGACAAAGGCCGCGGCAGCAGCATTCCAACGGCCGCCGACCTCAGCCGCGAGGACGACCAAGCGCTGCGGGCCAGGCTGGCCCAGCTCGGGTACCGCGCGCGCTTCCGCCACTCAGCTGTGAACAGCGCGACGCCATCGCGATCCGCCGCGCCGGCGTCGGCGTGTGGCCGGCACTGCGAACAGGGCTGACGAGCGTGGCATCGCAGCCCAGGCGCAGTGGTCCGGGACAGCCACTGCTGTGGCACGACACGGCCCTCCGGGCCGACAGCCTCGCGCGCAACTCGCACCCACGCTTGCTCAACGGCCAGGGCGACGGGCAAACAAGCCGGAACGAGGGCAGGAGGCCCGATGGTCTGGCCATTTTTATGTTATTTTGTTGCTCCCGCGCCTTTTTCCGTCTGCTCTTGCAGGCCACTTATATACCGGCGGCCCCCGGATGTGCTTAGGGGGCATTAAGGGGGCAGCCATTTGTATACCCGGCTGTGCGGCTCACCGGCCGGGCCAGCGGGATGCGCCCGCCGGTGGCACGTGGGCAAGATCAGCCAGCACGGTGCCGAGGGGAGGGAGGGTGCCACCCCCGGCATTGCAAAGATCCGGCCCGGCAGCCTGCCTAAAAAGGGACGAAGCAAAGGCTGTCATGGCTGCGTGGGTCAGCTGGGCCGACCACCTGGCAACAAAAGCGCCGACAACACTGGGGCGCAGCCGAGCTGGCGCTTCAAGTGCCCGGGCGCGGGCCAAGGACCGGACGAAAGAGGCGGCCTCATCACTCCACCGCCCGCCAACCTCGACTACAAGCAGGACCAACCGGCATCTGCGCCCGCACGAGCTATGGGTAGGCCCGATCTTTGCGACGACGCGCCACGGCGAGGGCAGCACCAGCGACTCGACCCCACGCCGAACGGGCTGGCCCTGGCCTGACAAGAGGCGCAAGCGGCGCAGGAGGAGAACACGGAAGAGATGGCAGGGATAGGACAAAACTGATGAGACTGGCACTGTAGTGAGGAAACGGCTAGCGAAAGGCCCGGACTGGGAGTGCAAGAGCGCTTGGGCAGCAGGATCGGCGCGTGCCAGCAAGGTCTCACGATGCCGACGGGCCTCGGCGGCTGCAGCTTGGCCCTGCCAACCACGAAGGAAGGTGGAAGGCCCCTCCTCCTGCAACCAGCAGAAAGCTCCCGCCACGCCGGGGGAGCCCAGTCGGAGTGGCCGACCGCACGATGCGGGCACGTTCAGGCTGGGTCGAGATGTAAAGATCATCCAGAAAAGCCGCGAAAAATCCCCCTCTTGCAGAGCAGCCTGAGCCGCCAGCAGAGCGTCGTGCTGCCCCAGCGCGTCAAGCGCGGGCGCCAAGGCGTCTCCTTGCTCGCAACCGTCGCCTTTGTGAACAACGTAGCATGCGCCCTCGGTGTCGTACCAAAAGGAGCGCGACGGGCGGCCGTAAAAACTGCGGAAAAATAATAGCACCGCTGAGGGGGCAACGTCGCGCAGCTTCGTCAGGAAGGCCGCCCGCGACACGGAGTTGTAAGCGCTCCGGCCGTCCAGGGAGATGATCGTGGCTCGCGTATCGAGCTCGGAAGCCGTGCGCAACAAGGAAGCCAACGAATCCGTGCCGCCTCTAGCCTGCAGCGCGTACTGAAACGGGCGGGTGGCCTCGTCGAAAAGCGACGCAGACCGTCGCGCCATCACTCGGGAGACAAGACGCCTCAGCACGTCCCCCCGTGGCAATGCCACGGACTCCCCCAGCTGGCTCCTGGAGGGCCGTCAAACGCGCAAGGGCCAGCGCGTCCAACACTTCCGACGGGACAGCCGATACGACGTGTGCGTGAGTAGCTCGAGGCTGGCATCGTCATCGAGCTGCAGGCGGTAATGTTCCGCTGTGGCTCCGCTGAGGCCTGCCGCGGCGCCACGGCGAGTGCTTCTCAAGGCATCCCCATCTTTCGTTGTCAAGCGGATGGGCGCCCTGGGCTGGAACTCCATCGGGCCTGCGCAGCTCAGGCGGCCGGCGCGCAAGGTCCGTCAAGGCCGCGAGCGCAGCGGCATTGCCAGGGGCGAGCTCCGCGGCGATCGCCCCGACGCACCTGCGCGCACCTTCTCCCGTCTGGCTTCCCGGCTTGCCAAGACATCCGTGACGGCCCGGGCTCGGCCCGCCGACCAAGGGAAGCGTGGGCCGCTGCAAGCAACGAGCTCCACCGGCCCGCCAGGAAGTCGGAGACTTTTTGTTGCAAGCTTACCTTTCCCACTGCCCCTGTATCCGCGCAGCGCGCAAACAGCAGGCGGGGCGCTAGCAGGAACAGCTTCCACGCCTGCAAGCGTCTCTGCGCTGTCCGCGGGTCTTTCACAGCCTGCAGAGCATACACCAAGGCGGCGGGATGCTGCGCAAGGTCGGCACCGGCGTTGCAAACTCCTCAGCCAAATTGACGTCGCCCAACCAAATCCAAGAAGATCCGTCGCTCGCCGCCGGCGGCGGCGGAGTCGGAGCACGAGAAGTCACAATGGAGTCGTCGCACTGTGCGCCCTCATCTTGCGCGACCGACGCGCCCGACCCGTGTGGAGCCGCCGCGGCCGTGGGCCAGCGTGGGGGCTCCGTGGGAGGCTCGGCTGCGGGCGAGCCGGCGCGCAAGCCTGGGACCGTCCGCGCTGCACGCGCCGGTGCTCGCACGGTGGCTAGTGGGCGCGGGCTGGAAGGCTACGCCATCCCTGAATCGTCGCGGAAACTGCGGGACAGCCTCTCAGGTGGTGCCCACCGAACACCTGCAGGCAAACTTCCTGCACCAAGGCGTGCAAACAGCCATGTTAAGCCCGAACCGCCAAGGCGAGGTGGACGTGCGCACCAACCGCTTCCCCGGACAGCGCGCGCTGGACCGCGCCGGCATCTTGCGCGGCGTCTCCCGCTGCGTCCCGCGCAGCGCTGACGAGCTGCATGGTTTCGGTCAGCACAACCGGGCTCACGGGCGGCGACGCGTGCGACGGTCTGCCCGCCAGCTGTCAGCGGCCTCGGGGCGCAACAGTCGCGCAGCCTGGTGCAGCAGGGGGACGTAAAGCCACGAGTTGGCAGCTGCAGTTGGTTTGATCCGGCAGCTTGCAAGACTCGGGTCAGGGCCGCACCGGTGGGCCTTCACGGTGCTTGCGGTGGTGTGCGCTCTTGGCGGCGGCTGCCCTAACAGAGGGTGGTTTCGAGGACAGATTTGGCGTGGCAAAAAATAAATTGCCCCAGACAGACAGTTGCTGCGGAAAAAGGCGCGCGGAAAAAAAAAGGACTTATGATAACTATCAAATAATTAGGAAAGCAACCTGAAGCTCATTAATTGGGAGCATTTCATACGGGAATTCCGCGATTTTTTGAGCAACGCTCTGATGGAGTCTGAAGTCGCGTCTCTGGCCATGCCCCTTGTCAGGTTTCTCGTAACAGCGTCTCCTGTCACGTGCGGCGGGAGCCACCGCTGGTGCGCGTGTGGTGGGCTAGCCTCACCGTATTGCACTACAAGCCGAAGGGGGGAACAAGGGGACTTGCTGATGCCCGCTTTGTTTGTACCTCGCCACCCAGCCGGAAAGGGTTCGCTTTGTGTACCACGCAGTAGCCCGATGTTTGTGGGAACACGCTCGCACTTCTTTAAACCTGGCCGCGCCCCAGGGTCTCGCTGCCGGCGTGGACTTTGTCCGGCGATGGTGTTGCTTGCCGCCGCAGCATCCCGGCCTACGCCGCTAGTTTGCTGGTTGCGCCTGCGCCGTCCACTGCCAACGTTGACTCCGCCATGCATCGGCGACATCCTGAGTGCGCACGCTGGGCCTCCGCCGGGTGCCAGCCGGTTCCGGTACGGCCGTGGGAGAAAAAGCTGCTTTTTCAAAAAACAGCTCGCCAAGCTTCCCGTGCCCGGAAGCACCACATAAGCAAAGCGCCCGGAGGCGAACCCCTTCAGCATGCCCCCCCGCACCGACATTTGCTGCGGAAAAAAAACGCAGGAGGAGAAAAAAAAATGAAAACTCGAGATTCATTGTCCCACTGACATGGTCGTACGCCCCACGCCGTCCACGGACAGTATGGTTGCTTTCGGGCACAAGCCTGCGCAGGAAGTCTCCCACCAGAAGCCCCGCGCTCCAGACTGCCGCTCGGGCCAGGAGTGCGGCGACTCGCACCAAGACATCGGCAGCCTCGGCGCGACCGCTTGCGCTCCGATTTGTTTTGTCCACGCGTGACGCCGCCCACAGCGCGCTGCAATTGATTTCCGAAGCTGAGGGGGGGGAACAGGATAGAGGATTCTACGCCCGTTCTTGTCCTGGAAAATTTATCATTTCCGAGAGAGCGTCTGCGCAGCACGGATGGGTATGCAGCAGGGGGCGCCCCTCCCATTCGTGTTACCCTGCCAGCCACTGCTTCTCCCAGTAGTGCTGAGCACAAAAACCCTGCCGCCTGGCCCGCGGAAGTGCCAGCGCAGCAGCCGCAGCAGCCACACCAACCATCACCGTCACTGCCGGCTCCGCAGCATGTTTGCCGCAGAACCTGCCGAACGGCCCATGCAATTGCGGGACGTTCCGGTGGTCCTTTCCCCACCTTCTGTTCGTTTGGGACTGCCCCGGCAGCGGCCAGCGCGTGGTTCGTTGTCGCGCCGCCTCCCTTGTGCGGGCGCCGCCCGCCGACCCACAGCTGGATCTTCGTCCTTGGTTGTTGGCTCGCCTCTCACACGGATGTCTGACACTGCGGACGCCGCCATCGATGTCGCCTGTGCGCCCGAACCCCGAGTTGCAGGAGCCACCCTGCGCAGCACTGCTATCCGAGCGGCCCTGCTCCCCCGCGTGTTTTGCCGCCTTCCGGGCCAGCGTGTGCTATGCACACTTGATTGGCGCGACCGCGTCTCCGCTTTCAATGCCGGCCGCTGGGCGCACCTTCTTGCCCAAGTTTCTGGCCGGTGACGTCTTCGGCCGGCGCGAGCAACTTCCCGTGTCCACTGGGATCACTGTCGGCCGCAGCGATGGCAACAACACAAGCTGGCCACGCAGCGCTTCAAGGTCTGCAGGCAGGCGGGGCACACTTCAGGGCATAACTCGAAAGCCCGGAGTCACCTCCCGACTCGGGAGACATGAGGGCCTCCTGCCTGGCAACCAGCGGAGCTCCGGCGAAGAAGGAACAAATTCCGGTCCGGCCGACGCGCCCTCCGCGCGCCGGGTGTCAGCCAGGGGGACAGAAGAGCTGTTAAAGCTGGCCTCCGCCCCGGCAGCAGTTAGGAGACTTTTGTCGACAACTTCCAACCAGCACACCGAGGCGATCAACGGCCAATGGCCCAAGCCCACACAGAGCAACGCCCAGCAACCACAAGCTGCGCAGACCGAGCACTCCATCTCGGCAAGATAGCTGGCCGAACTCCGTGACCCTTCTCGCCGCCCAGCGGCGCCTTACGGAGCCTGCCACGTTGCGTCGGGACGCTTTCTTGGCAAACCGCCGCAGAGCAGTTGTCTCAAGGTTGCCCAGCTCGCTGCTCGGTTCGCTCGAGCCCCGCGCGCAGCGGCCGTTCCGCGTTGTGATTGGTTCAAGTGAGGATGTACTCTTGCTAACTGCCGATTGACACGACAATAGTATGGAAGTTCTGCAGCGGCGAATGTGATGAAAGAAACTCACAAATGGGCAAGGAAAAAGTGCGAAACTGCCGCTGTGCAGCACTGGAGAGCGCGTGAACCCAAACGTCTATCCATGGCACCGCTCCCGCTGCAGCGAGCAACAGATTCCAGCTCTACTTAAGCATGGCCTTGTTCAAGTTCTATGGCAGCGCGCTCACGCGGCACGCCTGCAACAGAACTATGCCGCACGCGCTGCCACAGAACTATATTCTATCCACAGTCACCATGCCCCAGTGCCTGACTTTTTGGACTGCGCTAAGTCGCTCTGTTAGCACACAGCTATGTCGGAGGTTTCATGCCTCCCTTCGGTTTCGCAGACGTCCGCTCGGCTTGACTGGGTTCCCGAATGGAGTGTCTCGTCTGTTTCTTGACACACCGCTTTTGTGCGGAAGGTGTGGGGCATATTTTGTGGCTGAAGCTTGACTGGCTGCCTGGCCTTGGAGACTTGCGTGTGCCTGGGGAACCCATTGCGTCCACGTGCTGCACCGCTTGGGAGGCGCTGCCCGTCCGCGGTCGAAGTCGCGGCCTGGCGTCGCTCGCTGGAATCGACGATCCACCTCACCGACGCATGTGGTCAAACAAGCTGCATGTGGAAAGTGTCTTGCTTGCAGAACACGCAATTCTATCCACTCTCATTACGCTCGCATTGGTGATTGGTGGTCGTGACGAATGACACCAGTCCTGATGAAGAAGCATGCGCTCGGGATAAAAATGTGCCGGCAAAGTTCACCATTCCGACAGTTGGATCGAGTGCATCCTCGTGTTAAAAGCGCGAACAAAACGCGCACTCAGCCCATGTTTCGGGATCACTTGTTGCTTCCCACTGTGCTCCAGGGCTCACTGATGCTATCTTGCTTTGCGAAGCAGTGCTGTCCATCCAAATGTCCTTTTGCGCGGTCGGATACTCAACACAGGTCGAGCCTGCCTATGTACAGTGAAAGCGCCTATGTACAGAATGTCTAATTGTCCTAGCATGTCAGGACTCCACCGAGCTTGTCTGCGCGGTGCAATTGTTCACGCAGCTGGGCAGGCACACACGAGCAACAAACAAAGAAACCGATTCTTCCAGTAAATTCCTGCATGTTCTCCACAAAGAAACTACCGGCAATACATGAACCATCCACAAAACCAATCAACCAGTTCAGGTGTGCAGTCTCTACTCCTCACAATGGGATGCCTTCTTGAGACGGAACCTGTCCTAGTTCTGCTCTCACCGTTTCTCCCTCTGACTTGGCAACGCAAAGAAATACATCCTCATGACCTCTCGCCTGAGTCAAAACCGCAGGCCTCCTGCACCAGCTGCTGAGCCTGTGAGGTGCAAGCTCCGCTCTACGCGGCATGCAAAGCATCTCTGCATTCAAGGCTAAAGCTGCCTGAACACACGCAGGTGGCAGTGGTGCATCTGGTCGGAGCTGTGTCCAACGAGACAGAAGCGCCTGCCAGCTTCAGGCAAGCAAGGTTGAGTTACGCAGAGCCATTGCCTGCAAAGCTTGGCTTCTTCTCATCTCTTCAGACAAGACTTCCTGATTTCGGCGCTCCTGCAAAAACAGCGGTGCAGTGTGTGTGGAGTGCGTTCCCATGTCCAACCTCAGCAGCTGTAGCTCTCAAAACATCGGCCAAACGTATTCGAAGGGCTTCAGCACTGGTAGCTTGCCACTGAAGCTCCTCCAAAAGGCAGCAGCTTAATATTCATGACATCAGCATAGACTGCATGTGATTTCTCTGGCACGCATGAGACTCAACTCTGCTCTTGCCTCGTTTGCAGCATCAAGGGAGCGCTTGGTGGTATCAAACTGCAGCGAAATTCGCTCCAACCTTGGCGAATGGAAAACGGAAAACTGCGACGGACCCCATAGGCTTTCACTCGGCTCACTTGGCGCTCGAATGAGTGCTGGACTGTCCTGCCCGAATGTCCAGCTCATCGCGCCTGGCACCCATACCGTGCCCTGTGCCCACTCTCTCAGCAATACTGAAAAGATCTGAAAAGGCGTTGCCGAGTTTTGCTTTTTGCTCTCAAGCTGTGCGAAAGAGAAACGAGCGCGCCAAGTTCTCATCTCCCCCTGCTGCTTCGAGTGCCAAATGGCACGTGCTGGGCTCAAAACCCAAAGCGGCCAAGCGAGCCGCAGCATCCTCAAAAAGCGCAGAACTCAGTCCCAGCAGCCGGACATCCGATCCAAACAACGGAGCTCCCTTGACCCGCCAGGCTGGTCTTTCGACTTCAGTTGAATCCTGCTGTCCAAGAGGTTCCACAGGACCTGCATCAGGCGTCTCCGAGTCAGTGTTGCTTTTTGGCAAGTCAGCCGGTTGGTCAGGCTGCTGATCCGCCTGTTGGCCAGCTTGATCCGCAAACATGTCCAGCTCGTTGTCTTTTGCGGAGCGATAAATTACACGCCCCTCAGGTGCCGGAGGAAGAGGTAGGAACTCTTGATCTGGTCCAAGACCACCCCAAATTCCATGTTCTTCCGAAGTGGTATGTTGCGTGGACCGCCTTGCAGCGCGCAGCGCAGCTGCTGTCTTTGGCCTCTTTCTCTGGATCCATCGTTCCCCAGCACAAGCCGCACAGCGCTCTGCTGATGCCTCGTTAAGGAGCGTGCAAGCCGGACAGGCCCAGGCTTCAGTTTCATTGCGATCGCTTCGATCGCTTCGATCGCTTCGCTCATGGCTTGCCTCGCGGGGAAGCACGACCACAACAGGGCCGGTAGAGTTTCGAGGGCTTTTGCAGGCGGCACACTTTGTGACCTCTGGCTCATTCAGCAAAGTGCACGCCGGGCAAGGCCATTCCGGCTCCCATGCGAGATCCGCATCCAGGTGAGGCTCCATGGCTCCAACTTCCATAAGTACGAATGCTTGTTTTATTTGACGCTCTGAATCATTCAGCCGTGCCTTCACCTTCGCCGATGCTTCGATTAAATAGATGTTTGCGTGTGTACATATATGTATATATATATATATATATGTCTGTGTGTGTGTGTCTGTGTGTGTGTGTCCGTGTTTGGCTGAGCATGTCAGAATCAGATGCCAAGTGCCAAAGGCCATACAGATATCATGCTTTTGCCCACACAACCCATGCCAAAGAGACCATGCACAGCGCTGCGACCAGTCGGGCAGTTGTCTCGTCGAAGCCAACACCTCCAAAACAAGTGTGAAATCTTGGTAGGTGATACTGCGCAAAATACACGGCCTCATTGCAGGCTGCAACTTTGGCTTGCACAGCCTGGAAAAAAGTGTGAGCTACTCAGTCTAGCTGGCATTGGGCCCCTGGCGTCAAGAGGTAGTATCTCGTCAGTAGGCTGGCCCCTCAGAGCATGCCTACAATCTAAGCTGATATGTTCTAGAATCTCACCACCTTCTCAGTTCATCAACTGAGGTGCTGGCTGCAACAGAGTAAATACATGGAGAGTGTCCAGGTCGGCAGACCGAAGTTCGCAGGCCTGTTTTGCGTTTGAATGAATTGCGACCAGCCATGCTGCTGCAATGCCAATGCTGCAAGACTCCAAGACTCCAAGACTCCAAGACTCCAAGACTTTGCCTGAATGTTTTGCTCCGTTTCAAGGGCATTCTCCTGCGCGCACCGGCCGAAGCAGACAAGTGGCTCAAGTGCGGCGCACCTCCGCAGTTTGCACCGCTTCACACAGAGAGGCATGGCGATCACTCAAGGCCTCAGCCAAGGTCCACTTCTTGGAGCCCGGAGCCTGTAAGCAACGGACCTGAAATGCGCGCTCTGCAGCTTTGAGAGCGGTTGGATTGACACCTGAAGCCACCATCACGATTTTCAGGAACACCTTTCTCTGCGGGGTGAAGCCTGGTCTCTCGGAAGAAGATGCACCATTCGTCCTTTCAGTCAACACAAAGGGCATAAAGAAGAATCTTACGCAAAGGGGAACTGTGAAACACGTACGCAAAGCTTGTCAACAAATGCCAAGGCGCGAGTTCGATGGCACTGGCGAAGACTTGGCAGCGGGCAATGAGGTGCAAAAAAACATGTGACTCCACAGTCATCTATTTCAGCATGCTCAATGAATCCAATTGCAAGCAACCGGTGTCCATTTAAAAAGAAAGAGAGCCACTTGCTAGCGTCACTGAAAGGAAAGCCGCTTAAGCTGCTGGCCTCCTCAGAAATAGAAGCCATCACAGAGCCTGAAACAAGCTCTCAAGAAGTTTGGCACTAGAAATGAAGAGCCGTAACTGCCGCATGTGAGTGCACAGCTTGTTTTCAAGGCTTGGAAATGCTGGCCTGCATGTGGCCGTCTGGACCGATACTCGGAAGAAGGCACTGTGTACTCTTGCAACTTCAGTGAAAGGAACCTAGCAACATCACATCAAGCCAAGCAGCAAATATGCTACTGATGGAGGGGAAAACAGCCGTTTACCGCCGCGTTTGTTCTGCATGGCTTGCTTGCCTGATGCTGTCATCGCGCTTCTCGCACTGCGCTTGCCAATAGCTCCCTGCCAAACGCCCGTTGTCCTGCGTGATATGGTAGGCACAGATCCGTGCTGCCTTAAATGACTAAAGCTGCAGAAATGCCGGGCTCAGTCCTCATGGAAGACAAGTAGTGCTCCCAAACAGTCAGCATGGCCTTTGGCAGTGCATGTCACACGGGCCCGGTCCTGCATCCGGGCACATAATAGCAGCGCTGATTCAAAACAAAAAGCACAACCCCACAAGGCCAGGGCACGCACCTCCAACCACAGCCCAGTGAACCCACATCTCTGCGCATCCTGCCCCTTGATACGCGACCCTGGCTGCCTTCGAACAAAGCACCATAATCGTAAATCACCTCACCAGTTCTCCGGAAACAATTTGTCAGCCTCGGAAATGCAAACCTGTCCTCCAACTCGGCCGTCATTTCAGCAATCCGCCGCGCATAGAACTGCGGGGTTGCAATAGAGGTAGCATCAATAGAGGCAGCATTACACTAGAAGACACAACAAGCTTGGCCTCGCGAGTGCTCCGTAGTTCCTCTCTTAGCTGCGCATGATCATCCTGTCAGTTGAACGGTTGCAACTGCTTATTTTGCGGCGGGAGACCATGCAAGAGTCGCCCGGACTCGGGACTATATTTGCCTATAGCACTATCTCCAGCAGTGCAGCGGAGGCAGCTGCATGAATCAATTACATACAGTGGAAACGAAGAAAGAAGAGTCATGTCTCATGCCCAGTCTCCTCAATCTGCATCAACTGCACCTCCAACGCCTGCAGGAAATTGCTGGAATCTGCGAAACCCGAATCAAACGGATGGCAATGATGCATGGAACATGACTCAGTAACCCGTGAATGGGATCTGTTCGATGTATGTCAGTCGTTCTTGCAATGTGCAAAGATCGGGTTGCGGGCAGCCTTGCCTCATTCTCGAAACTCAAGGAGTCCTTCCAATTCATGCAACAAAAGATGCGGCACGTGAAGGCAAGAGTTGTGTCCTCTCGATAGACTGAGACAAAGCTTTTCTTCGACAAGCTGGCTTGCATAAGCAACTCAGTCCAGACTTAAGACATGAGTCCTCGCTGCGCCGAATTCTTAACAGCTTTGTACAAAATCCGTACATTTGCAAAAGCTGCTTGCTTCTGCAAAGAAACACATTGTATATTTGTGAAGATTTCAGCTGGTCAAGCCTGGCAGCCGCTAAATCAACACAATCAACGAGTCATGAGAGCAACATGCACACCTCCTGGCGCTCCAATAGCGCGCCAAATCCTGGCTGTCCTGCACACGAAGCCGCTGATCTAATGCAATCAGATGCCCGGGCATGATGATGGATGCTGGTCATTCGTCAAATGATGGACGACCCGAGTGAAGCGCAATTCATACCAGCACTAGCAAACACAAAAGGTTGTTCAATAGTTCACGTAGAATTTGGCAACTGAAGTAAAGACGCCCTGCAGCAGCGAGGTGAGGCTTAAAAACACATGGAAATTCAAGAGGATTAATGAACAAAAACGTACAACAAAGCATCAAAAGCAAAGAGGTCGAAATGATTCAGAATCAACTCAGGCCTTTGTATGTCTGCTTTCTCGCTGAACAGTCCCACAGGGTATGTTGCCGCACTTTCTGTGATAGTGGTCAGCTTGGCAGCCTCAAGTGTGGGTTTAGGATGGAGTCGCTCTAACGTCAAGCTGATCTTTCGTGAAATATCCATATTTTGGGCTAAGTGGTATGCAAATTAGCTGGACCACTGTGTAGACACGGCCGTGGGGAATTCCGCTGTGTGTTTTTGTTTGTTACAAAAATCAGACTATGTTGGGGCGCTGTGCCATGTTGACAGCTTGGTCTGGGGGATGGGGAAACCGGGGGGGGTGGTAATTACGTACGCGTTCCAAGTGTCATTATCGAGACGATGCGCTCGTCTCAGTGATGATGTTTGTGCTGTCTTTTTATTTTTTCGCGCCTCCAGTTCTGCATATGTTGCGTGACTCTGGTTCGTTGTGTATGTTTGCGTTTGTCTGGTTGTTGTTTGGATCTATCTTCCCGCCCTTGACTTCGTGACTGATGCTGCATCAGCGCTGAATACCTAGACCAGCTTTGGGGCTTGCACTGTCAATGGCGCTGCGATCCAGATTCTATGTCGTCAGCTGTCTTGGACACTGTTCAGCATCCCCGCAGCTGCCGGTTGTCTTGTGACGCGCTGGAGCTCTCGTCTTGCTTTTTGTGGGCGTCTTGGCATGCACTGTGGGTCGAGGTCATGTGGGCCGCATGTATCCGGCTGTCGGCTTGTGTTTTTTCCCTTTCTCCTCTCTTGCTACGTGCCGTTTGCTGTCAGCCTTCTCCAGTCTTAGCGCCTGCCCTTGCCCCCGCCGTGGAATTCGCGACAGTGGAGCCAGCCGCTGTGGCCGCCGTGGATCTTGGGTCAACTGATGGCTTTTTTTCACCGGCCTCTCAGCCCTTGGCGAGATGACGCTAGCCCCTGCTCGAAACGCTACAAGGTCTGGCAAGGGCGCCAATGCTCTGCTGTTTCTTCTGCTGTCGAATAAGTTCCGCCAAAGCCTCAAAGATCTGCGCACAAAAACCGTCTCTTGCAAATTGTGCCTGTGACGCAGCAGCGCGGCAAAACGCATTGTAAACAAAGGCCGAGCTCTGACCCTGCTGCAGAGAACGCTTCGAAAAGGGACAGCCGTTTTCACTCCGTGTACCAAGTAGTTTGCGACTGTGCCAGGAACCAAGAGAACTGCCTCATGGTAACCTCTTGACACACACAATCCCAGCCACCGCCGAAAGGACAAGGATGCTGCCAACAACAAGGAAGCACCATAAACGCCGAGTCATTTGCCATTAACTTGCCACAGACACGTCAGAACCAGCATCAACAAAAAATCCTCAAGTATTGGTAACATTCTCAAGAAAAACAATCAAACAATAAGAAGGCCACCACCAGCGAATGTATCTCACAATACCCTGGCCTTCCAGTGAACCTCAAGGCAGAAAGTGCACGGTCCATAACAGCTTCATGTGCATGCCAAGCGAAGTGTAAACTTAATATGTTTATTTATGGTCTCGATTCTACTGCATGCAGGCTTAGCATGGCAAAGGGCCACTACGTTCCATGTGGCACAGCAGGCTATGATCCAACCGGCCATGTTTTTTGCGACTCAAGCTCCTGTCAGCGCTTCCAGTAATGATCTTTGCGCCGTCTGGAGACCAGCACAATGACCGAATGGCAGACAGGTGACCTGCACCGAGTAAAAGGATAAGGATGGGTTCGCGGTGTGCTTGCCAACAGCCTTTGAACTCGACTGGAGGCTCTTCCCACTTTGTGGGATCTCTGCTGCTGCTTGTCCACACCTCAATGTCACACATGATGCAATGTGAGTCATGATCAAACCCTAGTGGTAGAATGGTCTACACAAAACCACGTAAAGAAGTAACACGGCAGCCGCACCCATTTATGGTTGGGATTCTCTCTTCCTAGCCTGCTTCTACCCGGGTTTTGATTGTGGCTTTAGTCGTGGTTGCGGCATTGCGGATATTGTTTGGCTTTGGCTTTTGGCTGTGACTTTAGCCTTTCGCTCTCTTTTTGATGTTGCTGTTACTTATGCAGCTGCTTATGTCATAGTTTTCATCCTCCCAGCTGCTATCACTGCTGTGATCTGTCTCGTTGTGAATGCGGCCATTGTTGCTGGTGTGGTGGATACAAACACACTCTCGTCGTCGTCGTCTTTTCTCGATTACCAGCATGCTAGCAGCAAAAGTTGCAAGGTCAGGGTGGCACTTTGGCGCTTTTTCTATAGATCGTTGCCCATGAGCTGCAAATCCATCCTGGCGAGAACTGTACGCTGTCGAGGCTGCTGTTCAGCTAATCAGCATTGCAGAGCACCTGCTTGAAAATTGGTGTGGCCAAGCTTCAAGAAAGAAAAAGCACAGTATCTAACACCTCTTTGGGCGATGCATGTCGAACTGACGCATCTACCGACGCCACATCACACCTATTTTGTTTTTGATACCAACTCAGGCGATACGAGTTTCACTTCAAAGGCTCGCACTTCATCGTCAGCCTCCCAGTCATCAAAGCCCTCAACGCTGAGTCCACACTCATTGCCCTCATCGATCTCTTGAACTTGCTCTTTGAAGCGGCGAATAGATTGAACCTTCCCTTCCCCAATCTTGCGTCCTTTCCGGTACGCATGCACCCTGTTGCCTACTGCAAACTGGCCTTCCACGATCTCCGAGCCTGCAACTTTGCCATCTCGACCGTCAAATACAGCCTTGACTTTTGCCATGCCCTTTTCGACCAGCTTTTCTTCCTGCTCTAAGTCGCTCTCCAAAGCCGCAACGACGGCATCCTGAACAGTGAATTCCCGAAAAGCTTGCACACCAAAAGCTCAAAAGCTCCAAAGGTTGCTCATTTCAGACGTGATGCGTAGAGCTCATAGATCACCTTGAAGTTCTGGATCTTGATGCTGCACTCCCTCGCCTTTCTCTCAGCGGAAGGAGACACTTGGGTGTTGAAGCCCAGGATCATCACACGCTGACCTTCTGGGCATGTGGCTGCAAGCTCCACGTCAGAGTCTGTGATTGGCCCGGGTGCCGTCAGAACCCACCTCAAGTTCACATACTTCGAATCCTTCACGTCCGAGAACATGTGTTGGACCTTGGCCCGAAGAGCCTTAAAAGAAAACGATGGATCCTTACAACAGTTTTTTGCTTCTGTGCCGAGTCACTGCAGCAATGCTTCCTTGAGCATCAGTCTTGAGGATCAGTGCCAAGCGCATTGTTTGTTCGCTGTCTGTGTGTAAGCCCGCAAAGCCGACTTTTCCTCGTGCAGTCTCTTTGGCACGTCTCTCTGCCACCGCTCGAGCTTCTTGGGCGGTAGGATACACTTCAAACTGGTCTCCTGCGCGAGGGGAGTCCTGGAACCCCGTCACCTGCACTGCGATGGATGGCCCCGCGTCCAACACCTCCTTGCCAGCCTCGTTCTGCATCAGCCGAACCTTGCAGAGCTTCGTGCCGGAAACCGCGTAGTCGCACTTGTGCAGCGTCCCACGCTGCACCAACAAGGTGGCTAGGCAGCCTCTAGAAGCATCGAAGGTTGACTCCAATACAACCCCTGCGCCAGGGCCATCCTTCACCGCCTTGAATTCTGAAACCTCAGCAGTGAGATTCAAAATCTCCAGCAGATCATCCAGATTGATGTTTTGCTTGGCACTCACTTCAACCATCGGAACATCTCCACCCCAATCTTCTGCCAGAAGACCTTCCTCGGATAAGTTGCTCCTTCGAGTTTGGCATTGAAAACAAGTTGCACTCCCCTAAGGCACGAAAAAGCATAGCTTGCTCAAAATAAAGTTGCACTCTGAAAAAAATGGGTTGGCTAGACAAAGCGTCGCTAAGCCGCCGCAAAAACTCTCAACTCTCACCATCACTTTCCATGACACCTGTCCTCGTCTTTTGAGGATCAGCATCGGGCTTGTCGATCTTGTTGATAGCTACTATGATGGGCACTTCTGCTGCTTTGGCATGTGCAATCGCTTCTTTAGTTTGGGGCATTACGCCATCATCTGCAGCAACGACCAACACCGCAATGTCTGTGACTTGCGCCCCTCTTGCTCTCATCGCTGTAAAGGCTTCATGACCAGGAGTATCAATAAACGTAATTTGCTGGTCATCAAGCTCGACTGTGTAAGCACCTATTCTTTGCGTAATACCGCCGGCCTCTGTCGCAGCTACGCTTCGCTTTCGCAAAGTGTCCAACAGAGTCGTTTTCCCATGATCAACGTGCCCCATAACTGTGACCACTGGAGGACGAGCTTTCAAGTCTCCCTCCTGCTCCGCTAGGAAACCTCTGTCCCCAGCAGTAGTTGTCTTCTCATCATCAAAGATACACTCCAATTCATATTTCTCACAAACCTCGGCAATCAGCTCCTTCTCCAGGAAATCGTTGATCTTGAGCGGCTTCCCTCTTTCTGCGAAAAAGTAGGTAATGATTCCAGCCACCGGCTTCCTGATCCTTGGTGGAACGAGTTGACCCTGTTTTACCAAAAAGTCAATCCCAGCGCAAGAGCCATCCGCTGTCGTAGTTCATCACAGGGTCACACGGATTTCACTGCAACATACTGCATTGCTGAATGCTAGCAAAGCTGCTTCTCTGCAAGCTCGCCAACTGTCATGCCCTCTGCAGGCATGATCAAATCATCAAGGGTCATCTCCTCTTCTTCTTGCTGTCTCTTACCCGGTTTCCTGCAACGAAGCTGTGATGCAGCAATGCGGTGACCGTGGGCATTCTCAAAAGCACATACAAATATACAAAAAAAATGCTCACTCTGCTTTGTCCTCTTGGGTCTGGCAAACCGGCAGCTCGCTCTGAGTCGGCTGCCGAAGCTTCCGCATACCAGACCAACTACCATTGCAGTTCCAGCTCTTGTCCAGCCGGATCCAGCAACATGAATGCTGCTGCATCTGCGTGGCCGCTCCAGGTGCAGAGCAATGTGACTGCGTAGAGGGGGAAGTTCAAGAGCCATGGCGCATGGCTCTCCTTTGAAGAAGCAATGACGGCTGAGTGAGGTCAAGAATGGAGAAAACGCGAAAAGCGTGCATCTCTGCAGCCAAAGCTGTAAGAACCCGAGAGCTGCGCTCGCAGAATTGCATCTGCCTCAGCAAGGCTGCGGCTGTAGCGAATGCAGCGACAGCCAGGAGGAAAAAAGCGGGGCCCAGGCGCCAGCCGTAGCTAGCCGAGTGCTGTCCGGTGACCAAGCCACTGCTTGGACTCCGGCAGGACTGTGTGCCCTGCCAGCAACATAGGACACTCGGACACACTTCACTTGTAACAAAAATCACAACAGTTCTGAAGCTATGACCTTTGTCACTGGCAGTGACATTGCCGACATTGTACTGAAGTCAAGCCACGCCTAAGCGTCGCCAGTTCCTTCCATCGATCACAATGCCAAATGCGTGCGGTCGCATCTTTGCCTCAGAGTCAAGCCACACTGCGTATGGCCGCAAATTGTGCAATTGCCACGAAAGGTGAACAAGACACAAAGAATTGGCCCAGGCAACTCTAATCAGTTTAAGTTTGGCGCTTCCGCTTGCTAGCATTGTGCCATCATGCGCCCAATCCAACGACCTGTTTTCTCCACTCTGCGCAAACGAACATGGACTGAAGTTTGCGAATGACCACCCGCCTGATGCCTCCAGTATGCCCTGACAATGTCGCAAACACCTGCGGAACGTATGACTTGATCTAGGGAGCTTCCCATGCCACAAGTAGCCCGGTAAAACATGGTGAAACATACTAAAATCGAGGAACAATCAAGCAAGCCACTAAGCAAACTGGAGTAAACGGAAAGTCCAAAACAGAAAGCAAACACACTAAAACTACTCTCGTCTGCCTCAAACGCTCGTCGGTCGTGCGGAGCTGAGGAAGCTCGCCACAGGACGATGGTTGAATCTGCCAGTCCAGCAGCAACCACGACCCGAGCCTCCAATCCAAACACCATGGGCATGCACAACCAGCAAAACAACACAAAACAGGAAAACGTTGAGCAAAACATCTTGCAAAACCAAGCTTTGTTAAAAACTGAATCCCAAGAAGAACGAATTCCTGATTGGCCTGTCCAATGAGTTCTGCCTGAAATTGTGCCCATGCCTTGTCCGGGCGCCATGCAACTGCACGGACCTCAACTCAGTACTCTGCAATACACAGACACACACACACACACACACACACACATTCCAAGCGATTCTCTCTGGGCCGCTAGCCGAATCCGAGTGTCCAGGCAAGACGGCAAACTGCTCCCAGCGCAGCGGGTCCGTTCTTGATGCCTACATGCCACCGTCAAACCACAAGATGCAACTGCTCGGTCAGTGCCTTCCAAATCCGTGCGGTCTTGTCGTCGCCTCCTGTCAACACCTTCGCGAGAGAAAGGGCGACTGCTTGCAGAACAGAGGAACTGAGCATCAGTCTTTACGTCCACAAGGAGACCAGGAGACTGCTCGCAGAATATCAGTATGCCCGCAAAGGATGCCATTTGCCTGCAACGCAGGGAACGCACTGGAAATGACTTGTCCGACGAAGCGGCATGTGCGCCTCCCATGTGCGGTACTCCGAGCCCGAAACCAGATATACCTATCACAACAAGAACGTAAGCAAAGCATAGCAAGGCTCCCGAAAAGTGCATTGGCTCACACGCGCATCCTTGTCCATGCCAGCTGCCTTCGCTGGCAAAATGAAAGGCGAAGAGGACAAACACTCTCTGAAGAATGCAAATCGTCTGTCATTGAAGAGAAGGATGGCAAAGGCCGGAGTTTATCTTCTCAGGCATGCGCCACTAATCGTGAACAGTCTGGAGACCAGGCAAGGGCCCGAAACCCGTCCTTGGACCTTAAGTGTATGAAAGCTAGAATACTCATGTGCAGGCGACAGCACTGCTTTCCCCCGATCTGCAAAGGCTATGGCCCAGCTCTCAACGTCTTCACTGCCTGGCAAATTGGGCCAAATGGCCCTTGCATGTCTTGGTATGGATTGAGAAGGGAGCCTTCCAATGTGAAGGCACCACGTTGGACGCCTTCCACACACAGGCCTCAAACCGGTGAAAAGCGAATCACAAAGCACCGAAACAGAACCAAGGCCGATGCAGTGTGTTCGGCACTACCTGACTTCTCAAAGCACACACAAAACACGGGCCACAAAAAAAGACTGAATGCTGCACACATGTGACTGAATGCTGTTTGTACGTAAGTTCTCAACCTGTGACGATCCGTTCACTGTCAGGTGACCATGCGACACCATTCACCCAACTCCTCAGCGCAATTGCACTGAATGCCTCGTGACATCAAATGCGGCAATTTCCATTCAGTGCTGAAGCAGCCGCGAATGACTTCTCAATGTTGCCTCCGCCTTCAAATGCTAAGAAGCAAGCAGCGATCATCTTGACTGCATTACAAATTGCAGAAAGCTCTCTTGTGCCCACGAAGCCTGGTAAGGCAACAAAGCTTCCCCTGCTTCCTGCGTGCGAAACCAAACTGCCTGCAAGGGTCGAATGCGCAAAAAGAACTGTGACCAGGGATGAACAAAACTCAAGAGTATTCAGAAAGGCAATTCTTGCTCACCGAGCTTCATTGCTAATCATTGTTCAAGCGTCGATGATTGTCCGCATATTTAAGTGTTCACGGGTGACACTCGCTGCTCGAAGCAGCTTTCATGTTAGCCAGTTCCTATGCTGGGCAGAGCTTTTGTAACTTTGGACCGAAGGCCTCTTGGATAGGCAACATGCGCACTTTCATGAACCCCCTATCAGTCAGCGTGCTCAACATCATGCCCCGCATCATCGGTACTCTGGCGGGTGTGTTGCACATGTGCCTGAGACTTGGATAGAGTATGATTTGCGGCGCGCGATCTCTGAAACTTGTCAGGCGCTAGAATTTCACATGAAACGAAAAAATACTACACCTCTTGTTTGCCTGTCCACTTGTTGATGTCTAACTACGTTGAAGTAGCGATCTGCACCAGAAGCAGTGGCGTTGCTCAAAATACTGTTATTGACTTTGTCATGCCGGGCCAAAAAAGGATTGTTTTGGAGCCCCCAGTGTGCTTGAACCTGCCGCATGACCTGCGCCTGTCATTTGCCCTTGGGCTGCTGCATCCAAAGCAACCTTGCTTGGGTAGTTTTTGCTCTGCCTCGATAGCAAGCGCAGCAAGCTAAGTACTTGGAAAGAAAGACCGAAACAACGGAAACACTCCTGCTCATCCTCCAACTCATCAACAGGAGAAGGTGCTTCAGCAGAAAAGATCGTCCTCAAACATCACACACCGGAATCATCGCAATGCATGCTAAATGAAGTTGCAACACTTTGCTGAGCGCATCACGGAGAAGCAATAGGGCCTCAAGCGGCTTTCGGCCGAAGCACCCTTTCTGGTTGCATCCATCTAGGCTAGGAACTCTCCAGAGTGGCATCCTGCCAACAGACGACGCAGTTCAGCAAACTTCAAATTGAATTGAGCCCCATTCACACAGCCCTTACCCGTCAGCAACCAAGTTCCTCCATGTCCATTTGTTCAAATGGATCATGAGTTGGAAAGTCACCTGCAAGTTCTGCACATCCCGCGAATGGCCTGGGAAGGCTGGCAAGAATAATAAAAACCGCACCGCAGTCTGTGAAGGACAGATCATCTGATTGAATTTCATTTGGATGCCATCTCTGTCGACATGAAGGGAACTCCAAAACGGGCAGGTTGCTTGCTTCAGCAGTGCATTTTGTTCAGCTCGCCACATGTTTGCCATCAGCACATGCAAAGCATTGCCTCAAGCAATGCCTTAGGTCTGCACCCCAGGCGCAACTTCTCTCTGCCCTGCATCCACAAATGGGATGCAGCGTGCATGCGAACAGCTGCTGCCTCAGGACTTGGAGATCGCCTCCTTCTTGGAGAACATGACCGCGCCTCGAAACAGAAAACTCAATGGCTGCTTTTTAATGGGACGATACAAGCCTTGGATGGATCAGCCTGGCGGAAAACGCGCAGGCTGAACAATATGAACAAATCTGGCAACAAGTCACATAACCGCTCAGCACCTCTGCGTGTTTCAGAGCCGCCACAAGATCTGCAAACTCCGAAAGTGGCACTTCTACCTCAAAACTGGCATCATGGACCCCCCCCCCCCCCCCCCCCCCCCCCCCCGCCCCCGGAACCCCCGTTAAGGCTGAAGAAAGCGGTTGTTCCCAAGAACAATTCTGACGGCCGGTCCTTACCCAGAAAACATGCAGACAATTTCAAGCTTCAACTACCAACGACGTGAATACGCATTGCAAGAGCCCCGCTGAAAGGTTCAACGCCACATTGTTGATGCCAGAACCTTAGGCACGATCTTCAGATCTCTGATCCATCTTGATTTTGCCTGTTGGCTGAGGCAACCGCCACGAGATGGTCGGCCTTGCTGAATCAAACCTTGCACAAAGCATTTCAGAATCCAAATGGCGAGCTAACTTGAGCACGCTGCTTATCCTGGTAGCTTTGCATGCTAGCGTCACTGCCATGCGATGCTGCTATTACTTTTGCCAGAGCATACGTTTCGTGTTACTTTGTTGATGGCATTGTACAAACACTAACGACTGAAACTGCGTAGCTGCAAAAGACTCACTCAACCTAGGTGTTTATCTGTGATCATTCGATCGAAAGGTCGTGTCTTCATCCAGCAAGTGCATATCTGCTCAAACTTGAACATCGATGCAGTTCACGAACCACATCACGCGCAAAATGATGCAAGGCGTTCAATCATGCTGGCAGGCACTTCAAAGCAAAGCTGCAACTGTCCTGGCGCAACCGCTGTTCCAACGCATCGCACTGCTGTCGAAGCTGATCCTCCTGGCGCTCTTTGACTTTTTGGACTTCCAAGCTGACCGGCAAGTGCCATTGCGTATCAATTCGAGCCTCTTCGTTGCTGAACTGAACCAGATCCTCGCAAACCATGCCTGGCAAAACAGAGCATATTGCACTGAGCCTACTTGTGCCAGAAAGTGCACACACAGCAAGTTATGTGCTTTCCACTTTACAATGGATGCAAATTGATAAACATAAAATGTTCCGCCTCATCAAAGCCCTCCCTGCTCTAGCGGCCACGGGCTCATGAGCCGATTCATAACCATTGAAAAAAAATTGTTTGATCATATTTGCTGTGACGCTGAGCTGTCCCACTGCAATACCAAACGATAACCCGGAATGACTGTCAATGTGTATTCTGATATTATTGTCAGGTATGCTTGGGTAAAGGGGCAAAAATAGGCGTGATGCAATGCTGTTTGAGATTGTGTGTCGCTTGATCATAAGTTTGATGTACATGTAGATGTTCAATCATGGGCTGCTATTCCACTTTGCTGGTTCCTTGAGCACCGGACACGTACCGCAGTCGCATAAGACAAGCACCACCCCCTTTTAACACCGGTGTTCAAGCTGCAAGCGCCACAGCAAGAGCTGCTGCGTTTTGACCCACCTTCCTTCCAACTCTTTGGAACTACCCATGTTGTTTTTGCGCAAATGTTGCGACGCCACGCAATAGCAAAGCAATGCCTCACTTCCCGGACAAACTGTCTTATCTTTGCCAGCTGCGAACCTTGATGAGGCCTGACAAATCGACCTGGGCAAAAGTCAGAGTGGGTGGGCGGTCAAAAAGGGGACAGACCCTTTTAACATGTCCGAACTGCCCTGACAGCGTTTCTATTTGTGCAGTGGAGGAGGACGCATCCGCCTGGTTGTCCAAGACATCGTGAGCAGGGTCTGTTGCTTTCCAAACACATACCATGCGTCAGGCGAGGCGATCACCCACGCGTTGTCCTCAAAAATGCCCTGCAAGTGCTTTGCACGGGCGCCCAAGTCCAACTCAAGTTGATGATCGGGGCATCCGGCCAAGAGAACTTCTACTACAACGTGACGTGACAGTGCTGCAGCACACAGCACAGTGCCTGCCATACTTGATGGTGGGCGGCTGGAAGCAGCGGTTTGACGTGTTCAGCATGCGGGGCAGCGACTCAGTTTCTTGTCGCTGGCTGCCTATACAGGTGTGGCTTCGTGTTGCGGGTTGCCGGCTCGTCGGCGATTCCCGGTGCTTCCCCGTGCTGTTGCAGTGCTGTTGATTAAGGGTGGGTAGTGTGGTTCTTGTCGACTTACGAAACAAATATTATATTTTTCGACACCGTTCTTTTGACGCAGGAGAGAAGCTTGTTGGTACTGGTGGACTTCTGCAATTGAAGAACAGGAGAAATGTGCTCAAGTCTGCGTTGGGAGCATTCGGTTACTCCTCAGTTGGTTTGTGAATGTCTACTTGCACCCCGATGAACAACAGTCACTACCTCACTTCTATCCTTCCTCCAAAATGTCGACTCCGACATGTTTGTTGTTTGCGAAAGCACGCTGACACCAAGTTTTCGCAGTCTTAAGGATTCAAGAAGAACCGAACCGCCTTAAGCTGCTGCGCAATCCAAACCATCTAGGGGTGAACGCGCAATGAAGTCCATGTTTCTCAACTCAAGTTTGTATGTTGCCGCTACTAAAAAGTTCACGGTGTAAGGCAGATTGCGCCACCCGAGTGAAAGGTCAGGTTTGGCTCAGCATCATCAAGCCCATATTGCTCAATACGGGAACGTTTTCAAGGAGCCTCAGGCAGCAGTGACCGGTGTACTGGGCCCTGCATCGTATTCCAGGCGTTGCGGGGCCACCTGAGATACAAGCGCACTGCAGCTGATTCCCTTCTTCTTAATCTTGATGGACTTCTTGTTCCCACTTGGTTGAAGCTGGTCACAGGCTTGGAAGCCACTGCTTCAACCCGCGTTATGCCCACGTTAGGCAGTCTGTGGAAAGACAATCTAGCCATGCCAAATTTGCGTGCTGTCTGCTTAAGGCGGCATTCTATAACGGTCCTATTTCGCTCCCGGGGTTGCGTGCAATGTTGATCGGGCTATGGCCACTCGCCAATTCTGGGCTGAGCCGCCTGGTCTTGATGCAAACGCAGGGCTCAACAAGCTGTGGACAGCAGCTGGATGAAAGATGTTGCCGGTGACGTTTCGTTTGGCATGCTCATCCCCCAGGTGGGTCATATGATTTGGATATGATTTGGCTGGATAACCCCATTATTCCACAGACCGCAAGGGACTCCTCGGCAGTCAGGGTGCGAAATGGAAGCTGGTTGTACGGTTAGAATCCTGTTCACTGCTTCAAACCAAGAGGGAACAAGCAATCAAAAACACAAGCCCGACCGACCCAATCGTTCAGCTCCTTTTTTTATTAGGCGTTGCTCAGACGTCCAGGCTTGGGGATGCAGGAGGGGTGACAAAGCGTGTCCATCCCCTTCACCTGCATCCCCATGCGGAGCCTGCACAGATACCCCCAAGGTTAACAACGCGTGTTCAACCTGTTCACAGGGTGTATTACCCAGGGGTGTGAAACAAAACTGGAGGTATTTTGGCACCTCAAAAAGCAATGCTTGCAACTTGTGTGCGAGACTAAGAAAGCGTCCTCAAATGACAGGACCAATGGCTGGTTCTGTAACGTTGAGTCCCACACAAAGCAAAGCGCGCTCTCGTGAGGGACTTTGAGGAATGCGCTTATTGGACTGAGTCCGGAACAGATGCCGGAGGAATGCGTCCTCGCATGTGTCCTGGGAAAAAAACCACCAAACTCAGCAGACTATGCATGCTGGCACAACGTGCGGATTGAATGCAATTCCTATCAAGGCTTGCGAGCCTTGTACATCAAGGTTTTTCACCTGAGCTCTGATAGGGCGGGTGTCAAAATGGCTTGAAGCATGAACGGCAACGCGGCTGAAGATTCGAACAGGATTAAAACACGGGGGAAATACAAACCCCAAGCGTTAGCATCCTGTTCACTGCTTCAAGCCAAGAGGGAACAAGCAAAAAAAAACGCAAGCCCGACCGACCCAATCGTTCCGTCTTTTTTTTTGGCAGTCCAGGCTCGGGAATGCAGGAGGGATGACAAACCGTGTCCATCCCCTTCACCTGCATCCCCATGCGGAGCCTGCACAGACACCCCCACTTTAGGGTTCAGTGCGGTTGCAAGGCTGCCCTATGCTCTGGTTGAGGATGCAAAGTCAAAGCGGACTTCTGCGGCCAGAAATCGTGCGGTGTGAAACGCACTCAAGATTGCGGCTTGTTCTTAAAGGCGCCTGGAATTCTGGAATTCAACGGAACTCAGATTAGAACACCCTTCGGCCTGCCTGGTGCGTGTAGCGGATCCGTCGGCTGAGCACACCCGTCTGTTCAGAGCCGCAAGGCCAGCGTGGAATGGCTCACTCAGTGCTTCAATGCGCCCAAGGCAGCCGCAGAAGCATGCGCAGAGGGCAGCATAGTAGACATAGGTGGATGGCTTATTTCCAGGTGCACCGTTTGCGCGCTGCCTTGAAGTTGAAGCTTGCTCCTCTGAAGGATGCGTGCGTGTCTAGGCAGGAGTGCTAGGCGGACGTCTGAGGCCACAGACACACTTACGCGTTCTGGTATGTTGCGTTTTGGGTTTACAACACTACTGTGCTGTCCAGCTTGGTGGGTGGCAAGTCAGCTCATGATTCAGGTTCAGAAGGGGCCGCCACAGAAGTTGCCTTGGGTACAGAAGGCTGGGGCGCCCTCTGGCGACAAGCCACAAACCCAGCTCCAACAAGAAACTCCACTGAACGTCTTGTTGGCCCGAGTCGCTTCACTCAGCAAGCACCTGGCCAGACGGTGTTGAGCGTCACTTCACAACTAAGGAGAAAAGGGCCTCCCAGCTAAGCCTTGAGCCAATTTGTTGCCACAACAAGTTCGTTCAAGTTTCAAAGGAACCCGAAACAAAGCTCCGACCCAAAACATCCAAGTCGACTCACCCAAGACTTACAAGGAGTTGACCAACGGTCAACCTTGGTACAAAACACCGTCCAACGGATCTCTACCATGCCTCAACCAACTCCACCAAAGTCAACCATGGCCAAAAGACATGCATCCTATCTTCTGGAGATGGCCGCCAGGTCATCCTCGCGTCTCATACGGAACACATCTACCCACAAACGAATTGAAAACGCTCAACATCATATCTTACGGATTGGGATGAGCAAAGTCATCAAACTCACCAACAAAATACGGATAGAAAACACAAAGATGAACCGAGGGTTCCTCACGGATCCCAACATCCACCATTGCATCATCTTTCACACGCTCATCAAGCACAGCTCACAAGTCTTGCCAAGAGCAATCAGGTCATTCACTGATAATCAGATGTGATTATTTTCACACCCCCTCTTGACCTGATACGCCCAAGTCTCTGGACTCAATCTCAATCTCCTCCACAGGGCCCCAAACCAGTTCCATGGTCTTCTTTGAGCCTGCAGAAGCATCCAACGCTGACTCCTGGCAGTGAGGTTCCTTGCGCGAGGCACGGCTGGCACGGGTTTCACCATTCCATTTTCCTACCAATGACTTGTTTTCGTTCCTTTCGTTGGTCCAGCTGTCTCGTATCACACACCTGCCTCCTTCAACAAACAGAGCCACCGTCTCTCTCTCTCCAGTCAACTCTTCAAGAAACAGTTCCTTCACAAAAAAACAAAGCCAGTCGCAGTTTCACATGCACTCGAACCACTTGATCCTCATGAACCATCCAACGGTCAGCAGTTCGCTTTGAGTCTCTTGCAAGTTGTCATTTTCCCCAAACCAATCCAGACTCTCCAAACCAGCAGCCTGACACACATTGCTCTCTGCCAAGTGTCACTTGACTCATGCTTTCAACCTCATGTCCTTTCACCTGAATCTCTCTCACCATTTTTTTTGAGAAACTCCATCATTTGAAACGCCAATGGCTTCACTTGACTCTTCCAATTCCTGCAGCGGGGCAAAGCAAATTTGACTCGTGCTGACTGACCTCAAATGTGAACCTGCCTCATGTACTCTCACACTGCCTGACCTAACCCGTGAACCTGTCTCGCGCTCGTGCAATTGCAGGCACTCTGGGCTCACCGCATGTCCTGGCCTCAGCACAGACACAAATTGCAAAGGACCTTGCGCAGCCTTTCGCCTCTCGCCTCTCAAGGGGTTCATCAGCAACCAATGGCTTCGCTTGACTCTTCGGCTTCACTTGGCTCTTATTCACCTGTTTGCCTTTCCCTAGACCGCGCAACGTTTGCGAGGGACTCTCCGCCTGACCTCGATCCATCATCGTGGCTTCACTCTGGGCCTCCACGCTAGGATCGCTGTCCATGGCGCCACACACGCTTCGGACGAGGTGGCTTGTTAGTTCGAACCTCAGACCTCGTTTCCTTCTTCACCGCTGACGCACAGCAACACTGCTGCGTTTCCTTCTTCTAAGTCTCCGCCGACCCACCCCGCGGTGGCAGGAGCATTCCTTCACAAGCTTTCTCAACCACATGTCTCACCTGGCTTGCACCTGAAGCCTTAACCATCGCAACTGGATCATCTTTCACCTTCACATCCGACACGGCCCACCATCCTCGGTCCAAAATTTTCAAAGGAATCTTCACAGATCCCTTCTCAATCACACTCTGCTTGGGCTTTCCGAGAATGGTTCGCCATCCTGTCTTTTGTCAACGCACATGGACTCAAAACATTGAATGTCAAATCTGCCAACACATCATGCACCATCTGCCGTTAAACGGCACTTTCACGTCAACCACTCCTTGGGTCTTAATCTGGTGTTCGGACGCAGATGTAAGGGTGGGCTCTCCCTCGAACAACACCAAACAAATGAAGGAACTTGGTGGCCACAACATGTTGCACCCGAATCCACAAGCCACAATTTCGCGGCGGCTACAGATGATTCCATGGAAAAGATCCTACCATCGTGAGTTCGGCGCTCTTCAGCAAACTCGCGCGCAGTGTGGCCGAGTGCGGCGGAGAATGCCAAGTTGCCATGTTGCGCAACTGGTTGACAGTAGTAAGGAACATAGGCTTATAGTATCCTATTAATTTGGGCTTTTTGGGCCAAAAAGCTGCCCAAATGGCCATTTTGCGGCCAAAAAATCCTTCGTCACCACTGATGTCACCACTGCTTTTCGGCTCCGTTTCGGTCGAAAAAGTGCTCAAATCGGCCAACTTTCCGAAATCCCGAAAAGTTCGTTTTTTCGTGTCAGACGTCCAAAGTGGTGCCTGAGCCTCCAAGTTCGCTCGTTTTCCGCCGAAAACCGGCTCCAGACGTTCGCCGTGCTCGAATTCCGTTTTCTGCCCTGAAAAGCCTGCGAATTCCAGCCCGCTGAACTCGTCACCGCTTGTCACCGCTTTGTCACCACTCGCTTTTTGGGTGCAAAAGTGCGTAAAATCGGGCCCAGTTCCCGAGCTCCTTCTCCGCAGGGTTTTTCGCGGCCCGTCAGCCCGCCGAGGTCCAGGCTCGGAGTCCGACAGCCCGCCGAGGTGGTCCGTCAGCCCGCCGAGCTTGTCACCACTGATGTCACCACTGATGTCACCGCTCCATCCGGCTCCGGTTTTTGGTGCAAAAAGCTCAAAACGGTCGAGTCCGAAGAGTCCGTTTTTCGTGTCGGACTGCAAGTGGGATGCCCGAGCCTCCAAATTCGCAGGTTTTCGGTCGAAAGCGGGCTCCAGACGTCAGTTTTCCGCTTTCGGCCCGGAAAAGCGGCGAAATTCCAGCCCGCCGAGCATGTCACCGCTTGTCACCGCTTCGTCACCGCTCTCTTTGGGGCCGAAAAGTGCGCGAGTTCGTGTACTGGTAGCACGGGAAGTGAATTGAGGGTATATTTTCCTTCAATCGCATTCCTGCCAGTCCCGGGTCCGCCCCAGGTCTCGTCAGGTGGCCAAGGTGTCCCAAACGTTTCTTTGACCGAGATTTTCGGTCAATTCGTTGCATCATGCCCAGTGGCCGATTTTATAGGTCACTGCGCCACTTCGCGTACTGGTAGGGGCTGTTGCGAGTTGATATAACTCAAGCGAGGGAGCGCTGCGAAAGTACAACACCCCTGCGTTATAGACCTACTCCTAAGAAAACATGTTTGAAGGACCTGTCACGGGCAACATCCGGAGGTCTCTGGACACGGAGAGAGTGACGACGGCACGCACGTCACAGAGACAGCTGGCCCTCGCTCTCACGACCTATGCTCAAGTAAACTGACCTGGCGGTGAACACGGCAAGCCTCCGGCAACAACGCCGCTGCCATCCAGTCCCTGGACGACCGAACCGAGTCACCGCCGAGCTGGCCTCAAAGCTGGCAGCAGCGCGCTGGCGCCGGCGATTGCGCCCCTAGCAACGGCTGCGGCCCTGGCCACCACGG
This sequence comes from Effrenium voratum, assembly GCA_963377175.1. Taxonomy (NCBI): domain Eukaryota; class Dinophyceae; order Suessiales; family Symbiodiniaceae; genus Effrenium; species Effrenium voratum. The sequence continues at coordinate 18,294 of CAUJNA010001942.1, read as the reverse complement.
ACGGTCAGGTGGCCGCGCACGGAAGCAGCATCGCAGCGCTGCAGAGCTCGCTGACCACGGGTCTCTCCAACAAGGCAGACCAGTCGGCCTTCGACGTGCTGGAGGGCGTGGTTGCCACTAAGAGCACCCCGACTCAGTGGACCTGAAGCTGTCCAACTACAGCACCACGGCGGCCATGAACGGCTCCATCGCCTCGGCCAACAACGCCACGCTGGCCACGGTGGCCGCCAACTACGGTCTCAAGACGGTGGTGGACCAGCACTCCCTAGACATAGCGGCGAGGATCACGCCGCTGGAGGTGGACACCAAGGTGGCCAACGCTCTCCTGGGGGCCGTCACCGCCGCGGCGCTGGCCTCCGAGCTCGCGGCCGAGACGCCTCCATCTCGGGGCTGCGGGCCTCCAAGGCAGACGCCAGCGCCCTGACTGCTTACGCCCTGCAGTCGGCCGTGGACACTTCCTCGGTGGTGGACTCTAAGATAGCGGCGGCCCTCCTGGGCGCAGTCACCACGGCAGCCCTGGACGCCGCCCTCCTCGGCAAGGCGGACGCAAGCGCGCTGGCCTCCCTGCTCTCCACGGTGGACGGGTTGGACACGCCGCGGGAGGTAGACACCAAGATAGCAAATGCCCTGCTGGGTCTCGCCACCGAGGCCTTCGTCGCAGCGCAGCTTGCTAGCCGGGACGCCAGCATCGCGGCGCTCCAGGGGGCCAAGGCCGACGCGACGCTGCTGGCCTCATACGCCACGAACGCCGCGCTCTCGGCCAGCGAGACCACGCTCCAGAGCGCCCTCGACGCAATCCTCGCGGAGCTCGCAGCCCTGCAGCTTTCCGGCAGCGGCGGAGTTGTTAACGCGCCGGCCTGGGCGGGCTTCACGACTTGGGAGCTCGTTCGCGGAAGTAACGTCGTTCGCAACCTGCATTTCGTGGCTCCTCTCTCTGCTGCGCTGGCCAACGGCGACGACACGCTGAGCATCACGGCCGACTGCTACTCCGTCGCAGCAGCGGACGCGGCCCTCGCAGCTGCGCTGCTGGCCTACTACACCCCGGCGCAAGTGGACGCGCTGTTGGTCGACTCCCGAACGGGGACGGCGCAGGACGCCGAGACGACCAGCGCCATCTCGGCTGCGCTGCTACCCTACTACACCTCGGCGCAGGTGGACGCCCTGTTGGCCGACTACCAGACGGCAAGCGCGCAGGACACACAGACGCAGGCTGCCATCTCGGGCGCGCTGCTGGCCTAACGGGCCCGGAAGGACGTTTTCACGACCAACCAGATCACCTCGGCGCTGGTGGCGTACCGCTCGGCTGCCGACCAGGACACGGCAACGGGGCATCCAGACGCTGAAGAAGGACCTGGCCACACGCGTGTCCCGCAAAAGCGGGCAGTGGAGCGACCACTTTGAGCGTGCCGCGGGGGCCTACAACCCGGCCACACGAGACGGTATACGGCGTTGCGAGGACGTGGAGAAGCAGCCGGCCACCGAGTTTTCGGCTGCTGCAGGACAACGCCGACAAGTTCCAGCAAAACAAGGACCTCACGGACCGGCGCATCAAGGCCGTGGAGGACGCGGGGGCTTTCCGAGGGCTGCTGGCCGTGGACTCCATGACCGTCCGGAGCACCGAGTGGCCGGGAGACCCTGCTGAAGCTGGCGCTGCCGGCGCCCCAGGGCAGCGGCAACACGGCGGGCCGACTGACGAGGCGGGGCAGACCGGCTGCGGTGAGGCAGCGGGTCGACTGCCTGTGGCCCAGGCGGCCCAGAAGCGATCGGGCCGCTGACCTTCTTGAGCAGACTTGACGGAAGCAACATGCCTTAGCTTGTGGAGAGAAGTTTTAGCCCAAACACGATTTTGCGAATCTCGACCTTAGAGCGATCCCTGGACCCCGCCCAAAACGGCCATTCAGTTTGTGGATGCAAGCCTGACACCCATGGAACATGTGAAGCCTCTTGTGACCTGAAGTCCGCCCTGCTCCCACCTGCTAGCGCGATTTTTGTACACTCACAAAAGCTTCAGCACGTCCAGCTGCGCAATGATAGTCTCGCAACTCATGAGAGAGTATTTCTTCTCCTCCTGACGTCTGGCCCATGTCTTGTTTGTAAAGGACTGCCAGCCTTCAGACTCACTGCAAATCTGCAGCAACACATTTTGCATGTCCTCAAAGTTGTCCTTCTTCGCCTTGTCCTGCAACTTCAGGCCGTCTGCATCCTTTTTCTGTCCATAACGACATTGCGCAGCAATGAACTCGAGCTTACCAGTTGCCTTGCATCTCACGGGGATCAAAAGGTCGTGGTGAGCCGTTGCAAAATTCCGGTTGGACTTGATGGCCTTCCCAACGTCACTCATGACAGTTGCTTCATTGCCTTGGCCCCTTGGATGTTCCACACCATCACTCCAGCAAACTTCGAAAGGCTCCAAAACAGCTCGCAAATGTGGATCCTCCGTAGGGTAGATCTTCAAAAAAGGGACCCAGGTGACTTCAGCAATCAGGTTTCTTGCTATGCAGTGAAGGCGGAACCGCGCTGCCAGGGAATTTGCAACCAGCTCTTCCCACTTCTCCCCCCTTTCAGTGGCACCCCTTGTTGGGCTGTTGAGCAACTGCAAGGAATCTGGCAGGAGCCCCTCCAGGTCAATGTTCAGCTCTTTCAAATCGTTTCGGATGGCGTCTTTGATATTGGTATCCTCACACCACCACAGCCGTGGAACCAGTACGGACTTGTTGTTTGGAAATGCTGCTCCGGCCCTGAAGATGTCTGACCACCTCACTGAGGTTCCGGGCACAAGCTGGTGGCCTTCTGCAGGCCATCGAACCGCCGAGCAAAGAACCAACGCCAAGGCCACTTCTGGCTGATTGAAGTAGGGGGCTGCATCCGCATACGAGCTTCTGAACTCCTGCGACATGGCATTGAGTGCAACCTGAGCAGTTGATGCCAACTCACCCCAGGTCTGGAAAGCCGCCTCCAGAAGCCGGGGTACCCCAGCCGAGAAGAGGTGAATGTTGTCGAGTTCCTTCTTCTTGTATTGCATGCCTCCCCACTCTGCCATGGCCCGTCCGGCGGCTTGCAGCGACAATGGCGCCAGAGCCGGTACTTCCTGGACCTTAAGCGAGGTGTACTCCTCCGATGGCCTATCGGTCAAGATATTCACCGTGCCTGCCGAAAACATGCCCATCTTCTGCGGGAATTCGCCAAATATTTCGGTGAAAGCTGATTTCTGTCCACCATGGTGGCTCAGTCCCTCGACCTCATGATTCACAAGCAGCTCTGCCTGATCGAGGAACACCAAGCAAGCGCAGTCTGGTGTTGCGTTGAAGGCTGCAGCCGTCACCAACAGCCACTGCTCGAAGACGCCCTGCTTCTTTTGACAAAATGAGCCAAGCCAAACTTCGAAGCTGTCGCACATATCAATTTCACGTCGTACCGATGTACGTTTGAGGGCCTCCAGCACTGCAATGAAGTCCATGCCCCTAAAACTCACCACCAGCCCACTCACTTCGATGCTGTACCCGCACAGCAACTGTGACAGGTGCCACACGACAATTGCAGAAGCAATCCTACTGGGAGCTTCCTGCAACGCTGACTTTGGAATCTCTCGCGCATCAACCACTAAAAGCCGCCCACATCTTCGGCTTTCTGAGAAGTTCGGGACCTTCAAAGCCAGGTGTCGGACAAGCGATGTCTTGCCGGTGCCCCTTGGGCTCCACAAGGCCAAGACCGTCGGCTTGTTGGTCCCATTCCTGTGGATCTGTTCTATTTGCTCCACAAGACTCCGAACAACCGCCTCCCTTTCTAGAAACGGCCTCTCATCCTTGTTGTTGATTCGGCTATTCAAAAAGCGGTCTTCGAAGTCCAAGAGATCTGTGGCGCTAAAACGAGGGAGCTCAACCTGCGCGGGAGGCGCATGAGGGAATGCTGGGAAGGACAAACAATCACAACAAACCAAACACGCATCGGCAATTGGTGAGAAAATCGATTGCTAGCAGGTTCCTTCCCACTGGCTCATGTTTCTTGCAAAACGCTAACCATTCACAACAGATCAAGAAGCATGGGTACTTAGTGCGAAAGCCGAGCACTAGGAAAGCGAGGAACACACGGGTACCAAAACCGAAACAAAACCAAATTTCCAGCAGGAACACTGCCCATGAAAGCAAAGCGGGAGATGCGCGGTTCAGCTCAACAATCCTTTTGTGGGGCTCCACGCTGAGCAAAACCACTGAGTTCCCAGGAACCCCGTTCAGGTTCTGTGGATGTGATCAGGGCAGCCCCACTGAAAGCATTTCCATGGGGGAAATCAAAACCACACAAAACGTCAAACGGCACGTCTCAACGTCACCCGGCAGCAGAAATACATTGTGCACACTTTAGCCATCTCCTCCATGCTCGTGCTGTCGGAACAAAATTTAACCTTCGGATTGCATTGTGTCTGCAGCAGCAACGACCATGGCAGAAGGGTAGGTCTTGCTCTTCAAAAGGCAGGCGACTGGAACAGCAGGCTCTTCAATATTTGCGGCCCTCGACTGGTTGATAGTTTTGCGCTAAACACTCACACCAAATCAGGCAGATATGAACAGGTACGGAGAAAAATGAACAACAGAACGGGATGGAATGGCAGCAAAACGGGCAAAACATGGGCAAGAACACCGCCAGGGAGATCAAAGAGAACATTCATAGAATGCACTTGTGCCTGCAGCAGCAAGGACCCCAATGGGTGCAAAGACGTCAGAGTTTGCCCTCCCTCTCCCCGGCAGACGGGCAGGTCTTGCTCTTTCAAAAGCAGGCTGGGGGCAAGCGCAAAATCACTCACAACGATCAACGGCACGTCTCAATCAATGTCGACCAGCAGGAATGACCGACCTCCAACAAGGAAAGGCAACCATCCGTTCATGGGGGCTCCATACCGAGCCTGCCAACGACACGAACCGCCGCAATCTGCAAAAATGCTATCTTGGGATTTTCTCATTCTGTGGATGTTGATCAGGGCAGCCCCATCAAAAGCATTTGCGGACTGCAGGGGGAATTTTAAAACCACACGCCGACCAATGTCTCAGAACAAAGTCAAGAGCAGACAATTTTCCAGCCGTGCCTCGGGCTGCTGCAACAGCCGGATCTTCTCAGCCAGAAGCTCCGCTGGTCCACCAGGGACGCTATATGGCGCTGCCATCAGCTTCTCCAGTGTTAGCTTCAGCAGGGACTTGCCGGTGACGCCCTGCTGCTGCAGTGTCGTCACCGTCTGCTGGATGAGCTCATCTCTCACCTTGCCCTCGTTCAGCACCGCTTCGGCCCAGCTCAGAACCTCCTCTTCGCCAAAAGCCTCCACCTCCTCGCGGCTCTTGGCGAGCCAGTCCTGCCAGCACTCACCAACAACCAAGCCTGGCGCATGCGAGCCCCCGGCCTCCGCACCACTGTCCTGGCACGATTGCAACCGGCCAAATTTACAACTGCTGATTGGAGCGTCCTGCTGCGGGCTGGCGCGCGAAGCAACTCCGCCACGCCCAGGGTGCCAGCTTGTCACCTCAAGAGGAGCTAAGAATCCAGGCAAAGACAATTACAGTGACACCGAGATCTGGACCTGCGCCCTGCGAGAATCCTGGCGCACCAATTGCAACACACAACACAGGAGCCCTGACTCACAGCCCCAGCAGTGCGCACGAACGGACGTCCTCTTTCAAGCCCTTCAGGGTTGCTTTGGCCTGCGTCGCACGAAAACCGCTTGTGAATCTCAGACAAAGCACGCAGTCCTGCCTCTTCCACGAACTCGCGCAGTTTTTGCTTCAACTCGTCTTTCTTCCCTGAAAGCGTCCACTTCCCTGGGTTTATCTTCTGCGCTTTTCCTGAGCTCAAACCCTTCACCGCTCTTGAAAACCCCGACCCATGTGCTGCTCCAGCGGCGCAAGACAGCTTTTATCTTTTCCACCGTGTCGTTGTCCTGCAGCACCCGTTCGGCTTCTGCAATCGCCTGAGCGAGGCCAAGCTGGGACCTGTCCTTTCTCTGAAGGCCTGCCGCCTCCTCGAGATCGCGCCGGTCCTGACAACCAACAAGCCCAACGTTCAAGCCCGATGCACGTGTCCCCCAGGCCTGGCCACTGTTGTCCTGGCGGCAACCGGCAAAAGATGCGAACAGGCTTCGGGTCGGAGGAGTCCTCTTGCGCAGCCCCGGCGCGCCGAGCGACTCCGGCATGCAACGGGTGCCGTTTTGCCTGAAAGAGCCAAAGTGCAATCTGCTTGCGCCTGCGGGCAACTCTGAGAACTGGGCCAATATGCTGTCCTGGCACTCAGCACGAAACAAGAACATCCAAAGGAGGGACTTCATGCTCCTTCAGCCCAGGAACTCCTCGAGCAAAGTCCTGGGCGGCGGCGACAAGGGACTCCTGAAACCCGAAAACCTTCGAAAAAAAATGTGTCCCAAGACCCAGGCCGTGCTCGGCTGCACGAGCAGCGCCAATGCAATCCCGAGAAGGCAGAGGCACATACCTGGCCGCTGCCTACCGCGGGCACGGTAGCGACACAAGCTTGCCAGCCTCGGCTTTTGGTCCTGGTCCGCATCATCGCCATGGCTATTCGAAAAGCGCTTGAGCGGCCTGCGATTCCTCAAGCACTGGCACTAGACCCATCGGGCAACCATTGCGAGCTGTTGTTGTGTCAGTGTTGATGAGTACCCTCGAGCCAAGTTTCCAGAGCAAACACAAGATGGACTGGCTTCTTTGGCAACACCAACGCACGGGTTTGGATGCTCCTCCTCCTTTTCACTCGCGGCCTGAAGGTCGGTCGGGCCAAGCCTTGCAAGGCTTCGCAGCGTCCATCCGTCAGACTGGCTGACCCACATCCTGCCGCTGCATCAAAGTCCAAGCGAGATACCAAACTGGCCTGCCTGCAAAACAAGCAGCCGAAATCGGCACCGGGCCGCCAGGGGCTGAAGGGCGGGGGTTTCTGGGGTCCCTGGTCCCTGGGATCACTGGGGCCTCTGGGGTCCCTAGGGTCCCTACATTCCCTAGGGTCCCTAAGCTCCCTAAGGTCCCTAGGGTCCCTAGAGTCCCTGGGGTCCCTGCACACGTGTGCATCAGACGCCCCAGAGTGCGCTCATCCCTGTCAACGCACGGCGGGTTCAGGGACCTTAGGGACCTTAGGGACCTGAGGGACCTTAGGGACCTTAGGGACCTTAGGGACCTTAGGGACCTTAGGGACCCTAGCAACCCTGCAAACCCTACCCTAGGGACCCTAGGGACTCCGAGGACTTCAGGGACCCAGCGACCCAGGGACTTCAAGAGATCCTTGGTGGCCCCAAGGGTTTTGGGGCTTGAAGGGATCTTGGCAAGAACTTCACGCCGGGTACCACTCAGCCTGGGCATTCTCCAACATCATAGAGTCATGCAAAAACACAAAATGCCGAAGCCAAGACACACACACACACACATTGCAAATGGGCCACAACACCACAACATCATCTCCCGACTACAAACACGGATGTAGAAAACACCATGTAGAGACATACCAACATAAAGGCACAAAGACATAAAGATCTAAAGATATAAAGAGAGAGGTATAAAGATACAAAGATATAAAGATATGAATTTGTAGAAATACAAAGATATAAATGTATGAAAATTCATAAAGAGACACAAATACGTAGAGATATGAAGATATAAATGTATGAAAATAAATATGAGTACACGAAGATAAATAGATGTATGGCAAGTTGCTCGAATGGAAAAACAACAGAAGCTTTGCCCTTCCGCGCGTCTTTGTGTCCCCTTGCGTGGCAAGCTGCAACCAACCGAAGCTTGAGAGATGACTTCACACTTCACAGGATCTCTTGCCCCCAAGACCCAGGGTTGCTGGGGTCCCTAAGGTCCCTGGGTCCCTAAGGTCCCTTAGGGTCCCTGAGGTCCCTAGGGTCCGTAAGGTTTCTGGGGTCCCTAAAATCCCTGAAAACGCCGTGTGTTGACAAGGATGGATGCACTTTGGGACCCTGGCGAGACGTCTTGATGGAAGGACGTTGTTTCATGGCACCTGCAGCGGACGCCCGCGTGCCCAGGGACCCAGGGACCCCAGGGACCCCAGGGACCCTAGGGACCCCAGGGACCCTCGGGACGGACCGTCAGGGCTTCACTGGGTCAAAGATCAAGGGGGCTGACAGATTGGTGACAAAGATCAAATGACAATAACCTGCACGGGACCTCTTGGCCATGACAATGGAACGCGGCGAGGGCCCGGGCGGAACGTGGAGCTCGAGGCGCAAGCTCAAAAGTTCGGAGTGCCTGAGCGCCAGGAAAAAAAAAGGCGATTTTGAGGAAACCACACTGCCTGACTTACAAAAAACCTGACAGTACGACTTGACGGGGTTGGGGCAATCGCTCTCAAGGTCAAGGGTTCACCAGGTTGGAGAGACAATACAAACTGCGGGCCTGGCTCAACGAGGTCACGATTTCCAAAGATACACGGGCCTGACGGCGCGGCTTGACGGGGTTGGGAAAAGCACACAAAAAAGCAACGCAAACCACTCGGGCCTCACCGGGTCAAAGAGATCAAGGTTGGGCCCAACCCTGAAAGCTCAGTTGAAATCCGCGCATCAACACTGACGGCGCAATCAGCAAAAAGGCCCAGGCAGAACGTCTTCGAGTCGCGCAAATCCTAGCACGGGACGGGGGGGGGTGTCCGGGCCTCGCTAGGCCAAAGATCAGGGGGCCTGACAGATTGGCGAGTTGGGACCCAAACCTCAAAGATCAGTTGGCATTGATGGCCATGACAACGGAAGCAGCGAAGGCCCGGGCAGTATGCCCCGATGTCAAGACAAAGCCTGGCACGCGAAAACACGACCTTCAAAATCCAGGACCAAACCTGAAACACTGCTCAAAGGCCGAGTTGACACCAATCCGCACAGGTGCCCAGCCAAAGAGTCCCCAGTAGCACGAATTGGATCCACCTGCAAGCGGCCAACAAAAAGTGACAAAAAGGCAACTCCAAAGCGCGGCGCTGCGAGAAGATCTGCACGTCGAAGTCTGGGCACAGGGCACGTGAGGTCAAGAAAAACTGTGAGTCTGAAACCACGCCTTTGCACCCGCGAGCGGTTCCCTGCCGCCACAAGGCTCACGTGCTTGGGGAAGCTCTTTCCAAACACGACCGACAACGTGAAAATCGTGAGAAAAACGCAACACCGGCAACCTGTCATGCAAAATCACGCTCAAAAACCATGCAAAACTGAATTTACGGAAAAACAGACAAAACCGTGTTTTTGTCCGGAAATGGCGGCCCTCGAGCCGCTTGAGCCAGGGCCGTCCCTTTGGTCGGACCATTTTGTTGTCCGCCCTATAGGAAAAGGACCGGCAAGCAAAAGTCCAGGTCATCGCCACTAGCTTCGCCCTGGGCGAGGTGCAGACGAGCCCCAAGGGCGCCATCGTCTGGCAGTCCGCGTGGACTCACGTCCTCTGGGAGCCCAGCAGCTTCGGCGAGGACCAAGGACCCAGGCAGAACGCCTGCCTTGCGATGGAAAGGGATTCCGAGGCCTGGGCGGCCTGGGAGGAATTCGAGAAGCTGTCTTCGCGGTCGAGCCGCATTTGGGGCGACTACGGCGATGTGAAGGACAGGTGGCAGAGCTGCCTCAAGGAGTCCCGACAGGGAGCGACCTTCCTGAAGTGCAAACTGGACGCGTGGAACGTCCGCTTCTGAGACACCGACGGCAGCAAGATCCAAAGGCCCGAGGCTGGCGGGCTGCGTGCCAGGCCCGCGTCGAGGCCTGGATCATGGGCAAGCAACGCGGCCTGGTGGAGGTCCGCGACCTGCAGGTGAACCCCGGCACGGGCGGGGACTCTTGCCCCTTCTAAAACTGCGTTCTTTTTATCGTGGATGTCAGACGTAAGCGAACGCGCCCGTAACTGACCCCGGCGGCCTCGAGAGAACAGCGAGGCCCCGCACCCAGGGACTTAGGGGGCCTAGCGGACTTAGGGGGCCGGTTCGGCAGCAGGGCGCTCAGCTCCTCGTCCAGCTCGTGCTGGTTGCGCAGCCTCCAGCAGGAGAGGAATTGCATGTTCACCCGCACGGCAGCGCTGATGAGCCTCAGCTTCTGGGAGCTCACCCAGGTGCTAATCTGCATGTGACGGCCTCGGATGAAGAGTGTGTCAAGGGCGCCGTGCGGCTTGTGGAGTTGCGGCGTGTCAGCAAAGTCGTCGATGACTACAAGCACCTGGTACAGTTTCTTCATTTCCAACTTCTTGACGCTTCCGTGATCTTGCGCTGCTGCTGGATGATGCGCCGCAAGGCGGACTCATCCCACTCGTCCCAGTTAGCCTGCTCACGCTCTGTGTTCACCCCCAGGTCCTGCTTGATGTACTTCTTGACGGGGATCCAGCCATCATCGATGTTGACGCTTGGGCTGAAGACGTAGATCCGCTCAAACACGCCCTTGTACTGCTCCAGGATGAGGCTGGTGAGCGCCACGGTCTTGCCCGACTTGCTGGGCCCGAGGAAGATGCCCGTGCATGGCACAGGCTTGCTTGCTGGTGTGCTTGGGCGTGGGGAAAAGCTTGCTCGTTGGAATCTTGATCACTGCTTCAATCCGAAAGGGAACATGCAGTCAAAGACAAAAGGGGTGCGACCGACGAACATGCGCGCACACTCTTTTTCTTTGTAAGGCGTTGCTTGGAAGTTGAGGCTCAGAGGTGCAGGGGGAAAGACATCGCGTGTCCTTTCCCCGTATCTGCACCCCTCTGCGGAGCCTCCTCATATGCCCCCGTGGTCAACAATGCGTGTTCGACCAGGCGTTAGGTGTGTTACCTGTGAGGCGTGAAACAATCGAAGGCATTGGTGGCGATAGGATGCCTCTCTCTTTAGAGGGGGTTTTCCAAATGGCTTATATTCTACCTGAGAGGCTTCTAGCACTCGTCCGTCCAGCATTTGACCTCGTCCTGCGAAGGATTCGAAGTCTAAAACGCTGCGTGCAGGCGTGTGGCTGCAAAATAGAGACCCCTAGATATGCTTGCAATTTTGCTCCAGGTTGCATTTCAAGCGAGCCAACCTTTGCAGGGCTAAGGAAAAACAAAAAAAAATCAAAAAAGGGGTCCAAAAAAAAGGGGTCCCCAAAAAAAAGGGAAAAGGGGTTTCCTTTGGCAAAGCTTGACATCGCTTGAAATGCAACCTGGAGCCAAATTGCAGCGCATATCTAGGGGTCTCTATTTTGCAGCCACACGCCTGCACGCAGCGTTTTAGACTTCGAATCCTTCGCAGGACGAGGTCAAATGCTGGACGGACGAGTGCTAGAAGCCTCTCAGGTAGAATATAAGCCATTTGGAAAACCCCCTCTAAAGAGAGAGATACCGGGGATGCAGGGATTCCCTGCAGAAACCCTGCATTGAAATTCCCCCAGGATTCCTTGCTATACGCTTAATTTCTTCAACACAAGTGCCAACACAATTGCCACTCGTGTTCACATTTCTGCCGCGCCAAGCCGCTATACGCGCTTAATTTCAACATGTCGGAGTACATGTCGGATGAACATGTTCTTCCCTGACACGCCAGCCCGCCGAGTCATACGGATCATACGGATCATACGGTCATACGGTGGCGGTTGGGCACTCCGGGTGCGCCACCCTGCCGCGCCTGCCTGGCATAGAAGCCTCCATACATGAGTCCTACATGAGGGAAAACCCCCTCTAAAGAGAGAGGTCCACCACCTCGCTCTCGCGTCCTCGCTGTCCTGGAAAGCGGTAGGATTTAATGTGTCGCTCTGACACATTAAAATTCTCGTAATACTTCATCGCTGCCCATGTACGAGAAGCATTGGAATGTCCTGTCTGAATGACACACTCGATGAGCTGAGTGGCAGAGACATGAGGTCCGCGGGCACGTGCCGAGCTGGCACCGTAGGGGCGCCAAGGCGCAGCTTTGAAGCAGGCGTCCACTGTGGTTGAGTGGCTCGCCCAACCTCGTTTGATGGCTCGCCCAACTGGCTCGCCCAAGTACTGGCTCGCCCAACCCCTTAGTACTGGCTCGCCCAACTGGCTCGCCCAACGGGTTGGTCGGCGGCAAGTCCGCGAGTGCGCAAGACGTTCGTGTCGTACTGGAAGTATACCAGGAATTGAAGGATATTATCCTTCAATTCAAATTCCCTGGTGCAGGTTGGCCCCTTAGTACTGGCTCGCCCAACTGGCTCGCCCAACGGGTTCAGCGGCAAGTCCGAGTGCGCAAGACGTTCGTGTCGTACTGGAAGTATACCAGGAAGTGAAGGAAAATATCCTTCACTTCAAATTCCCGGCCGCACCTCCCTGGCGCGGGCCTGCCGTCAATCCTGTCGTGGGCACAGGATTGCCACACTCAATCCTGGCGTGGGCACAGGATTGTCCCTTCAATCCTGCTGTGGCAACAGGATTGCTCTCCTGCCCGGCATCGGAGCCCGGCCGCGCCTGCCCGGCATAGAAGCCTCCTGCCGAGCCCGCGCCAAGGTCGAGATTCTTCCCAGCAAAAAAAAGGTCGAAGTTGTCGTCTAAGCCGACAACTGTGAGAAAAAATTTCCAGTGGGGGGACAACTGCCTTCGGCGAACCTGCCCGGCAGAACCGCGCCAGCCCGACATGGAGGGCACGCAGCTTCTCACCAACTGCGAAGCAGTGTCCGGTTTTGCCGGCCACTGGCTCCATCGTGCGCAGGTCTCGCTTTTGACCGGCGAAATCGGTCAAATTGCTGAAGGAGCTCAAACGGTGAGCTCCTTAAAATTCGCAGGTCGGGTGTTGCGCTGGCGTTCGCCTGAGAATTTGCAGATTCTCACTGTTTGAGAAACTGCTGAAAAGTCTTCGAAGTGTACGAAAAAACATACACATGCCCCGTTACAAATTCCACGCCAACGTGCGGGCCTGGTGCGGGCCCTGTGACACGTGCGGAAACTTGTGCCGACGAGGGGTTGGTGTGTTTGACACACCAAGCGGTGACGCCTGTGATGTGTGTCAAAAACAAACACACTTCCGAATCACGAGGAAACTTCTCCGAGCGGCCGGAACGCCACTCCAAGACCGAAGCCGCGGAGCCGGCCTCGCTCCAAGACCTAAGCCGTGGAGCCGGCCTCGCTCCAAGACCGAAGCCGTGGAGCCGGCCTCGCTCCAAGACCGAAGCCGTGGAGCCGGCCTCGCTCCAAGACCGAAGCCGTGGAGCCGGCCTTGCTCCAAGACCGAAGCCGCGGAGCCGGCCTCGCTCTCAAGGTCCACGGACTGTGACACGTGCGGAAACTTGTGCCGAAGAGGGGGTGGTATGTCAAACATACCACCAAGCGGCGACGCCTGTGAGGGAGCGCTGCGAAAGTACAACACCCCTGCGTTATAGACCTACTCCTAAGAAAACATTTTTGAAGGACCTGTCACGGGCAACATCCCAGAGGTCCTGGACAACGGAGAGGTGACTGACGGCACGCACGTCACAGCAGGACAGCTGGCCCTCGCTCTCACGCCGTACGCTCAAGTAACGGACCTGGCGGTGAACACGGCAGCCGCCGGCAACAACGCGGCGGCCATCCAGTCGCTGGACGACAGAGTCACCGCAGAGCTGGCGTCAAAGCTGGACAGCAGCGCACTGGCGCCGGCGATTGCGCCTCTTGCCACGGCGGCGGCCCTGGCCACCACGGACGGGCAGGTGGCCGCGCACGGAAGCAGCATCGCCGCGCTGCAGAGCTCGCTGACCACGGGCCTCTCCAACAAGGCAGACCAGTCGGCCTTCGACGTGCTGGAGGGCGTGGTGGCGACGAAGAGCACCTCGGACAGCGTGGACCTGAAGCTGTCCAACTACAGCACCACGGCGGCCATGAACGGTTCCATCGCCTCGGCCAACAACGCCACGCTGCCCACGGTGGCCGCCAACTACGGCCTCAAGACGGTGGTGGACCAGCACTCCCTGGACATAGCGGCGAGGATCACGCCGCTGGAGGTGGACACCAAGGTGGCCAAAGCTCTCCTGGGGGCCGTCACCGCCGCGGCGCTGGCCTCCGAGCTCGCGAGCAGAGACGCCACCATCTCGGGGCTGCAGGCCTCCAAGGCGGACGCCAGCGCACTGACCGCGTACGCCCTGCGCTCGGCCGTGGACACTTCCTCCGAGGTGGACTCAAAGATCTCGACCGCTCTCCTGGGCGCCGTCACCACGGCAGCCCTGGACGCCGCCCTCCTCGGCAAGGCGGACGCCAGCGCGCTGGCCGCCCTGCTCTCCACGGTGGACGGACTGGACACTCCGCTGGAGGTAGACACCAAGATAGCAAATGCCCTGCTGGGTCTCGCCACCGAGGCCTTCGTCGCAGCGCAGCTTGCTAGCCGGGACGCCAGCATCACGGCGCTCCAGGAGGCCAAGGCCGACGCGACGCTGCTGGCCTCATACGCCACGAACGCCGCGCTCTCCGCCAGCGAGACCGCGCTCCAGAGCGCCCTCGACGCAATCCTCGCGGAGCTCGCCGCCCTGCAGCTTTCCGGCGGCGGAGTTGTTAACGCGCCGGCCTGGGCGGGCTTCACGACTTGGGAGCTCGTTCGCGGAAGCAACGTCGTTCGCAACCTGCATCTGGAGGCTCCTCTCTCTGCTGCGCTGGCCAACGGCGAGGACACGCTGAGCTTCACGGCCGACTGCTACTCCGTCGCAGCGGCGGACGCGGCCCTCGCGGCTGCGCTGCTGGCCTACTACACCTCCTCACAAGTGGACACGCTGTTGGGAGACTACCGCACAGGGGCAGCGCAGGACGCGGAGACGACCAGCGCCATCACAGCCGCGCTGCTGGCTTACTACACCTCCTCACAAGTGGACGCCCTGTTGGGAGACTACCGCACGGCAAGCGCGCAGGACACGCAGACGCAGGCCGCCATCACGGGCGCGCTGCTGGCCTACCGGACGGGCCCGGACCAGGACGTGTTCACAACCAACCAAATCACCTCGGCGCTGGCGGCGTACCGCTCGGCCGCCGACCAGGACACGGCAACGGCCTCAAGCATCGCCGCCACCCTGCTCAGCTACTACACCCTCGCACAGGTGGACGGTTTGTTGGCTGACAAGCTCGGAGTCACGGAGGCAGCCTCGGCCCTGCAAATAGCAGTCCGGACGACGGAGGGGCCGACGAGGTGGTGGCCGCCATAGGAGAGCAGATCCTGGGCCCCACGGACGTCTCACTGTCAAACTGGACGGTTCGCCCCAGCAGCGGCTGCAGCGTGGTCCTGGCCACGCACGCCGCGGGAGTGAGCGTGGACGGCTACACCCTGACCCTGGCGGCGAACCCGTGGAACATCGTGCGCACCTACAACTTGACGCCCGGGCGAGAGCTCCTCTTCGCCTGCCGCTACCGGCTCGGCACGGCCTCCAACTTCGTGGTGCACATGTCCGAGGCCGACAACGTCTACGACCCGTTGTACGGCAGCTTCGTGGGCGACCAGGGCGTTTGGAGCACGGCCAAGATGTACTTCACCGTGCCGCCAAACGGAGTGGCGAAGCTGCACTTCGGTGCGCACTTCCAGGCGCCGGGCCTGCCCAACCAAACGGCAGGAACGGTGGACGTTTACGGCCTCCAGATCCTGGACGCAACCCTGGAGACCGGCAACACAGCGGAGGAGGAGGACACGGCGGCCTCAGCCCTGCTGCTGAAGCACGAGTTCCTCGACGGGGGGGCCGACGATGTCACGCTGGCAACCCTGGGCGAGGTGCTGCTGGAACCCACACTCACCACGCTAGGAAATTTCCTGGTGCGCTCCAACAGCCAGAGCTCCGTGGCCTCGGCCAGCTTCATGGTGGGAGGCTTCCAGCTGGAGGGCTACGCCATGACCCTGAGCGCCTTCGCCTGGAACATCGTGCGCACCTACACGCTGACGCCGGGGAGACGCTACTCCCTCGGCTGCCGGTACAGGCTGGGCACGGCCTCCAACTTGGTGATGTACGTCAGCGCGGCCGACAACGACTACGTGGGCGTCACCGGCACCTTCCTCGGCACGCCCTCGCAGGGAGTCTGGAGCACGGCGCGCCTGGACTTCTCGGTGCCGCCGGGCGGTATCGCGAAGCTGCACTTCGGAGCCTTCGGCGGCTCCATCCCCGGGCTGGTGCAGCAGTCGGCGGGCACGCTGGACCTGTACAGCATGCAGATCAGGGCCAGCGCCTTCGAGGGAGAGTCTGTCTCGGTAACGGACCTGCTGGCGGACTCGCTGGCCCTCACGGGCTCGGCCACGCTGGACGGGCTCATCGCGCAGGGCAACGTGGGCTGCGACCAGCTGCTGTGCAACGACGTGAACTGCACCGACGTGTTCACCACGGGCGTGGACGCCTCGGGCGCCATTTCCTGCGCTGCGCTCACGGCCACCGGCACCGTCGCCGGAGCCACGCTGTCGTCCACGGGGGCCGTGTCAGGCAGCTCGCTGAGCATCACTGGCGCGGCCAGCGTGGGCCTGCTGAGCTCCGCCACGGGAATCACGGGCAGCACACTCACCAACAACAACACGGCCAACGCCGGGAACTTCACCACGGTGGGCGACGTGTCCACGGGGACGCTGACGGCCTCGGGCGCAGCAACCGCGGCGAGCTTCGCAGCCACCGGCGCGCTCACGGGCGCCACGCTGACGATCACCGGTGCGGCCTCCGCGGGCCCGCTGGACTGCGAGAGCTTGGACTGCACCTTCACGGCCACGAGCGGCGGAGTGTCGACGGGCAGCGTGGTGTGCGGCGACGTGACGAGCTCGGGCACGGTCTCCGCGCCGCAGCTCTTCGCGTTCCAAACCCCCCCCCCCCACAGCTCACCTGTGACCAACTCCTAGACTTGCTCGGACTCGATCTCCTTTTTTATACGATGCTTAGTCTCATAGGGCGTGCCCTCCTGGCGAAAGACTACTGGGCGGGCTGGAGCAAGCTGCAGGTGTCCAACACCAGCGCGGCCCCCGACAGCGGCCCGGAGCTGCGGCTGCTGGGCAACCAGAGCGCGAGGGTCTTCCTGGAGCGGGACGGCGGGGCGCACCAGTGCGAGCTCATCATGATCAACGTCGAGGCGCTGGTGCAGACGAAGAGCCTCTCCACGCAGCTGTCCCTGACCACGAACCAGAGGAACCCCGGCTGCCTCGTGATCGCGGGCAACACGGGCAACGTGGTCTGCAACACGAGCTTCACGAATTTGTCGGACAGCCGGGTGAAGACGGAGATGGCCGAGGCCGACGTGGCGGAGCTCAAGCAGCTCTTCGACTCCGTGGAGGCCAAGTAGTACAAGCGCCCGGACATGAACGGCGACCTGAGGCTGGGCTTCGCCTCGGACGACTTCGCAGGAACAAAGTGGAAGAATTTGACGGGGACCACGCGGTGGAGCGACGGCACGGAGATGGTTACTCTCGACTACTCTCACCTCACCAGCGTGCTGTGGGGGGTGTGCAAGGGCTTCCAGGCCCGGCTGGACGAGGTGGAAGCCTGGCAGGCGCAGCGGGGGCCGACCGAAAGACACGAGTTGTGTGAGCCAGGGCCTCCTGGTCCAGGACGCAAGCGCAAGCTCCTTTTGTGGGGCAAGAAGTAAGAAGTAGGTGTGAGCAGGCCTCCGCGCATCCGCGGAACCTTGCTCAAGCCCCTTTTTGGGGCTAGGTGTCTTCAGGCCTCGCATCCAGGGAGCCTTGAATAAGCTCCTTTTTGGGTTATAAATGGAGGCGCTGAGGGACCTGGCCGACGACTTCAACGTGCGGGACCCGCGGAAGCTGTACCGACTCGCGAGGCAGCGCGACCTCGACGTGACGCAGGCCATGGCCTTCGAGGCGCTGAAGGCCGACGTGGCCGGCAGGTGCAGGCGCCCCGGCCGCGCGCGCTGGGCAAGTCGGCCGCCGAGGGGCCGAACGACCGGCTGCAGGCCGACCTCATCGACTTCAGCCAGAACACGCGGGGAAGACGAAGTACGGCCTGGTGGTGATGGACGTCTTCACCCGGGAGGCCGCCGTGGAACCTCTGCAGAACAAGAACGCCGAGACGGTGGGCCGCGCCACCAAGCGCGCCGCAACGGAGCTGACGGGGGACGACGGGAACTTCGTGGTCACGACGGACCTGGGCAACGAGTTCGCCACGCTGGACCGGGAGCTGCCCGAAAATGCCGTGCACCGCACGAAGCGGCCCGAGGACCGCAACGCCATCGCCGTGGTGGACCGGGGCATCCAGACGCTGAAGAAGGACCTGGCCACGAGGGTGGCGCGCAAGGGCGGGCAGTGGAGCGACCACTTTCAGCAGAACGCTTCGGCCTACAACGCGCGGCCCCACGAGACGGTGCACGGCGCGCCCGAGGACGTGGAGAAGCAGCCGGCCACGGAGTTCAGGGTCCTCCAAGACAACGCCGACAAGTTCCGGCACAACAC
>CAUJNA010001941.1:0-50086 GCA_963377175.1 Effrenium voratum | reverse complement strand
CTACGCGCTGCTCTCGCGCGCGGACGGGCAGCTGACCCGGGCGGGCCAGCACTACTACTCCCACCTGGGCCTGCGGCCCCCCAGCAAGGACTTCGACTACACCCAGCCCCTCATCCGCGAGGGGCCCAACGACTACATCCTGCTGCGCAACGGGCAGAAGAAGCTCGTGCGCTCCCTGCAGGGCGGAGAGCACCGGCTGACCAAGCTGGGCAAGGGCTTCTTCCGCGACAAGTACTACGAGTACCTGGTCCACGTGCCGGTGATCAAGGCGGCGCAGCGGGCGGAACGCTGGGGCGGGCTACGAGCGCAGGGACTGGCTGCCGGTGAACGAGCTGGGCGGGGCAACGAGGCACCCGGCGCACCTCACGGAGGAGCAGGTGGCGCAGCGGGTCAGGCAGCAGGTGGAGGCCTCGCTGGACCCGGGCGGCCCCATCCTGCAGCTCTCGGACGAGACCTACTTCCTCGACCCCGAGGGGCACGGGGTGGTCAGCACCCAGAGCACGCACTACAGGAACTCCAGGACCGAGGTGGAGACGCTCCTGCGCCAGCGCATGAGGGGCCTGAGGAGCGTGAGCTTCCAGCTGCCCTGCGAGGAGGACGTGCTTCCGAGCGCCTTCGAGGACAAGCCGCTCTGCGTGCCCCGGCAGCTGGCCGAGCTGCTGCAGCTGAGCGTGGAGGAGGTGTGCGCGGACTTCGACGCCAGGCTGCGCCACGACTGGAGGCGCCTCGGCATCTCCGCCGAGGAGGTGCGAGAGTTCTGCGTGTGGCGCAACGCGCCGATGCGCGTGCTGAGCTCGCAGGGCGACCTGGTGGACAGCTACGAACCGGCGCTGAAGGAGCACCGCACCGTGTGCTTCTTGGCCTTCGACGGGCACTGCTACATGTACAGGGCCGTGAAGCGGGTGCTGGAGAGGCAGGCGGCGCGCGTGCTCTACCGGGGCGAGGCGAGGCAGACCCTGTCGCCCATCCAAGAGTGGAGGCGCTTCGACGCCGCGGACGTGCAGCCGGGGCTGTTCTGGTGCGAGGACCTGCGGGAGGCGCGGCGCCAGCTCATGGCCGCCGGCGAGAGCCCCAAGGTGGCCATCAGCAGCCCGGCGCAGTACTGCGGGCTGCGGCTGAGGCGGGGCACCAGGATCCGAGAGCTGCCGGAGGAGCACGAGGTGCTGCGGAGGTGGTGCGAGGCGCTCAACCAGGAGTACCGGGGCCAGCGCCTGGCCGGCTTGGCGCACGAGATTTTTTTGAAGCTGCTCAAGGCGAAAGGGAGGTGCCCGGCGCGGGAGGCAGCAGACCTTGGCCGCGCAGGGCGGAAGTGCGCGCTGTGTGGATGCGGGCTGACGGCCGGCACCTGCGAGCTGGACCACGTGGTGCCGGTGAGGCAGGCCTTTGCGGGCAGCGTGCAAACTTTGCAGGCGCTGTGCGGCGACTGCCACGCGAGAAGACGCTGAGGGAGAGCGCGCAGCCCACGAGTTTGGAGAGCCGCGTGCCCCCGGCGTCATGGAGTACGTCCGGAGCCCCAAGCTGCCCCTCGGTTTTTGAGGCGCAGACGTGCGCAAAGGACAGCACGTACGTCGGCGTGGACGTGGTGCGCTGCAGGCGCAACGGGCTGGCCAACGCCCCCTTCCCCCTGCCCATCCTGTGCCCGGCGGACGGCGTTGAGCCCGTGGACGGCGCGCTGCCGGACCGGGGCTTTGTGGAGGGCTGCTGCGACGCGAGGCAGTCCTGCCTGAACCTGTTGCCGTACGTGGGGCCCGGCTGGTACCCGAAGGTTTCGCTGGCCGCGATGCTGGAGCTGGGCGTCTGCCACTGGGACCACATCGTGTTGGGCATCTCCGCGCGGAGCCACGTGGACGCGGCGACGCTGCGGCGCGCGCTGGAGCGCATGGACGCCGCGTGGCCCGAAAACGAGGCGCACATGGCCAAGCTCAGCGTGAACGCGATGATAGGCGCTTGGTTGTTTGAAACTTTAGTGGTATTTGGCTCGCTCCATTCTCTTGGTCGGTAATTGGTTGGGTGCCGCGCAGCACGAGGTGGTCTACAGCGTGCGCAGCAGCAGCAGCGAGCTGGACGGCGCGGGCGCGGACTTCTCTCAGGCCTTCGCCTACGAGGGGGGCCTGGTGTGGGACTTCGTCTACGCCAGGAGGCTGCTGAGCAACGGCACCTACCGCCCCATCCACGACGCGGTCCTGGGCTTCGAGCACTGCATGGTGGCCAAGGCCCGGCGCATCCTGGACGCGCCGCCGCGGTACCTGGCGCAGGTGAAGACGGACTGCCAGCTGACGCAGCGGCTTCCGAAGCGCTTCGCGGAGCGGCTGCGGGCGCTGGAGGCGCTGCGCCACCCGGACGGCACGCCCGTCTACCGCGTAGAAGAGACGAAGCCGTTGCTGGGCGGCAGGGCGCCGCGCATGGAGGCGGAGCGCCCCAAACAACGGAGGTGGAACGGGGTGGACGACCCTATAAGCCACTGCCTGGCGGGCAACTCCTCTGCTGCTCACGGGCCTGCCGGGCACCGGAAAGACGTACCTGGCCCGGACCATTGTGGCGAGGCTGCGAGAGCAGGGCGAGGCGGTGCACCTCGTCTCAAAGACGCACTGCTCCGCGCAGAACCTGGGCCTGGGGGCGCAGACGGCCGACCACTGGGTGCGCAGGTACGTGCGCGGGGGCAGCGCGCAAACGCTGGACTGGCTGGTGGTGGAGGAGATCACGCAGCTGGACATGGCGCTCTGGGCGGACCTGGCGTGCGTGGGGCTGAACGCCGACGTGAAGTTCCTGCTGCTGGGAGACTTCCGGCAGCTGCCGGCCGTGCTGGACTCCTGGGCCGGGCGGGCCATCAGCGCGCCGTTGGAGCACAGCCAGCTGATCCGCGACCTGGCCGGCGGGCACAGGCACGAGCTCACGGAGAACATGCGCTCCGACCCCGGCATCTTCGCCTTCGTGAAGTGGCTGCGGGTCGGCGAGGAGGCGTGCCCCACGCTGGAGCAGGCCAAGGCGAGGCTGAAGGAGCTCTACCCCTCCAAGCCCGGGTGGCCGGACACCACGCTGGTCATCAGCCACAGCAAGCGCGTGGCCGTCAACGCAGCGGCGAACCGGGCCCTGGCGCCGGAGGGCTCCAAGCTCTTGGAGTTGGAGACACAAGTCATCCACATAGATTTGGGGTGCCACGAAACGGTACCACAGGTACCACATGGATTTTGCCAAACGGGTTGCTACGAATCGGTACCAACCGCAAATTGCCAAACTGCAACACCCCAAAACAGCCCGCAGAGCATGAGGGTTTGGCCGGGGCTGCGCCTCATCGGGGCCGGCGGAAAAATTCCCAAGGGCGTCTTGGTGGCCGTGGCGGAAGTGGAGCCGGACGGAGTGAGGCTGGACAACGGCATGCGGCTGAAGAACCAGGAGCTGCTGCGGGCCACCCGGCCCAGCCACGCAGTGACCTACGCCAGCTGCCAGGGGCTCACCCTCCACAACCGCGTCCGCCTGGACCTGGAGTCCTGCCACCTCACGCTGCGCCACCTGTACGTGGGCGCCTCGCGGGCCACGAGCTCCGAGCTGCTGGAGGCCTAGAACGGGCAGCACGGCGCCTCCCGGGGCTCCAGCATGAGGTGGCGCACCTCGAAGAGCACGCCCCACTGCCTGCCCATCAGCCACACGTGCCGGGCCTCCACAAGCGCGCGGCCCCTGCGGCGCGCGAACTCCGCGGGGCGCGGCACGCGGTTGCCGGCGGAGTCCCAGAAGAGGCAGCGCTCCAAGTCCATCTTGCACTTCACGGGCTTGCCCTTGGCGCTCACCTTGACGGCGCGCTGCAGCTGGCTCTCAAGCTCGGCGCGGGTGACCCCCGGAAAGGGCTTCTGGAAGATGATCATGTCGTCGACGACGGCCTGCTCCACCCCATCCGTCCACGCCCCCAGGTCGGTGTTGCTCGCAAAGCTCACGCCCACCCTCTTGGCCCCGTCGTCCTGGAAGTTGCCGGGCTCCCACAGCACCTCCACGTCCGCCTTGCACACCAGCGCGCCCTGATGGGAGTCCTCTATGGACTTGAACTTCCCCCCCTTGGCATTGGTCTGAACGTCCAGCCCGAGTGCAAGCTTCATTGCGAAGTTCGGCTCCTTTTTTTATCCGTAGGAAAAAAGTCCGGTCCGATGAACGCGCGAGTCTTCTTGGTCGTCGCAGCGGCGGTGATCTTGCTCTTTAAAAATGCCGAGACTCTTGGAGCTTTTCTGCGGCACCAAGTCGGTGGGCAGGGCCTTCGAGGCGGCGGGCTGGGAGGTCGTCTCCCTGGACATCGTGTCGAAATTTGAGCCCACAATCCTCTGCGACATCCGGAGCTGGGACTACACGACGTTTCCGGGGCACTTCGACATGGTCTGGGCCAGCCCGGTCTGCACGGAATACAGCCGCGCGCTGACGACGCGCCCGCGGCGGCTCCTGGAGGGCGACGCGCTGGTGCTCAGCGCCCTTGAGATCATTGCGCACTTTGACCCGCTCATGTGGATTGTGGGGAACCCGGCCACCGGGCTGCTGAAGACCCGGCCGTTCATGGAGCGTCTGCCCTGGGTGGACGTGACCTACTGCAAGTACGGAACTCCGTACAGGAAGCAGACGCGGCTGTGGACCAACATGCGCTGGAGTCCAAGGCGAGGCCTGTGCAGGCCCGGCAGCCGCTGCGGCGCGTGGCAGGACGGCAGGCACCTCCGGGCCGCGCAGCGGGGGCCGCGGCTGATGGAGGGGCAGTACGAGAGGGTCAGCCAATCACGCGAGCTGCTCTACAGCGTCCCTGCTGCGCTGTGCGAGGAGATTGCGCGCGCGGCCACGGAGGAGCTCGCGGAGCGGCTCAGCATTCCGGATTAGACCGTTCAGGCTTCGTCTAATCCGACGAGCCTGGAAGCCCATTTTTCCATGTTTTTACTGGTTTTTTTGGGCGGTGTCACGTTTCGCCAAAAATGGCGAAGCGTGACACCCCGCCTTTTTTTCTCGTTTTTGGGCGCACTCAAAAGCGGTGCCACGTTTCGCCAAAAATGGCGAAGAGGGGCACCCCCGCCTTTTTTCTCGTTTTTTTACTCAACTTAAGCGGTGCCACGATTCATCAAAAAGGAAGAAACATGGCACCCCGCCTTTTTACTCGGTTTTGCTCAACTTAAGCGGTGTCACGATTCATCAAAAATGATGAAGACCGGGCCTTAGTCAAGCACCGAGACACCCGTGCCGGAGAGCGTCACCAGCTGGTAGGCCACCAAATGAATGAACAGGTCCGTCATCGTGCCGTCCAGGCCCTTGAAGGTGAACCGGGCAAGGTCGCCCGAGCGGGTGCTGACGCCACTCAGCGGCATCTTGGGCACGCGCTCGGTGGGAAAGCCGGCAATGAAGCTGTGGCGCAGGTAGCCACGCGGCCGATGTCGATGTTGCGCACCGTGTCGTCGTAGGTGCCCGCGAGGACGGAGAGGAAGTGGAAGTGCTCCGAGGCTCCCTTCATGGGGTTGTGAGGGTACTGCAGGCTGCCCAGCTGCATCTGCGACTCCAGGAGGCTGTCCTCCTGCCTCGCCGCACCGATGGGGGCCACGTCCTGCCCCGGGTTGGCCAGCAAGTGGATCTTGGAGCCCGCGTCGTTGTCCCAAAAGGTCACAAACGCGCCCATGAGTTTCGTGAAGGCGCGCGCCACGGTGACGTTGTGCTCCGCCACGCCGTTCGGGACGCTGGACTGCTGAGTGTGCACCGTGGGGTAGCTGAACACCAGGGACCTTCCTGAGAGGAGCACGCGGTTGAAGGACTCCACCAGCGCAGAGTCCAGGACGACCTGGAGGCCAGAACTCGGACGTTCTGGATCTCGAAGTCGGTGCTCAGCGTGGCCCCCGCCGGGTGCGCCCCGGCGTTCTCGGACCACAGCGCAGTCGTGGCGTCCGCAAACTCAATTTCTATCACCAGGTTCAGCTGCGGCGGCAGCATCTTCCCGCAGCGCAGGATGCCCCCCATGGTGGGGCGCAGCAGCACGTCCGCGTAGCCGCCCTGGTGCACCGCGCGGGCGATGCGCGGGTCGTTCACTTCGTCGAAACCCTCCATGGCCTTGTTGCGGTTGTACTCTCTGCCCTTCAGCAGGTCGTGCACGGCCACGTTGCGCCCGTAGTAGTTGATGTCGTCGCAGCGCTGGCCGTTGGCGAAGACCTGGACGCGCTGGACGAAGCAGGCGGGGTTGGGCGTGGCCGGGGCCAGCGGGTTGGTGCCGTCCGTGTTCCTGACGCGGAAGGCGATCTTGATGGACTCGGGGTCAAGAAGGACGTGCCGCTGAGTCAGCGGGATGCGGCAGACCCTAGAGGTTGTGGGGGAGAAGGAGCTCAGCGAGCTGGGGAAGTACTGCACGTCATGCCGCGCCGTCACGTAGCTGGTGTTGCTTGTTTTCAGCTTGTAGTCCAGGCTCTGCATCAGCTCATCCTGGGCTCCGGCGGTGACTACCTCCATGCTTCTTTATATACACGCATTTTGACTCGTACGGCGAAGGAAAACTATTCTTCTAGGGTCTATATTGATATAGAGCCTGGAAGAATAGCGTTTTTGTGGCGCAAAACCGTGCAAAACGAGCTATTAGTCCGGTGCCTACATTTACGTAGGCACTAGACTAATAGCATTTTTTCAGCGCAAAACCGTGCAAAATTGCTATTAGCCCAGGGCCTACATTTGCGTAGGCCCTGGGCTAATAGCTTTTTTGTAGCCCAAAACCGTGCAAAACGAGCTATCAGTCCAGGGCGTATATTGATATACGGCCTGGACTGATAGCATTTTGAAGCGCAAAGCCGTGCAAAACGAGCTATTACTTCAGGGCGTATATTGATATACGGCCTGGAGTAATAGCATTTTGCAGCGCAAAACCATGCAAAAATAAACTCTCCCCGAGGAGGAGAGTTTTTATTTTTTTTAAGCAGCCTCAATGTCTCGCGCCAGCTGGTCAAAGCTGGGCGGAGGCAGGCTCCGGCGTGACTGCCCGGAGCTGGAGCTTGCCCGTGAGCTCTAGGACTGGGGCAGGGCCACGGGGTTCAGGCCCCAGGAGAAGGGGCGCGGCGTGTTGGACTGCACGCGGAAGCCGGACTGCGAGGAGGCGCGGCTGCTTGCGGGGCTGCCTGAAGTGCTGCTGCCTGAGCGCAGCGAGAAGTGCTGAGGCTGCGTGGCGTCGTTCATGCCGTTGGCGGTCCGGACGTCCTGCACGGCCGCGTCCTCGCTGCCCTGCTGCGGCCGGAAGAGCGTGTTCTCGAGGACCCAGCCCGTGCCGCGCGCGAGGCCGTAGGCTGCGCCGCCCGCAATGCCAACGGCCAGCCCCGCCGTTGCCGCCGCGCCGACTCCCGCCGCGCCAGCCAACGTTCCAGCAACCTCGCCCGCGGTGGGCGCCAGTGCTGCTGCTCCTTCCGCCAGGCCCCCAAGGTACCCGACGGCTCCGCCCACACCCTCGGCGGCAACGGCAACCTCACCCTCCTCCGCAGCCACGGCCGCCGTCTCCTCAACGGCCTGCGCTGCGCCACGCTCCACCTCCTGCGCGCGCTGCCCTGCCTCATCCAGGAGGCGCTCCACATCACTGGGCCGACCTATGATCTGCGGAGGTGGCTGCGCCTGGCCCGGACGGGGCAGCACGTTCAAGCGCACGTACTCAGCTGCGTCCTGGGGCAGCTGAGAGCGGAAAGCCTGCGCGGCTGCAAGTCCCGCTGCCCCTGCGCCTATGAGGTCCGCTGCCGCCTGAGCGCCGTCTGCAGTGCCGCGCAGACGGTCCGTGATGGAGGGCGGCCCCTGCCCGTTGTTCGTCAGCGCGTCGGCCTCCGGGTCTCCTGCAAGGTCGTCCTCGCCGAAGCGGTTTC
Source organism: Effrenium voratum (assembly GCA_963377175.1). NCBI lineage: Eukaryota > Dinophyceae > Suessiales > Symbiodiniaceae > Effrenium > Effrenium voratum. The sequence goes on along the minus strand of CAUJNA010001941.1, from coordinate 42,257 downwards.
CTTGGTACCTCCGCGCAAGGCGCACGTCCTCGTCCGTGGCCTCTGCGGGAGTGCGGAAGCCTTCCTCGGGAATTGCCTGCAGGGGCGTGTGCTGCGGAGGCTGCGGGTTGGGGTCCTCGCTGGACTGCACAAAATCGTCCAGGTAGAAGTGGCTTGTGATGAACGAGGTGGCCTTGCGGTCCGGCTGGTCCAGCAGCGGCTCGTTCCGCTCCAGGTAGCCCACCACCTGCTCAAAGCGCGGGCGCTGGTTGAAGCCGTGCGCCCGGAGTGTCTTCATTTACTGTTGCGCAACTTCGCCCGCCGCCCGTTCCACGCCCCGGCGCTCGGCCGCGCGTAGCGCAGCTGGGGTACCTGGCGGTGCACGGCCTCCGTCAGCCGGCTCACGTCGTCCAGGCGCCGCTGCCCCTCCTGCGCCTGCCTGCGCTCGCCTAGCCAGTTGTTGAAGGCCCGCGCCTCCTCCAGTTCTCGGTAGCGCTTCAGCAGCAGCGGCTGCAAGTTGTAGCTGGGGTACGTTTTGCGAAACCACCGGAGCATCCGCGGCTCGTTGCGAGGTTCAATCGACATCATCTTGCTTTTATACCAGTACGCTAGCGCCTGTGGTCAGCCGGTCATAAGCGGACTGCCTCTCCAGCATGCGCAGGGCGCGCTGCTGCTCTCTTGTGAGCTGAGGCGGCTCCGGTGCAGCCGGTGCCTCAGCCGGTGCCTCCGCCGGCGTCTCAACCGGTGCCTCAACCGGCGTCTCAACCGGCTTTGGCTTGCGCTTTGGGGCAGCCGGCTCAGTAGGCACGTCCTGCTTAGGTTTGTTCTTGCTCCCAGGGGGCCTGCCCCGCCGGTTCGGTTCCGGCGCAGCGTCCGGCGCAGCGTGCGGCGCAGCGTCCTGCACCTCTTGCGCCTCTTGCGCCTCTTGCGCCTCTTGCGCCGCCTCGTGTTCGGTTGGCTCCATTTATTATACGTGGTCAAGATACAACACGAAGGACAAAGACGACCCGCGAAGCCGGACGACGTTGCCGTCCAGGTCGGTCAGGCGGAAGCGCATGTGCCTCAGGGTAACCGGGCCCCTGAGTGCCATGAAGTGCCCGTCGTCTGAGCCCGTCTCCACAATGGTGCCACTCCGCTCTTCAGCGTGATCTTGGAGAGGATGTCGTCGCCCAGGTTGCCCAGCACTCTGCTGGCGTTGGCCAGCTGGGCGCAGCGCAGGTAGACCTCGTTGTGCGCCATCATTTTGAGAATTTCGAAGACCTGCTGCCCGCCTGAGACGAAGCTCGGGCCGAGCATGTGGTCGATGCTGAAGGGCTTGGTCGGAGAGGCGGCCGGCGCGGAGGGGTAGTCCGCGGCATCTGGGAATTGCTGGCGCAGCTCCAGGTCGTTCAGGATCAGCCGGTTGCCGTCGTAGGCAACGCTCAGGCTGTTTGTGGTCTCGCCGTCGGTGGCGGTGGCAAAGTTGGAGCTGATCCAGGCGGCCAGCCGTGCGCCAGTGTACGCGCCCTCGGGCAACAACGCCCAGTTCAGCGTGCCCAGCGCGGCGTCGACCCAGTAGAGGTAGCGGCCCCGGTCCGTCGAGAGGAAACTGTCGGCCAGGCGGATCTTGTAGACGGCGAGCCGGGCGTCGCTCTGCAAGTGCAGGGACTCTCCCAGGTCTACCTCAAAGTCGCTGTCCGAGCCGGCCACTCTCTTGCGGCTGTCCACGTAGATCGTCGTCATTCTTTTCTTAAGGAAGCCGCCCGTTCTGCGGACGACGGGCGGGTGGACGGCTGCGACGGAGGGTGCAGCACTGAGCGCCTGAGGCGCAGGAGATATTTTCAAACCGTGCGCTGATCAGCGTGGAGCTGGCGAACAGCTTCTGGCCCAGGAAGCTGAGCGCCGCTCCCATCGGCGTCTCTTTCCAATGCGAAACGCTCTTCAAAGCGCTTGAAGAACATTTCATTCCTCGGCTTCAGGTAGTAGACGAAAAGGAAGCTGTAAGGTTCCCGCGTCGCCTGCTCGTACACCTGGTAGAGCTGCTCCTTTGGCAGCAGGGCGCTGAGCTCCTCCACCACGGCGTCCAGCTCGTGCTGGTTGCGCAGCCTCCAGCAGCAGAGGAATTGCTGGTTGACCCGCACGGCTGCGCTGATGAGCCGTAGCTTCTGGGACGATACCCACGTTGATATTTGCTTGTGCCGACCGCGGATGAAGAGAGTGTCCAGGGCGCCGTTTGGTTTATGCAATTGCGGCATGTCCGCTACATCGTCCAGGATGACCAGCACCTGATACAGTTTCTTCATCTCCAACTTCTTGGACGCCTCGGTGATCTTGCGCTGCTGCTGGATGATGCGCCGCAGCGCCGCCACGTCCCAGTCCTCCCAGTAGGCTTGCTCTCGTTCGGTGTTCACCCCCAAGTCCTCCTCGATATACTTCTTGACGGGGATCCAGCCATCGTCGATCCCACTCGAAGGACTGAAGATGTAGATTCTCTCAAACACGCCGCGATACTGCTCCAGAATCAGGCTGATCAAAGTCACGGTTTTGCCCGATTTTGATGGCCCGAGGAAAATGCCCGTGCACGGAACCAGGGGCACCACGGGGTCCGAGGATTGTTTGCTGCTGTATTCTGGCACAGGAAACAGCTTGATCTTCCCCATGACGTTCCTTTGCGTTACTTGCCAAATTCGAAGCCGGGAAGCCGGGCGGCGAGTCCGTCAGTGCATCGGTGTGTACCGACGCACTGCCGGTGTTTTCCGTGAGCGTCCTGCTACACAGCAGGACGCTCACGGAGTTTTCCGGGCAATCCGGGCGGCGAGTCCGGGAGTGCATCGGTGTGTACCGACGCACTGCCGGTGTTTTTTCCGCGCAATCCGGGCGGCGAGTCCGGGAGTGCAGTGCTGTACAGCACTGCGCTCCCAGAGTTTTCAGGGATAAACCAACGGGCTATGCAGCTGAAGTACTTTGGAAGCAAAGCGTGGTTAGCTCCTCACCTGGACCGGCTGCTGGGGGACGTCGCCGTGCTTCACTCTCCCTTCTTCGGTTCTGGAAAGCTGGAGTACTACCTCGCCGCCCGGCGCCCGGGCCTGGAGGTGCGCGGCGTCGACGCCTTCGAGCCCGTCGCAAACCTGCACCGCTGCTACTTGAGGCGAGACCCGGTCTTCCTGCGCTCCTTGCTGCGCCTGGTGGGGCGCAGGGTGGACAGGCGCTTCTACTCCGGGCACCTTCTGCCGGGCGCGCTGAGAGGCCGTGCCGGGCGCCGGGCCGCCTGCGCGTACGTCCTGCTGCGCAACAGCTTCTCGGGAAAGTGGGGCTCCTTCGCACAGCAGCGGTTACTGGCACTGAGCAGCGTGCGGCGCCTCCAGCAGCCACCCTGCAACGTGACCGTGCGGCGCCAGGACGCGCTGGCCTACCTGCGGGCACTGCCACGCCGCGCGCACCAGTGCATCTACGCAGATCCTCCTTACATTTTCCCCGGCCGCAGCATGAACTACTATGGTACGCGAGGGGGCCACGACCTGGTCTTTCACACGGAGCTGCGAGACGCACTCTTCGCGAGCGGCCTGCCCTTCGTCGTCAGCGTCAACGACGTGCCCGAGGCCCGGGAGCTCTACAGCGGGGCCGACTCCATCACCAGCCTGCGCTCGGGGAAGAACAGTTCCAAGCCCGAGCTGCTGGTAGTGCACCGCGCAGGAATGGGAGCAATCCTGTGCCCAGCGCAGGATTCAGGGGGGGCAATCCTGTGCCCAACACAGGATTGACGGCTGGGCGTGTGAATGGCGAAAAAAACACTCCGGGAGCGATGCTGCGAGGACAGCATATCTCCCGGACCTTCGGAGCTGGCCCGGTGATGGGTTTTTCGGGCAGGTTCGCCGAAACTGTCGGGTTAGACGACAGTTTCAAAAAATAAATAAAATCCTGGGCTCAGGAGGCTTCGATGCCGGGCAGGCGCGGCGGGGGCTTCTACGCAGGGCGCGGCAGGGAGGCTACGCAGGGCGCGGCAACCCGCTGAACATCCACTCCCCGCCGGGTCCTTGCTATATGTGCTATATGTGCTATATGGGTCTCACAAGGCAAGCCACTGAACATCCACTCTCCCCGGATTCCATGCTATATGTACTATATGTGCTATATGGCCTATATAGCATATATATTACAGATTTCGCGCGTACAGAGTATATAGCACATATAGTACATATAGCAAGGAGCTGGGGGAGAGTGGGGGTTCAGCGGCTTGGCGTGTAAGACCCATATAGCACATATAGCACATATAGCATGGACGCGGGGGAGAGTGGGGGTTCAGCGGCTTGGCGCGGCTTCAATGCCCGGCCAGGCGCGGCCTTGCAGCCTTTGGAAAACAAAGCGGTGCTGCAGTCCTCCCCACGGGAGGACTGGCAAATAATTTTTTTTTCTGGGAAGAATTCCTTGGCGCGGGCTCGGATTGCAGCCTTGTCCGGAGTGCCAAGAAGAACGGAAATGTTCATCGCAGGTACTCCGAACCTCTCTCTGTAGAGGGCGTTTTCCAAATGGCTTATATTGTACCTGAGAGGCTTCTAGCACTCGTCCGTCCAGCATTTGACCTCGTCCTGCGAAGGATTCGAAGTCTAAAACGCTGCGTGGAGGCGTGTGGCTGCAAACTAATGACCCCTAGATATGCGCCGCAATTTGGCTCCAGGTTGCATTTCAAGCGATGTCAAGCTTTGCCAAAGGAAACCCCTTTTCCCTTTTTTTCGGGGACCCCTTTTTTTGGGACCCCTTGTTTTGATTTTTTTTTGTTTTTCTTAGCCCTGCAAAGGTTGGCTCGCTTGAAATGCAACCTGGAGCCAAATTGCAAGCATATCTAGGGGTCATTATTTTGCAGCCACACGCCTGCACGCAGCGTTTTAGACTTCGAATCCTTCGCAGGACGAGGTCAAATGCTGGACGGACGAGTGTCAGAAGCCTCTCAGGTACAATATAAGCCATTTGGAAAACGCCCTCTACAGAGAGAGGCGATCGGACTCTTCAGCGACGGAGCGCTCCTCAACCTCCCTGACCTGAGCCAGCGCAAGGCGAGGCCGTCCGACAGGATGGGGGTGAGGGCTGATGCGACCAGTGCTATGTGGCAACCCCAGCGACATCTTCGATCAAGTGCTGGGGTTTTTGGAGACGAGGGCACAGGGATTGGAGGACAACGAGCAGGGGCGGAAGGTGATCGAATCCTTCCAGCAGTTGGCTTCGGACGGATGTGAGCTCGTGACGCTGCTCCGCCGGCACGGATCCTACGACTGGGTTCTGTGGCTCCTCCGCTTCTTCACCAGGGCGGCCAGCGGTGTAGACCGATACTGCGAGTTCCTGTACCTTTTCGGCCCTGGCAGCAGTGGCAAGGACGTGCTCCTGCTGATCCTGCTGCGCTTTTTGGGCCGCGAGGCCGGGGAGTTACGTCGTGGTCGGCGGTCAGAGCGACAAGAACGGACCGACTGAGAACATTGCGCAGCTGGAGAGCAAGAGGCTGGTCTGGAGCTCGGAGGTCCCAGAGCACACCGAGCTCCAGGTGGACTTTCTGAAGGCGTACGCCGAGCAGGGGGGAGCTCCGATTACTGGCAGGCGCTGCCGCGGCCACGCGCGCTGCAGGGTATCCTCTGCATGACCTCCAACTTCCCGCCCAGGGTGAAGACTTACGAGGACGAAGGCTGGTCTCGCACGGCGCATCTTGCAGACCGAAGCCCGATTTGTTGCGAATCCCAAGCTGCTGACGGAGCACAGGTCGCCAAGGGCATGTTCTCCCCGCAGCTGCTCTTCTTTGTGAAGGGCCTCTACACCTCGCTCGGACCAAAATACAACCCGGGCACGGAGCTGATTCCCAAGCCGGCGGAGATGAGGGAACTGGAGATCGAGATTACCGCCCCCCCTGGCGACGACAACAAGTGTGACCCAGTCGCGTGCGACCCCCTTCAACGACTTTTTGAAGGCTGTGAAGCTTTTCCTGGGGCTTCAGGGGGACAGCGAGGGTAGGGCCGCGTTGCACAGAGCAGGCATCCGCTCGAAGGGCGTGGGCGCCCGCAGGGTCGCAGTTGGCAACGTGGGCGCATGGAGCATCAAACAGGGTTGAGGACAGCACGCACAGCGCTGCCCCTCCCTCGTACAGCATTTTGATGGCTCCGGCCCGGAACAGATGCAGAGACTTGCAGTGAATCGGAAGAATCTGCAGATCTGCTTTTCGTTCTCGCGTAATTGGAGTTGCAGTAGTTTGCTATCTTCTTGCACCTTCACAAGGTGGATCTTGCGCTGGCTAGCTGGCTGGCATGGCCCTGAGATTTCTGGTTTGACAAGGCGTCAAAAGCGTCAAAAGTGTCAAACAGTCATTCTGGCTATTTTCTCGGAGTTTTGACGCTTTTGACATGCCAGCCCCGTTGGTTTGATACTGGTCCGCCCAACCCGTTGGAGTTTGATACTGGTCCGCCCAACCCGTTTGGTTTGCCGAGGACCCCAAACCTTAAAGGGACATTTGCACCGTTTTGCGCCACACAATGCCATTACTCCAGGGTGTGCATGTATGTACGGCCTGGAGTAATAGCTTTTTTTGCACGGTTTTGCGCCACAAAATGCCATTACTCCAGGGGCCTAAATATATATCAATATAGACCCTGGAGTAATAGCTTTTGCACGGTTTTGCACGGTTTGCCCATACCAGCCCCGCTGGTTTGATTGGTTCGCCCAACCCGTTGGTTTCCCGAGCACCCCAAACCCTAACCCAAAAAGGGCTTTCTCAGGCTCCGGGAATTCCCCCTCAAGAACGCCTCAAAACTGTTTTTTCCCCGAAAAGGAGCTTATTCAGGATCCGTCGATTCCGACGCACTTCTTAGAAAAAATTCTGATTTTTTAGGCACGCTCAGGCCTCGCCTTGGTCCCCTTTTCGGGGAAAAAACAGTTTGATCAGGCTCAGGCGGAATTGCCTGATCCTGGTCGAGCGAAAAACCTGGCTTTTAGGCATTGCGCAGGCTCCGTCGGAATTCCCGGACCCTGCTCAAGCCCTTTTGGGCGCAGAAACCGTTTGCTTCGGGCGCTAGTCGAGGGTCCTGGGCCTCGGAGGCGCCAGGAAGTCGTCCAGCTGCCTCACAGCCGCCGGCCTGCCCCGTCTCGTCAGTCGGCCCGCCGTGTTGCCGCTGCCCTGCGGCGCCGGCAGCGCCAGCTTCAGCAGGGTCTCCCGGCCCTCCGTGCTCCGGACAGTCATGGAGTCCACGGCCCGCACTGCGCGTCGCCGTACTGAGCCTCGCCGCGTTCGTCGGCGCTCGGAAGGCGCCCGCGTCCTCCACCGCCTTCATGCGCCGGTCGGTGAGGTCCTTGTTGCGCTGGAACTTGTCGGCGTTGTCTTGGAGGACCCTGAACTCTGTGGCCGGCTGCTTCTCCTCGGGCGCGCCGTACACCGTCTCGTGCGGCCGGCGTTGTAGGCCCCGGCCGCCCGCTCAAAGTGGTCGCTCCACTGCCCGCCCTTGCGCGCCACCCTTGTGGCCAGGTCCTTCTTGAGCGTCTACCGCGGCCGTGGCGTTCGGGCCGCTTGCACGGCTTTGGGCAGCTCCCTGTCCGGCGAACTCGTTGCCCAGGTCTGTCGTGACCACAAAGTTCCCGTCGTCCCCCGTCAGCTCCCGCGGCGCGCTTGGTGGCCCGGCCGACCGTCTCGGCGTTCTTGTTCTGCAGAGGTTCCACGGCGGCCTCATCACCAGGCCGTACTTCGTCTTCCCCGGGTGTTCTGCCTAAATTCGATGAGGTCGGCCTGCAGCCGGTCGTTTCCCTCACGTTGAAGTCGTCGGCCAGATCTCTCAGCGCCTCCATTTAAAAAACAGCTTTGTTGCCCCAAAAAGGAGCTTGAGCAAGGTTCGTCTTGAACGACGAGGCCTGCGCACCGTTTTTTTCCTACTTGTTCTTCGGCCCTCGCTGGGCCTGCCAGGCTTCCACCTCGTCCAGCCGGGCCTGGCAGAGCACGCTGGTGAGGTGAGAGTAGTCGAGGGTGACCATCTCCGTGCCGTCGCTCCCCGTCAAATTCTTCCACTTTGTTCCTGCGAAGTCGTCCAAGGCGAAGCCCAGCCTCAGGTCCTCGTTCATGTCCGGGCGCTTGTACTGCTTGGCCTCCACGGAGTCGAACAGCTGCAGCAGCTCTGCCACGTCGGCCTCGGCAATCTCCGTCTTCACCCGGCTGTCGGACAAGTCCGTGAAGCTCGTGTTGCAGACCACGTTGCCCGTGTTGCCTGCAATCACCAGGCAGCCGGGGTTCCTCTGGTTCGTGGTCAGGGACAGCTGCGTGGAGAGGCTCTTCGTCTGCACCAGCGCCTCGTCGTTGATCATGATGAGCTCGCACTGGCGCGCCCCGCCAGGAAGACCCGCGCGCTCTGGTTGCCCAGCAGCCGCAGCTCCGGGCCGCTGTCGGGGGCCGCGCTGTTGTTGGACACTTGCAGCTTGCTCCAGCCCGCCCAGTTCTTCGCCAAGAAGAGATCGTCCGAGAAGTCGGAGGTGTTGGTCACGGTGAGCGTGTTGGACGCGAAGAGCTGCGGCGCGGAGACCGCGCCCGAGCTCGTCGCGTCGCCGCAGACCACGCTGCCCGTCGACACTCCGCCGCTCGTGGCCGTGAAGGTGCAGTCCAGGCTCTCGCAGTCCAGCGGGCCCGCGGAGGCCGCCCCGGTGATGGTCAGCGTGGCGCCCGTGACCGCCCCGTGGCTGCGAAGCTTGCCGCCGTCGCTGCGCCGGAGGCCGTCAGGGTGCCCGTGGACACGTCGCCGACCGTGGTGAAGTTCCCGGCGTTGGCTGTGTTGTTGATGGTGAGAGTGCTGCCGGTGATTCCGGTGGCCGAGCTCAGCAGGCCCACGCTGGCCGCCCCGGTGATGCTCAGCGAGCTGCCTGACACGGCGCCTGTGGACGACAGCCCTGCGCAGGAAATGGCGCCCGAGGCGTCCACGCCCGTTGTGAACACGTCCGTGCAGTTCACGTCGTTGCAGAGCAGCTGGTCGCAGCCCACGTTGCCCTGCGGTGAGTCCGTCCAGAGTGGCCGAGGGTTAGCAGGTCCGTCACGGAGACCGGCCCTGATCTGCAGGCTGTGCAGGTCCAGCGTGCCCGCCGACTGCTACGCCAGCCCGGAGATCGAGCCGCCGACCAAGTTGGAGGCCGTGCCCAGCCTGTACGGCAGTCGAAGGAGTAGCGTCTCCCCACCGTCAGCGTTTAGGTGCGCACGATGTTCCAGGCGAAGGCGCTCAGGGTCATGGCGTAGCCCTCCAGCTGGAAGCCTCCCACCGTGAAGCTGGCCACAGCGTGACATCGTCGGCCCCTCCGTCGAGGAACTCGTGGTTGAGCAGCAAGGCCGAGGCCGCCGTGCCCTCCTCCGCCTCCGCTGTGTTGCATCTTGGCCGTGCTCAGGGGGTCGTAGACGTTGTCGGCCTTGGACATGTACACCGCGAAGTTGGAGCGGCGCGCCGTCCGGAGTGCTCTTCGTGGCCACCACGCCCTCCAGCGCGTCGAAGGCCGACTGGTCTGCCTTGTTGGAGAGACCCCGGGAGTGCGGAAGCCTTCCTCTGGAATCGCCCTCAGGGGAGTGCGCTGCAGAGGCTGCGGGTTGGGGTGCACGAAGTCGTCCAAGTAGAAGTGGCTCGTGATGAACGTGGTCCGGCTGGTCCAGCGGCTCATTCCGCTCCAGGTAGCCCACCACCTGCTCGAAGCGCGGGCGCTGGCTGAAGCCGTGGGCCCGAAGCGTCTTCATCTCTTTAAGGGTTACTGCGCGGCAACTTCGCCCGCTGCGCGTTCGACGCCCCTGCGCTCGGCGCGCGCGTAGCGCAGCTGAGGGACCTGGCGGTGCACGGCCTCCGTCAGCCGGCTCACGTTGTCCAGGTGCCGCTGCCCCTCTTGGGCCAGCCTGCGCTCCCCTAGCCAGGCGTTGAAGGCCCGCGCCTCCCTGGCGCTTCAGCAGCAGCGGCTGCAGGTCGTAGCTCGGATACGTCTTTCGGAACCACCGGAGCATCTGAGGCTCGCTCCAAAACTCTATGGACATCATGCTTTTTACACTAGGACGCTTGCGCCCGCCGTCAGCCGGTCGTACGCCGACTGCCTCTCCAGCATGCGCATGGCGCGCTCGCTCGGACGAGGCGCTTCTAGTACCTCGGGCCGTACCTCTCTGCTCGGGCTCGGGCTGTGCCTCGGGCTCTATCTGTGGCTCTAGCTGTGGCTCAGCCTTGGGCGCTGCCTTGGGCTTGGGCGCTGTCTTGGGCTTGGGAGCTGGCGCGGCAACAGCCTTGGGCGCTGCCTTGGGTGCTGCCTTGGGTGCTGCCTTGGGCGCTGCCTTGGGTGCTGCCTTGGGCACGGGCGCTGCCTTGGGCGCAGCCTTGGGTGCTGCCTTGGGCGCTGCCTTGGCCACGGGTGCTGCCTTGGGTGCTGCCTTGGGCGCCGTCTTGGGCTTTGTGGGAAATCTCACCCTCTTGGGCCGGAAGGGGGAGTCGATTTCGTAAGCAGGCTCCGTGGGCAGGTCGGCGATCATTTTTTTGCTCTTCGGCAGGGGCAGCTCGGGCGGCTTGGGCTTGTTTTTACTACCCGGAGGTCTGCCTCTAGGCCTTGGCGCCGGTTGCGCTTGCTTCATCGGTTTTTTAATAGAAAATATTTTTTTAAAAGACCTTCGGGGGATTAGATGTGATCCAAAAACAGCACAAAGGACAAGGACGAGCCCCTCAGTCGGACAACTTGCCCTCCCAGGTCTGTCAGCCGGAAGCGCAGGTGTCTCAGGGTGATGGGGCCCCTAACGGCCATGAAGTGCCCGTCATTGGAGCCGGTCTCCATCTCCACTATGGTGCCCACGCCGCTCTTCAGCGTTATCTTGGACAGGATGTCGTCCCCCCAGATTGCCCAACACGCGGCTGGCGTTGGCCAGCTGGGGGCAGCGTAGGTAGACCTCGTTGTCGCAATTCATGCGTACGAACTCGAAGACCGCTGCCCGCCAGAGACGAAGCTGGGGCCTAGCATGTGGTCGATGCTGAAGGGCTTGCTCGGAGAGGCGTCCGGTGAGGTGGGGTAGTCCACGGCGTCTGGGAACTGCTGCTGCAGCTCCAGATCGTTCAGAATGAGGCCGTCGTAGGCTACGCTGAGGCTGTTCGTGGTCTCGCTATAGGTAGCAGTAGCGAAGTTGGAGCTGATCCAGGCGGCCAGCCGGGAGCCCGTGGAGGCGCCTTCCGGAAGGAGCGCCCAATTCAGAGTCCCAAGCGCGGCGTCGAGCCAGTAGAGGTACCGGCCCCGGTCTGTCGACAAAAAGCTGTCCGCGATTCTGATCTTATAGACGCCAGCCTGGCGTCGCTCTTTTCAAACCGTGCGCTGATCAGTGTGGAACTCGCGAACAGCTTCTGACCCAGGAAGCTGAGCGCCGCTCCCATCGGCTTCTTTCTCCAGAGCGAAACGCTCTTCGAAGCGCAAGTAGAACATCTCATTCTTTGGCTTGAGGAAGAGGAAGCTGTAGGGGTCCCGAGTCGCCTGCTCGTAGATCCTGCGCAGCTTGTCCTTCGGCAGCAGGGCGCTCAGCTCTTCGATGACGGCCTCCAGCTCGTGCTGGTTGCGCAGCCTCCAGCAGCAGAGAAATTGCTGGGGAGGTTCGATTCCACCCCGGTACCTCGGCGGGCTGACGTGTTAGAGACCGGTGACATCGGCGGTGACTACTTCAGCGGGCTGACGTGTTACATGGAGAGCCTCGGCTGGCTGCCGGGCTCCGAGCCAGGTCCTCGGCGGGCGAAAAACCCCTGCGCAGAAGGAACTCGGGAACTGGGGCCGGTTTTGCGCACTTTTGCACCCGAAAAGCGAGTGGTGACAAAGCGGTGACAAGCGGCGACGAGTTCAGCGGGCTGGAATTCGCAGGCTTTTCGGGCCAGGCCCTGGCAGCACTTTTGACGCCTGACACGAAAAAACGCACTTTTCAGAGTTCGCCGTTTTCAGCGCTTTTTGCACCAAAAACGGAGCGGCGACGAAGCGGTGACATCGCTGGTGACAAGCGTTTTTTGGGTGAAATTTGGCTGTTTTGGAGCGTTTTGGGACCAAAAATCCCAAATAATTAGGTCCCTATAAGCGGCCTTTCCTTACTACTAACAGGAACCCTACTGGGGTAGATGCAAAGCTTATTTGCATCAAGGCCAGTGAGCTGCTGGACATAACCACTTGGCAGGAAGCAAATTAATGTGTCAACCAGGTCAAAAATTTCTTCTTTGACAAGTCCCGGAATGCTTTTTTTGACATCAGCAATGACACTGGGTTAGTGCCGCATCCACAGTGACCATAGCGATATCAGATGCAACAGCTTCTAAAAGAATCTGCCTAGGATGGTTGCTACTATCTGTCATTCGCCATGCACCGAAACAAAGGACCCGAAGCGCAATAGAGGATCCTAAGGTCAAGCTGTCTGTCAGTATTGACAGCAGGATCGACTGGCTCGGGGGCAGCAGGTGCAATTGTTTCGTTCCCGGGAAGGGAGTCAGACGGCCTCCTTGCCGGCAAGCTCGGAGTCACGGAGGCAGCCTCGGCGCTGCAGATAGCAGTGCGCTTTCCGGACGACGGAGGGGCCGACGAGGTGGTGGCCGCCATAGGAGAGCAGATCCTGGGCCCCACGGACGTCTCGCTGTCAAACTGGACGGTTCGCCCCAGCAGCGGCTGCAGCGTGGTCCTGGCCACGCACGCCGCGGGAGTGAGCGTGGACGGCTACACCCTGACCCTGGCGGCGAACCCGTGGACCATCGTGCGCACCTACAACTTGACGCCCGGCAGAGAGCTGCTCTTCGCCTGCCGCTACCGGCTCGGCACGGCCTCCAACTTCGTGGTGTACATGTCCGAGGCAGACAACGTCTACGACCCCCTGTACGGCAGCTTCGTGGGCGACCAGGGCGCCTGGAGCACTGCCAAGATGTACTTCACAGTGCCTCCGAACGGGGTGGCGAAGCTGCACTTGGACGCGCACTTCCAGGCGCCGGGCCTGCCCAACCAGACGGCTGGAACGGTGGACGTCTACGGCCTCCAGATCCTGGACGCAACCCTGGAGACCGGCAACACGGTGGAGGTGGAGGAGGACACGGCGGCTTCGGCGCTGCTGCTGAAGCACGAGTTCCTCGACGGAGGGGCCGACGACGTCACGCTGGCCACCCTGGGCGAGGTGCTGCTGGAACCCACGCTCACCACGCTAGGAAATTTTCCTGGTGCGCTCCAACAGCCAGAGCTCCGTGGCCTTGGCCAGCTTCGCGGTGGGAGGCTTCCAGCTGGAGGGCTACGCCATGACCCTGAGCGCCTTCGCCTGGAACATCGTGCGCACCTACACGCTGACTCCGGGGAGACGCTACTCCTTCGGCTGCCGGTACAGGCTGGGCACGGCCTCCAACTTGGTGATGTACGGCAAAACCTCTGCAGCATTTTTCTCTTCGCCAGAAGTGTGCCCAGGTCCAAGGCAGGTTATGTCGATTTCTTGATGGACAATGGCAGGCAGCAAATCGGTACACATAGAGCCATCCACCTGGTGCCAACCAATGTGAACAGTGGAGTTGTCATGGAAGAGAGGTACGCGCGCCGAACCCTCAACGTTATGCGGCACATTATTTGCTGGTCAGGGCGAATACCGTGGTCAGAGTAGAGGGCACATCGAGACGCAGCGTTATAAGGGATGTAGCTGTGCGAAAGCCTCTCCCTTAACATCACTTGGACATTTGGGCAGCGCAAGCATGGGAGAGGAGTTTCGAATAGTATTGCCTGCAGAACCATTGGAAACACTGCGTAGAGTGACACAGCATGCGTTTAGGCACTGTCGCTGAAACTGATTGGTGTTGGCTGAATCATGATGACTGGCGCACGAGAGCCGGAGATAGCGCATCGGTTGGTCTAAATTGTTCCAGTGCTTAGTTGGAGTTTCAAGCGTACTTCGCTTGTTCTTCCTTTTTCCAAGATCACTGAGCGACTGGGGCCATCGTATGGTTCCAGGTGATCCACCGATTTCTGATGGGGTCCCTTGGCGAGTAGGTCCTCCGCTTGGGCCCGTGAGACATTAAGTGACGACTATCGACGGCCACTTGCATAATTACAAGCCACTCAAGCGTAGTAAATGTGTGCCTCCAGCTCTTGCGCCCCGCCTCAGCCTTAGCCCGCAGTACCGCGGGCTCTGGGACATTTGCAATGCATCCCAAAATGTTACGCCTCTGTCACGCGCCAGCATTCTCACACGGCACCAAGTTCCACCCCGCGCACAAGAATGTAAAGCTTCGCGGACGCGGCACCCCGTCCACCCCATGCGCGGCCCGGGCTGCTTCGTTTCTTCCACGCGGCAGACCTAGGTACGGCTGTAATAAGAGACTTTTGTTTTTGGGGTGTTGTTTCTTTCTGGTTTTCAGTTAGGAACATAGCCACCTTGTGGCAATTCTTTTGCTTGTGCTTGCATTGGAAAGCCTTCCAAGTGTCCGCCTTGTGTGTTAAGTGTCTTACTTTTCCAAAGGAATTTGCACAACCACTTGGCCTGGAAAGTGTAGACCCCGTCTGTCTTTCCAGTGCACGCACCACTTTTTATTGTACCAGGGAAGCAAAGACCCCGTCTGTCTTCCCTGTGTGCGCATCCACACTTGTTCACCAAGGGACAGTATGGGCCCCGTCTGTCTTTCCTGTAAACATAACCACTTGTGCCAAGGGAAGCACAAACCCCGTCTGACCGCGGCTGCTGTTGCTGACCCGAGCAAAGCATGCCGTGAATCATGTCCAAGCATTTTGGAGGCGTGTGTGTCAACTGGTTTGATGTCATTCAACGGGCCTGCAGGCGGATGGGGCCAGAACGCTGACGCCTATGACTATGGAGGCAATCTGTCATCGCCGTCCTTCCATGTTTTTCGTTGCTTTGAACTTGTCAGGACAATGGCAAAAGCAAGGTCACGCTTTGCAGACATCGACGGGCAAGACCAGGACGGCATCATACGCAGTGAGCCAGGAAAGGAAACGCTATGAAAAGCAGCTGGTTCTCAATCACGAGCTCACACCAAGCCTGAAGGCAGTGACGCACCAACGGGATGCTCTCCTGGAAGAAGCAGCAACCACAGCAAAGGAGAAAGAGTGGCTCATCGCGAAAGTGGCGCAGTTGACAACAGCCAACACTGAGCAGCGAGACACAATCGCCAAGCTTGAGGATTTCAACAGTGGTTGGCAGACTGCGTGCAAAAACGTCGCAGCTTCGGCAACAACGACAACAGCAGATCTCGCAAAGTCCGCCGCACGAGCAGTCTTGCCGGCCCGTGTTGTATCATCGTTTCGTTTGTTGCCTCCTGACACGCGTTATCCGCGCCAGGAAGCTGCAGAAAGGAGGCAACAGGACAGCGTTATCGGTCGAGTTCAGTTTTTTTTTGCATTCACTACACTCTTGAAGGAAGCTTATGCGTTCTTCCAGAGGGAGCAGGCTGTGTGATGCTTGTCCTTTGAAGAGGTCTTTTGTTTTTTTTCGCCAACTGTCCAGGCTGAGCGTGAGAAGTCGGACAGCGAGGCGTGCAAGATGACGGCTCGCGCTGTCTCGCCGGCATGTTGATAGGGGGGGCCTTTTTGTTTGCCTCGCACCGTCTCTTTCCTTTCCGATTTCGAGGCCACTGCTGAGGGCCAGTTCAAGGACCCGTTTTTTTTAGTTGAGAGCGTGCATGTGTTCTCTGCAAACTTTTCCAGGATGCTATGGATTTATTTCACGGCAAGAAGGCGTGGCGGTGTCACGCATCAATGCTTTCCCTTTGTTGCCCTGTCCCCCCTCAGGCTGAATGCGAGAAACTCAACTCCCAAGTTGCGACGCTGAAGGCCAAGCTGGAGACAAGGCCCCAGGCTCGCTATTCCTGTTTGAAGCTGCCAACCTTTTCGCATGTTTGTGTCCAAGATTGCACCACAAGAATCCTGCTCGTCACCAAAGAAGAGTCGACGAACAAGGCAACTTGAGGGTCCGCCTGAAAAGAGTTTTTTTTTCGCAGCGCATGGCAGGTGAGCTGATGATGATTGTGGCAACTTGTCAGGGGAGGCGTCGGAAGCTTTGTTGACCGACAACACACGTCTCAATATGTCTTCGAGGAGAGCTCTTAGTGTACCTGGCAGGCGTTCCTTCATCATCCTGAGAGTGGGAAGCGGAGGATGCATCTGTCCGTTCACGGAAAACACGTAAAAGCTGCTGCGTAACGGGGGTAGGGGGGGAAAGGGGAAGGCTCCGTGACAGGAGCAGAGAGTTGGCTCCCTGACAGGAGCAAGGAAGGGCTCCGTGACAGGAGCAAGGAAGGGCTCCGTGACAGGAGCAAGGAAGGGGGGGCTCCGTCACAGGAGCAAGGGCAGTGTGCGCTGGCTTGAACGTGGCCCCTTAGCCAACGGCCCTTAGTACTGACTTGCCCAACGGCTTTTTTCCGTTTTTTAGTGCCGAGCGGGCACTTTAGGTTAGGAGTGCCGAGCGGGCACGGTGCCGAGCGGGCACGTAGGATAGACGGGTTCGCCCAACGACTCATAGTACTGGTTTGCCCAACCTCGTTGCCCTCAATCCTTGACAGGATGCCTTGTCAATCCCTCTGATTTTTTTCGGAGATCCAGAACGTCCGAGTTCTGGCCTCACAGGTCGTCCTGGACTCTGCGCTGGTAGAGTCCTTCAACCGCGTGCTCCTCTCAGGAAGGTCGCTCGTGTTCAGCTACCCCACGGCGCACACGCAGCAGTCCACGGTGCCTCCGGGCGTGGCGGAGCACAACGTCACCGTGGCGCGCGCCTTCACGAAACTCATGGGAGCGTTCGTGACTTTTTGGGACAACGACGCGGGCTCTAAGATCCACCTGCTGGCCAACCCGGGGCAGGACGTGGCCCCCATCGGAGCGGCCAGGCAGGAAGACAGTCTCCTGGAGTCGCAGATGCAGCTGGGCAGCCTGCAGTACCCGCACAACCCTATGAAGGGAGCCTCGGAGCACTTCCACTTCCTCTCGGTCCTTGCGGGGACCTACGACGACACGGTGCGCAACATCGACATCGACCGCGCTGGCTACCTGCGCCACAGCTTCATCGCGGGCTTCCCGACAGAGCGAGTGCCCAAGATGCCCCTCAGTGGCGTCAGCACTCGTTCGGGCGACCTGGCTCGGTTCACCTTCAAGGCGCTCGACGGCACGATGACGGATGTGTTCATCCACCTGATAGCCTATCAGCTGGTGACGCTCTCTGGGACTGGAGTCTCAGTGCTTGACTAGTAAGGATCCATAGCTCAATTGGAAGAGGCTCTGCAGCTCTGAAGCTTACAGACCGCAGGCTCGATTCCACCCGGGCGCGGATCATTTTTGCAGGCGAGTGCCCTTGGGAATTCTTTTTTCTTCCCTGAGCCGAGACGGATCATCGCCGAGAGACGGATCTTTCCGCCTCCAGCCCAGTAACCCCTCTCCTGGGAACAAGAAATTTTCGAGACGGATCTTTCCATCTCCTGGGAGTAGGAAATTCCCCGAGACGGATCTTCCCGCCTCCAGCCCGGTGAGCGCCACTACCTAGAGGGCTTTTATCCCAAGGTCCAAGACGGATCTTCCCACCTCCAGCCCGGTGAGCGCCTCTCCTGGGAACAAGAAATTTTCGAGACGGATCTTTCCATCTCCTGGGAGTAGGAAATTCCCTGAGACGGATCTTTCCGCCTCCAGCCCGGTGAGCGCCACTACCTAGAGGGTCCGAGACGGATCTTCCCACCTCCGGCCCGGTGAGCGCCTCTTTTGGGAACAAGAAATTTTCGAGACGGATCTTTCCATCTCCTGGGAGTAGGAAATTCCCCGAGACGGGTCTTTCCCTCTTTCCGCCTCCAGCCCGGTGAGCGCCACTACCTAGAGGGCTTTTATCCCAAGGTCCGAGACGCTCCAGCCCGGTGAGCGCCTCTCCTGGGAACAAGAAATTTTCGAGACGGATCTTTCCATCTCCTGGGAGTAGGAAATTCCCTGAGACGGATCTTCCCGCCTCCAGCCCGGTGACCGCCTCTACCTAGGGGGCTTTTATCCCAAGGTCCGAGACGGATCTTCCCACCTCCAGCCCGGCGAGCGCCTCTCCTTAAGAGACTTTAATTCCAAGGTCCGAGACGGATCTTTCCGTCTCCTGGGAGTAGGAAATTCCCCGAGACGGATCTTCCAGCCTCCAGCCCGGTGACCGCCTCTACCTAGGGGGCTTTTATCCCAAGGTCCGAGACGGATCTTCCCGCCTCCAGCCCGGTGAGCGCCTCTCCTTAAGAGACTTTAATTCCAAGGTCCGAGACGGATCTTTCCATCTCCAGGGAGCAAGAAATCCCCGAGACGGATCTTCCAGCCTCCAGCCCGGTGACCGCCTCTATTTAGGGGACCACCTCCAGCCCGGCGAGCGCCGAGACGGATCTTTCCATCTCCTGAAAATAGGAAATTCCCCGAGACGGATCTTCCCGCCTCCAGCCCGGTGAGCGCCACTACCTAGGGGGGCTTTTATCCCAAGGTCCGAGACGGATCTTCCCGCCTCCAGCCCGGTGAGCGCCTCACCTTAGACGGATCATTGTGGAGACGGATCTTGTCGCCTCCAGACCATCCCTAGGGAATTATTTGTTCGCATGGACCGAAGTGTTTGAGTGGATCGAGCATGGCATGCACCGTCGCCATGCAGCACGCATTGACCGAGAGCCTGCTGGTCACCATGGAGGAGTGGGCAGCCAAGCAGCCTGCCGCCCTTCCAGCGCTGCGCTGGAGGCGGTGGAGCGCATCTCCGAGCTGCTGGATCTGAGCGGCTTGTTCTCGGCGCTGCTGCTGCACCCTCGCAGAGACAGGAAGAGCCTGTCCTACACGGGGGGCATCCGAGTCAGCGGACTTGACTTCGGATTCCCCTGCCCCTATGGCGCTTTGGAGTCCTACCTCACGAAGGACGGATGCCGTGCAATGACCAGAGATCCCGGAGACGATCTTTGGTCGCAGACGTTCGACTGGCTGGCTCCCGAGCCCTCGCCTCGCCACCTCAACGCCGACACCAAGGGGCGCAGGTGCTGGATTGCGCTGAGAAGCCCTGCAGCGAGCCGCTGATGCGCTGCCTGCACGCCGCGCGGCTGCTGATCGAAGATGCCGCGCGCACTTTGGAGGAGCTGCAGCTGTGGGGCAACCCGCTCCTGCTGAGAGTGACGCGGGAGATAGATGGGTGCCGCGTCAGCTGCAAGTCTGTGGAGGCGCAGTCTTCGGGCAGTGGCGCTATGCCACGTGGGGCGGCTTATTGGCCGCCGTCGGAGCGCATGCCTGCTAAGAAAAAAATGAGCTCGTTAGGGCCATTAAAAAATCTTATAAGAAATGCCCCTCGCTTCAGTCCGGGATGCTCAGCCGATCCGTAAGCTCTGCCGTGGCCGCGCTCGCAATCTCCTCGCACAGCGCCGTAGGAATGCTGTAAAGCAGCTCGCGTGACTGTTCCCTGACCCGGCCCCCCATGAGTCGAGGCCCCCCTTGAGCGCCCCTCAGATGCCTCCCATCCTCCCACGCGTCGCACCGGCTGCCGCTCCTGCACAGCCCTCGGCTCGGTCTCCAGCGCATGGTCCACAGTCGGGTCTGCTTCCTGTACGGAGTCCCGTACTTGCAGTAGGTAACGTCCACCCAGGGTAGGCGCTCCATGAACGGGCGGGTCTTCAGCAGCCCGGTGGCCGGATTCTCTATGACCCACATGAGCGGGTCGAAGTGCGCCATGATCTCAAGAACTCTGAGCACCAGCGCGTCGCCCTCCTCGAGTCGTCGAGGGTGCATCGTCAGAGCTCGGCTGTACTCCGTGCAGACCGGGCTGGCCCAGACCATGTCAGAGTGCCCCGGCGGAAACAGCGTGTAGTCCCAGCTCCGGATGTCGCACAGGATCGTGGGCTCAAATTTCGACACGATGTCCAGGGAGACGACCTCCCACCCAGCCGCCTCGAAGGCTCGGCCAATCGACTTTGTGCCGCAAAACAGCTCCAGCAGTCTCGGCATGTTTAACAATTACCACCAGCACAACAAAGCACGCACAGGCAAGGGCGCGGGTCAAGCAGTTTCGCATGCTCGGACCAATCTTTTTTTAATCGGGGACAGAAAAGGATGACGAGCCAGGCTAGCATGTGGAAGTTGGGCGAGGTGCGCTCCAATGCTAAGGGTGGCAAATTCTTGTGCTTGGAGCCGCTGTTTTGGCAGAGCGAAGCTTCGCTGGAAATCCCATGGGAGCCCAGGGCCTTCTCCGAGGGGCAGCGCCCCAGCGTGAGCTTTGCAACCGACGAGCGCGCGAGGCTCTTCTGGGAGCGGGCCGAGACCGATCTGGTCGAGCAGCTGGCGGCCGCATCCGAGCGCGTCTTCGACGCAAAGCTCACGCCCGAGGCCGTGCGCCAGCGGCTGCTGCCCTCTGTGAGGCAATCGCGCGGCGGCGATTGGATGCTGAAAGCCAAGCTGCCGGCCCACGCGCGCTTCTGGAACGCCGGCGGCACGTTTGCGGACCGCCCCGCCGAGCTGGCTCACTGCGCCGCGCGCGTTAGGCTGAGAGCGCGCAGCTTGTGGCTGATGAGCGGCATGTGCGGGTTGAGCCTTGAGGTCACAGATCTGCGTGTGGAGCCACCTTCTCGAGAGTGCCCGCTGTAGTTTCTTCCGACGCCGCAGCCTTTTTTCGCTCATTAAAAAAATTCAGAATGGCCACCCACGTCCTGGAGCGCCGCGAGCAGCTGAGGCCTGTGCTGAAGGCCGCCGTTGATGCCGAGGCGCTGAAGCGGGGAGCCTCTCTGGAGGAGGTGAGCCGCCTGCACGACGAGCTCGCTCGGGGAGCGCCCGTGCTGGAGCGGCTGATAGCTGACGGGCTCGCCGGCAGGTTCCCGGCGGAGGAGGTCGACATCCAGGACTGGAAGGAGATGCTGAAGCGGGCGCAAAACCTGCAGCTTAAGCTTCGCAAGCGCTTGAACCAGCGCGCGGCTTGCAGCGCAGCTCCCGCCATGGCCGAGGAGCGCGGGGAGGAGAGCTGGGCGCCGATGGAAGCGCTCCGCGAGAAGCGCGAGGCCCTGAGGCAGCGCCGCATTCGCACGCGCGATGTCGCAACGCTGGCCCAGATCGAGAGGGAGCTCGAGGTGGAGGAGCAGCTCGTCAGCAAGAAGATCGCTGAGCGGCTGCCGGCCTTGGAGCGGCTTGAGAACGAGGCCTCCAGAGAGCTCCTCGCTGCGCTGAACCTGCAGGGCAGCGCCACCGACTCGCTGTGATGCGGTAGAATCCGGGACAGAACAGAAGCCAGGACATGACAGAAAAAAGAAGCGCTCGTCCGACCGACTGAATATTTTATTATTTTTCTATAGAAAGCAATTTATTCAGCTCAAACCAATTCGCGCCATGACCTCCGAGCTGTCTGACCGCATCTAAGGCCGCCTGGACCTCAGCGCCGTCCGGGCGGTGCCTCTGGAGGAGCCGCGCGCTCCTGGCGCCGAGGCCGCTGCGGGGCCGCTTGGACCCGCGAGCTGCTGCGCCCTCTTCCTGGGCAGCAGGTCTTCACCATCGACGCCATGCGGCTGCTGGTGGACCGGCTCCAAGACCTGCTGGCGATTCGGCTGCCCTTCCTCGCGAAGGTCAGCTTCCAGATCCTGCTGACGCGCCCGGCTGCGAACGATGAGGACGAGGACAGGGTGGAGCTCACGCTCTACTTCCTCAGGCTGGCGCCGTGGATCGTGAGGCCCGCGTCTCCGTCGGCCCGCGCCGGAACCATGATGGCGGCCATCAGGACGAAGTTCGAGGTCGCGCTCGAGCGCTCCCGCTTCCCCGAGTCCGACTGGACCGTCGTGGGCATCACGGCAGCGTATTTGCTGACCGCGCCCTCGCAGCAGCTGGCCGACATGCCCGCGCCCCCGCCGCCCAACGAGGCGGGAGGCTGCTGGAAGGAGCTGCCCGAGACCCTGGCCAAGAAGAAGGCCATCTGAACGAGGACCACCGCTGCTTCGCAACGCCGGGCGGGTGGAGGTCTTCGTCTTCGTGTGGCAGCAGACCCTGTGGACGGACGGACTGGAGTACTACCACGTCCTCCAACAGCGCGCCACGGGCGTCGTCCAGCACACCGTGCTGCTTCTCCTGCACAGCGGCCACTACAGCATCCACAACTTCCAGGCGCGCCGGCAGGCAGGGGCTGACCCTGGGAGCCACGCCCACCAACACCGGCGGCTGCATGGAGTACAAGTGCCCAAGGTGCATGGCCCGCTTCGCCAAGAAGGCCTCCTGGCAGCGCCACCGCGCCACCCAGTGCTATCGAGAGATAGCCGAGCGCACTCGGAAAGTGCCGCTGCCCGGGCCCGAGAAGAGCCTGCTGCGCTACAGGGGCAAGGCCTCCGCAGAGCTCGCGCCCCTGACGTGCTACGCGGACCTCGAGGTCTACAGCACGCCCGCCCCGACAGTCCACATTGCGCAGCAGCAGCCGGCGCGCCAGACCGTCGCGTTCTTCCTGCTACGTCGCCGTCGGGCGCTGCGGCTACGTGCCGCCCGAGGAGCTGAGGCTGAGGCTCACGCACCACGAGCGGGACAGCGACAAGTACCACGCCGTCCGCGCCATGCTGAACGATCTTCTCAAGCTGGCCGACCACTACCTCACCTGGAGACGCAGAACTAGGCCCGTCAGCATGACCCGGAGGGAGGAGCTGGAGCACAGGGCCGCCACTCACTGCAGGGAGTGCCTCGCGTCCTTCGAGACCGCCGAGAAGAAGCTCCACCACTGCCACGGCACCGGGCAGTATCTCGGGGCGCTGTGCCACTCCTGCAACATCGCGGCCCAGACGCCCAAGACCATCCCAGTGGTCTTTCACAACGGGGGCGGCTACGACTTCCACTTCCTGCTGCGCTACATCGCCACGATGGGCTCTCCTGTCAGCAGGGCACCGCGCGAAGAGCTCGGCGAGGACAGCGACAACGAGGGCACCGAGAGCGAGGCAGAAGGAAGCGGCAGCGAGCCCGAGAGGCCCATGCCCATGGCCAAGGCTGCGGCAAGGCCAAGGCCGCGCCAAAGCCCCTCAGCGGCTGGTGCGCCCTGCAGGCCGCGATAAAGCAGGGCGACTACAGCCACATCTGCCTCCGATTCCTCTGCAAGTCGGGCGAGAAGTGCCTGCAGATGAGCTGGGGCCCGCTGAGGTTCGTGGACAGCATGATGACTCCTCCAAGGCCTTCCGATGCGTGCAGGCATGGCTTCTGGAGAAGCCCCGTGGGCGGACGATCCCTGCCTTGCGGCTGCTCCAAGCGTCGCAAAGACGCGCTGCTTGAGGCCGAGGCTCGCACCAGCGCCGCCGCATCGAGCTCCTCGATGAGCAGCTGGACGGCGCGCTCGTGGAAGTCCGACGCCTTGCGTGCGAGCTCGAAAATACCGAGCACTCGCAGGAAGTATTGGGAGAGGTGTGCGAGATCTGTACGGCTCTTCGCACTCCGGCCACGCGCGCACAGTGGGCAGAGATGTGAAGGAGCGTGGCAGGCGGAGCTGTTGGACAAGTAGAAGAGTCAAAAAGGAGGTGGGAGCCTGGGGCCTCTCTGTAGCCTCCTCTGGCGGGACTGCACCTCCAGCCCCCGCGGAGATCCCTGTGCACCACCTTTTCCGGCCACCCCTCCAGGCCAAACCTCGCCCCCATCTCCCCGCTCTCTGGTCGGAGTAGGCGAGGACCTGCGTGGTAGCGTGTTCCTTCCGTGGATTTGGCTCAAGATGTCAGCCAGCATGAGGTGCCACTGCCCCCGCCGGCCCGCTCCGGCTGCTATGCGGCGCAACATGGCCTCCTTGATGGTGCGGATGGCGCGAAGTAGGTGGCCCCGGTCACCTGCTTCTCGACGTCCCTCGAAGTCGGTGCTCAGCGTAGCTCCCGCCGGGCGCGCCCCGGCGTTCTCAGACCACAGCGCAGTCGTGGCGTCCGCCAACTCGATCTCTATCACCAGGTTCAGCTGCGGCGGCAGCATCTTCCCGCAGCGCAGGATGCCCACCATGGTGGGGCGCAGCAGCACGTCCGCGTAGCCGCTCTGGTGCACCGCGCGGGGCGTCCGAGAGTTGTTCACCTCGTCGAAGCCCTCCACGGCCTTGTTCTGGTTGTACTCGCGGCCCTTCAGCAGGTCATGCACGGCCACGGTGCGGCCGTAGTAGTTAATGTCGTCGCAGCGCTGCGTTGGCGAAGACCTGGATCCTCTGAAACAGGCGGGGTTCGGAGTTATAGACTCGGGGTCGATGAATGAGGTGCCGCTGGTCAGCGGAATGCGGCAAACCCTCGAGGTGGCGGGAGAGAAGGAGCTCAGCGAGCTGGGAAAATACTGCACGTCGTGCTGTGCGGTCACGTAGTTGGTGTTGCTGGTTTTCAGCTTGTAGTCCAGGCTCTGCATCAACTCATCCTGTGCTCCGGCTGTGACTACCTCCATGCTTCTTTACATGTAGCGCAACACTCATTTTCGCTTGTACGGCGAAGGAGAGTCTAGGCCGCCTTGATATCTCGGGCCAGCTGGTCATAGCTCGGCGGAGGCAGGCGGCTCTGGCGTCCTGAGCTGCGGGGTTCAGGCCCCAGGAGAAGGGGCGGGCATGTGATTGGTCTGCGCCTGGACTCTGAAGCCAGACTGTGAGGAGGCGCGGCTGCTTGCGGGGCTGGGGCTGAGTGGCGTCATTAATGTTGTTGGCGGACCGGACGTCCTGCACGGCTGCGTCCTCACTGCCCTGCTGAGGCCGGAAGAGTGTGTTCTCCAGCAACCATCCCGTGCCGCGGGCCAGGCCGTAGGCTGCGCCGCCTGCGAGTCCCACGGCCAACGCCGTTGCCGCTGCGCCAACTCCCGCCGTGGCAGCCATCGCTCCAGCAACCTCTCCCGCTGTGGGTGCGAGGGCTGCTGCTCCTTCGGCCAGGCCCCCCAAGTACCCGAAGGCTCCACCCACACCCTCTGCGGCAACGGCAACCTCTCCCTCCTCCGCAGCCACTGCCGCCGTCTCCTCTATGGCCTGTGCTGCGCCACGCTCCACCTCCTGCGCGCGCTGCCCCGCCTTGTCCAGGAGGCGCTCTACGTCGTCGGGTCGGCCTATGATCTGTGGTGGTGGCTGCGGCTGCGGCCCTGGGCGGGGCAACACATTTAGGCGGACGTACTCAGCAGCGTCCTGGGGGAGCTGGGAGCGGAAGGCCTGCACCGCCGCCCCCTGCTGCCGCTGCTGCCTGCGCTGCGCAAACGGCCCGTAATGGAGGGCGGGCCCTGACCGTTGTTCGTCAGCGCGTCGGCCTCTGGGTCTCCAGCAGGTCGTCCTCGCCAAAGCGGTTTCCTCCGCCTTGGCGCATCCGGGCCAAGTCCTCGTCCGTCTCAGGAAGTCGTCCAGCTGCCTCACGGCCGCCGGCCTGCCCCGTCTCGTCAGTCGGCCCGCCGCGTTGCCGCTGCCCTGCGGCGCCGGCAGCGCCAGCTTCAGCAGGGTCTCCCGGCCCTCCGTGCTGCGGACGGTCACGGAGTCCACGGCCAGCACCACCTCGCACGCAGCCCTGGAGCGCGGCGACACTCTCGCTGGAGCACCGGGATGTGGCCGACTCCGTTCCTTACCCCGACTGCCCGTTGGCGGATGGACAGGAGGATTTCGAAGCAGTCGCAGTTCTCCAACCGTCTCACGGCGTCTAAGCTCAATGCCTCCCCCATCTCACAACGTGTCCAGAGAAGTCACCGTCAGAGAGGGCGGCTCCTCTTCAGGGTCCTCAACGTAATCCCCAAACGCGGCAAATCGCTCCTCAGGCCCGGCCGTGTCCTCTCTCCCTCATCCACCGGCTCCGACGCATCCGGCAAGGATACCCGACGACGCTTCTCTGCCTGCCCCTCCTCGACATCTCGCCAGCTCGACGCATCGCATGAGCTCATCATCTGAGCAAGCACTTCCGCTCGCTCCTTGTCAGTGCCGGACTGCGCACGGGAGAAGATCACCGCAGTCAGCAGGCAGGCACTCTCGTCTCCGGCCACGACAGCCTGCTGCAAATCGTTGAACTCCCTGGACATGGCTTCGAGCTCTGAATCTGGAATCGACCGGTATCCGAATTGGTTTGATCTCTGAATCAGCTGCCACTTCAACTATGGCAAGAATGCTCTCATCGACATCACTTGCACTGCTGCACGTCCACAGGGCGCGGGCCCAACACAGTCAGCTAGAATGGGACACCTCTCGTCTGCCTCCGACGGCCCGGGATTCGAGTTGACAGGGTGTCAAAACCGTCAAAAGCGTCAAGTGCCAAAAGCCGTCAAAAACCTCGAGGAATCAACTGCGAGAGGATGCTGCAAACGTCGAAAGCGTCCAAAATCTCTGAAAAAGTCGTCACAAAGCCACTGCCTGGCTTTTGACAATTTTGACACACTGGCAAACCAGTCTGCCCTCAAGAAAATCAGACCCTGGGACTTCGGTTCGCAAGGTGTCAAAAATGTCAAATGCGTCAGAAGCGTCAAAGACCGTCAAAACCCACAAAAAACAGCCAGCGGAAGCTGCCTAGTATGCCTCAAGTCGCTCAGAACCTCCGAAAAAAACAGTCACGAGGCGCAATTTGACACTTGACGCTTTTGACGGTTTTGACACCCTGTCAACCAGGTCTGCCCAAAAGTAGTAAGCTACCCTAACTATTTCTGATTTTTGGGCCAAAAACGCTCCAAAACAGCCAAATTTCGCCCAAAAAACGCTTGTCACCAGCGATGTCACCGCTTCGTCACCGCTCCGTTTTTGGTGCAAAAAGCGCTCAAAACGGCGAACTCCAGACCTGGAAGGCCAAGTCGTCCGACTGCGGGGCTCGTCCTTGTCCTTCGCGCTGTTTTTGGATCACGTCTAATTCCCTGAAGGTCTTTTAAAAAAATATTTTCTATTAAAAAACCGATGAAGCAAGCGCAACCGGCGCCAAGGCCTAGAGGCAGACCTCCGGGTAGTAAAAACAAGCCCAAGCCGCCCGAGCTGCCCCTGCCGAAGAGCAAAAAAATGATCGCCGACCTGCCCACGGAGCCTGCTTACGAAATCGACTCCCCCTTCCGGCCCAAGAGGGTGAGATTTCCCACAAAGCCCAAGACGGCGCCCAAGGCAGCGCCCAAGGCAGCACCCGTGGCCAAGGCAGCACCCAAGGCAGCACCCAGGCTGCGCCCAAGGCAGCGCCCGTGCCCAAGGCAGCACCCGAGGCAGCGCCCAAGGCAGCACCCAAAGCAGCGCCCAGGGCAGCGCCCAGGGCAGCGCCAGCTCCCAAGCCCAAGGCAGCGCCCAAGCCCAAGGCAGCGCCCAAGGCTGAGCCACAGCTAGAGCCACAGTTAGAGCCCGACATACAGCCCGAGCCCGAGGTACACAGAGAGGTACGGCTTGAGGTACACAGCGAGGTACGGCCCGAGCCTGTAGAAGCGCCTCGCCCGAGCGAGCGCGCCATGCGCATGCTGGAGAGGCAGTCGGCGTACGACCGGCTGACGGCGGGCGCAAGCGTACTGGTATGAAAAGCACGATGATGTCCCTAGAGCCTCGCAACGAGCCGCAGATGCTCCGGGGCCTTCAATAACTGGCTAGGGGAGCGCAGGCTGGCCCAAGAGGGCAACCCGCAGCCTCAACCCGCAGCCTCTGCAGCACACGCCCCTGAGGGCGATTCCAGAGGAAGGCTTCCGCACTCCCGCTGAGGCCACGGACGAGGACTTGGCCCAGATGCGCCAAGGCGGAGGAAACCGCTTCGGCGAGGACGACCTGGCTGGAGACCCAGAGGCCGACGCGCTGACGAACAACGGTCAGGGCCCGCCCTCCATCACGGGCTGTCTGCGCAGCGCGGCCGACGGAGCGCAGGCAGCAGCGGACCTTGTGGGCGCAGGAGCAGCAGGGCTCGCGGCGGCGCAGGCCTTCCGCTCCCAGCTCCCCCAGGACGCTGAACGTATTGCCCCGCCCAGGGCCGCAGCCGCAGCCACCACCGCAGATCATAGGCCCCTCCTGGACGAGGCGGGGCAGCGCGCGCAGGAGGTGGAGCGTGGCGCAGCACAGGCCATAGAGGAGACGGCAGCAGTGGCTGCGGAGGAGGGAGAGGTTGCCGTTGCCGCCGGGCGTGGGCGGAGCCTTTGGGTACCTGGGGGGCCTGGCCTCAGCCCTCGCACCCACAGCGGGCGAGGTTGCTGGAGCGATGGCTGCCACGGCTGGACAGGGTTGGCCGTGGGACTCGCAGGCGGCGCAGCCTACGGCCTGGCCCGCGGCACGGGCTGGGTGCTGGAGAACACGCTCTTCCGGCCTCAGCAGGGCAGCGAGGACGCGGCCGCGCAGGACGTCCGGTCCGCCAACAACATGAATGACGCCACTCTGCTAACTTTTCCGTGAACAAAGACGCCTGCATCGAAGTGTCATTGCACATCTCAACTCAGCTCAGTTGGCAAGAGTTCACAACGAGTTCACAAGGTAACGTGTAAACACATGAAAACGGTGCATGGTGTACCATCAAGGTAAACACCCCGCCTCAGACACAGTCTCTCATGGACTTTGTCTGCACACACAAAACTGCACGTTTTCTGGCAGTCTATGTTGCTGCATCCAAAGAGTGTGAAACGCTAAGCAAATCCCCATTCCAGCAAACCGGGGCACATTTCTCTCATGCTCCCTTTCGCTTCTTCGCCACAGACTTGGCGATTCCAATGCTTTCAGGAAAGCAAGTCTTGCATCTTGTGTACTTGTTCCTGATGGCGTCACTCTCAAAGATCATAGTCGGGTTTCCAGCTGCCAGCCATTTGCAACTCTTCTTGTGATATTTCTTTCCAGTTCTCGTGATCCAGAACTTGTTCTCATGAATGCTCCGGATGTACAGCAAGAACCACCGCTTCAATTTCAATGTAATCCGAATGCACAACCAAATCATGCAAATAAATGTGAAGGCAATACAAAAGTAAATCAACCACTCAAACGGATAAGCTTCGGTCTTTTCCAGGCTCAAGGCGTCGTCACCAAATGTCGGCTGCACGAGTGACTTCATCACAGTCAGCTTCAACAGCCGCTTCGCAAGCGTGGAATTGGATCCACTAACCTGAGAAATCCGCCTGTCCTCCAGTTCAGCGCGAATCTGCCGAATTGCACCTTTGACACTGAGCCTCTCCGTTTCCTCATCAAATTCATCTTCTCCGACTGGGCAAAACTCTTCATCACAGTATCCAAGAAAATACTGCAACATCCGGCTCCTTTTTGCTGCAAGAGATTTAGTGCAAATGTCACTCAAGTTCCAAGTGGTATTCACAACACCAGGTCGAATAAGCTGCTCCTGCACTTTCTGCTGCAACCACAAGATTCGTCCTTCCAGATGCTTCATCCGTCCAGTGCCCTGACGATTGATCAGCGCCCTTGCTGCGCTGCTGTCACCAAGAAGGTTCACGGTGGGTCCATCATCATACATGCAAAAGCCAATGCAATACTTCATGTGAAGTCCGTCACATGCACCTGACACTGCACTGTAATATTCAGCTTCAGCAGAAGACAAGCTCACAACCCTCTGGGTGCGACTCGCTGCAAACAAACAGTGGGTGTCCAACATCACGACTACTCCACCTGTAGATCTCCTGTTCACTGGATCTCCAGACCAGTCCGAGTCTGTGTATACCTCAAGACATGGCTTATCCTGCTGCTTGCAAATCAATCCACCGCATTGCTTAATCTTCTCAAAGTGCATCACATTGGTTCGAACTCCTCGAAGGTAAGAAACCAAATGTTTCAGCAAGTTGAATGCACCAGCAGTGGGGTCCTTCATCTTCGTCGCAAGAAAACGAATAGCAAACTGCGCATGTACAAAATCCGAAGCAATGTACAGTAAAATACCAACACATGTGCGATAAGTCGATGCAATGTTTGCACTCAATTGCTCAGTGCAAACCATCCACTTGCTCAGAGCTTCTCCAGTTGGCATCGGTGTCTTCCTCACACGAATTGAAGAAAACTTGCTATCAGCTTCACTGACCATTTCAAGCAACTTCTCGATGTGCTTCGGGTGTGGGCTGATATAAAGCGAACCATTCTTCAACTGATGGCACCTCTTCAGAAACCACACGTCATGATTTTCTTCAAGCCAGTCCACATTGATGGTATAGTCTTTTGACATCTGCTCCACAAGTAGCAAAAGTTGTGTCTTGGTTCCAACAACCATCATGTCATCAACATGAATCAACGCTAGCAAATCACCGTTTCTGCTGCGATAAATGACAGGGTTCTCCACACACGCCTCCAGATTGCACTTCTGCCTGAGAAGTTTATCAACATCTGAAAACCAATTCGCCGCCGCGTCTCGCTGTCCAGGTAAGCATTTGTGGAGAATGAAACCAACTTTGCGATTGTCAACATATGCAAAGACCACTGTGGGTTTTGTCTGTTTCACTGTCAGAAATGCATCCTGAAAGTCCAATGTCAACATACACCAGTCATCATGGTGCTGCATGATTGATGGCAGCAGCTTGGAAACATTGCTGCTGCTTGCCGGCGAGAACAATCCACCGTCCCGTTCGCACTGCATCCACTGGAACTCTCGTCCCACAAACCTCGCTCGTCGAAGCCAGTACGGCTTGTTGTATCTGCGCTTCGGTCTCCAGCTGATGACGAAACGTGTTGAAAGTTCTCTGTGATTCTCCGGCACGCCCTTGTCAACATCATACTGCTCAATAACACCCAAGGAAATCAATCTGCTCAATTCTGCCTGAATTGCAATATCGTCGATTGCTGAGAGTTGTTCTCCATCAAGTTGAGGTTCTTCCATACCTCCTTCATACCACAACGCTTCTGGAATTGTCAAAGTTGTAAATCCTTCATGTTGCGGATTGTCGCCATGCTGCTTGTCGTGATTGTTCATATCAAATTGCCAATCTTCATCGTATACCGCAAAACTGTCAATCTCATCTTGCGAAAACTCCAAGACATTCACCTCATCATTATGATGTAAAATCTCGCCGTTCACCAAGACTTGTTGCATCTCCTGCACCACTGCATTCACATTTCCCGCATGCACCGGAGGTGCATCGAGTTTCTGTCTCTTCGGGGATTCCACCTTTGCTTGTTTCGCCGGCCGCTCATCCACAACTTCTGGTCTTGGACCAGGTGCGACAGCAGCACTGCCACTTGCACTTGTCATGGCAGCATCACCAGAATTTTCTGCATTTCCGGGAGTTGCCGCCACATCTGCACTCAACTGCAAATTAATGTCTGCTCTGCTCGTCCCCGCCTGCGAAGGCACATTGTCATCCTCCGCCAGTGGTGACTGCTCTGCATCACTTGTGCTTGATGATGGTGGATCTGACGCTTGCTCATCCATCACCAACTTCTGTGCTTCGGGCACTTCCGGAATATGGTTCTTCAAGAAATCACAAAGAAGCGTTCCATCATCCACAGGCAAGTAATACTGTTGCACAGGTTCTCCTGTTTTCGGCATGCGGCTAGCACTGACACAACCAGCCACAATTCCTGGGTTCAACCATGTGAATCCAGCTGTAGTCCTCAACAAATTGGCATTCCATTGCTGTGCGACCCGCCTGATGGTGCGAGTCACAATCAGTCCACCTGAAGACGTTGACACGCAACGCATGTCTTGATGCCCAACTTTGCTGAGCCAACAACCAGACACAAACCTGGCTTCACCTTTGTTGCTCGGCCTGACCCTTGCAAGAACATTCTCACCAAAGCACACAATTTTGCCGCTGTATGCCATTCCTGTCACTCGCTCATAAGCACTGATGCCCTGCGATTGCGACATCCGGTATCTGTTCAAAATAAATGCCGAGTGCTTCCAGGCCCATGTGTGAATGGCCGAGATGCTTGGCACTTTGAAACCACTGCATTGTTCCACCTGGTCAAGCAAACAGTTCGCCTGCTGTCGCAGCGATTGCACCGCCTGTTCAACGGCACCATTTGCCTGATGATCATTCTTCGCAGTGAAAGCTTGAACAGTTCTAAGTCCTTCACTGAGTCGGGCACGTTGAACCGCACTTGACAGATAGCCAAGTTCTCCATCTGACTTCAAAATCACTGCCTCGTAGCCCATGAAGCTGATGAACTTGCAAAGTTCACCAACCAAATAGGATTTCCATCTGGGTCCTCCCTTTGCAGGTGTTGGGATGGCATCAACATAACCAGTCTGCTTGTCATGCACAACTAAGCAAACCAACTTCTCATCTGTTCGACCACGGCTCGTAAAACAGAAATCAAATGAAATTGTCGGCATAGTCTCCTCCTTGACCTTCTTGAACACATGTCTGTCTTCCCGGCTCCGATGTGCCTGACAGATTGTGCACCAAGGCTTGAAAGGCATGTGTGTGAGCTCATGAAGTGCTTTCTCACCAGCAGAAGGCTCTTTGGGCACAGGCAACGTCTTCGGCGCTGAAGGTGCGCTGAGCAAATCGCCTGCATTCTCTCCCGCCGGCGCAACTGCAGGTTGTGACATCTTCTTCTGATGCCTCACAAGACGTTTGAACACCACGGCTTTGCCACCTGAAGTGCCAATCTCATAATGCCTGCAAGCTTCACGCAAATCTTTCAAGCTGCTTGTTGCACGCAAATCAACTCCATTCACTGCAATCACAACGTCTGCATCTTCTTCTTCTTTCTCATCTTTGCCACCATCGCTGACGATCACTGGGGCGCCAGCGGAGTCTTGATTCTGAGCTTCACCACTCACCTGGAGTTCCTGCTGACGAGACTCCTCCTTTGCTTCATTCATGCTGGCGTCCAACACAGCTGCGTCTGCAATATTGATTGCACTGCTCACAGGAAGCACACTGATTTCTGGGGCAGCGACCACATGGCCAGAACTGCTTGAACTCACGCTCTTCTGCTCACCTCGTCCCTGTGCCAGAGCGTCTCCGGTTCCAAAGAATTCCCTGCTCACAGCATCTTCATGCAAGTATTCAAAACCAAGTTGTTCTGGGGCACATCTCTCCTTGTAAACCAAAGTCAAAAGAAGAGTAGTTGGAGTTGCATTTTGAATCTTCTCTCGCACTTCTGCATTTCCAATCTTAGTGCCGAACTCAATCAGTTCCCAGCGGTCGTTGATCCAAGCAATTGTGGTCTGATAGACCGCTTCATCGCTTCCGAGTTCACCAAGTGAATCAACGAACTGTTCACCAAGGCTGAGCAACGCAAAACAGTTTTCGTCAAGCTGCGTCCAAACGTCATGCAAATTGTCATCAATGAACTTCATCAAATTGCTGTTACCATGAAACTTCACCAGCCTAATGTCCTGCTGCTGCTCGGCATCGTCCTCCCACAGCATACATATCTGTGCCTCGGTCTGGAGCGAGTTGCGCCTGAAATTCAGCGGTATCGAGGTATGCTCATTCGTCAAATACGCCGCTCCATCCTGCTGTTGAATGCTCCAGCCGCTACGAATCATCTTGCCAAGTGCAAGCAGTGGACATGTAACTGGTGCAATCAGGAAAACTTCTTGAATCTCACAGTTTCCAATCTGCAATCGGACTTTGCGAGCGCTCTGAATCTGCATGCGACCACCTTGTGCATCTCTGAAAACATATGAAGGTGCTGCAACTGCTGTTCCAACATGTTTGTACTCACAAGGTAGTACAGATACGTCTGCGCCTGAATCCAGGATCAGGTCGATCGTCTTCTCATAAGGTCGCCCAGAGTCCAGGCATGCAGGGATCATGCGAACATGCACATCTACTGCGGCTGGTTCATGCTGAGTTTCATAGAAAGCCACAAACTGATCAAACGAAGATTCGTACAATTCTTCAATTGTCTGTGCTTTGTCATTGCTCCATGACATGACTGAACCAGTGGCTTGAATCATGCACACATCTGACACAGGATCAAAATACTCATGCTCGTCAAGCTCATCAAGTGCATAAATGGTTAAGTCGTACTGCTCATTGCCATCATCAAGCTCATGGAACGCAATTTCTTGGTCACGCCACAAATGTTGAAAATCAACATTCCATGGGTCGGCTCCGATTCTGCGCACTGTTCGGTAAGTGCTTGCAGAAGGCATGGAAGAAGTGGATGTCTTCGTTGTGGTTGACCCACCATCTTCATTGTTCTGCTTGGCAGTGGAGGTTTCATTTTCTGCTTCAGCACGCCTAACATTGTCTTCAAGCTCACGTTTGAGCGCATAGCAGTCGCGCTTCCAGTGTCCTCGCTTGCCGCAGTGTAGGCATGCTTCTGGGTCCGCATGCTTTCCATCTCG
This sequence comes from Effrenium voratum, assembly GCA_963377175.1. NCBI lineage: Eukaryota > Dinophyceae > Suessiales > Symbiodiniaceae > Effrenium > Effrenium voratum. Next base: position 8,229 of record CAUJNA010001941.1, on the reverse strand, counting down.
TTTGCCTTTGCCACCACCTTTGTTTCCTTTGTCGCTCTTGCCTTTCCCTTTGTGGTAACCTTTCCCATCACCTTTTGAGAAAGAACCTTCTCCTTTGCTCTTGCCCTTTCCTTTGCCTTTGCCATTTCCTTTGCCCTTGCCTTTGTAACCATCATGTCCAACACGATCAATGTCCATAGGCGCGGGCCCTTTGTTGTCCATACCAAAACTGGTTGCCAAGGGTTGGTTCCAACGTGTCTGCGAAGTATCCCATCTTGAAATCAAAGTTCTCACATCTGAATATTGACTTCCTTCAGACAACGTGATGTTCAAATAGGACTTGAGTTGGCCTGTTGTCGCACGCAAGACAGTTGAAAGCTTGATGTCACCGTCCAGCTCTTTGCCTGAAACACGTCTGTATTCATCAAACAACTCTTCCAACTTGAGCACCTGCTGCATCAACGAAATCTTCGGATTGAAATTCGGATAACTGGAAATGGCCGCAAGAATGGCCAAATGCCTCGACTTATTTGTGGGAGCCAAGTCTGCCTCCAAAACTCTGAAGGCTTCATAGCCATTCTGATCAGCAACTGCACGAAGAACAGCTCTCCCACGTTCATGTAAAACACTTGCAAGAATGGAATACAACTGCAAAGACCTAGTCCTTGTGGCAGATGTCATATCCGTCATTGCAACTGGGACATCCAATGCCCCTTTGATGGTGTTGATGTCGCCGATGTAGTCAGCGTCAATTGCTGAGAGCCACTGAAGAAAATTCCAGCTCCATGTTCTCCACATCGCAAGCTCCTCATCTCGCGTATTCGCAGGAAACCGTTCCGGCTTGTTCAAGACCTTGGCCAGGTCTATACCACGAACACCATCACCTTGTCTTTCTTGTCTTATGGCCTCAAGGGCCCGTCGCAGGTTCTGTGCTGCATTGCTGTTGTGGTCTGCGCGGACAGCGTCTCGCATTTGGCGCATCAGCATCGCGAGCTCCTTGCTGCGCTGTTATCTGTTGTAGCTGGGCTCAATCCTGTGACTCATACTTTACTGACGCACGTCCAAGTGCGCCCACAAACAGAACACAATGAAAGTCACAGTGCCATGGCTGGCAAGTGATATGGGATCAATTAATCGGGACGCACCGGGTTTCCAGGTGCTCCGCTACCATGCTAAACTTTTTCCGTGGAACAAAGACGCTTGCATCGAAGTGTCATTGACATCTTCTACTCAGCTCATTGCAAGATGTCACAACGAAGTTCACAAGTGAACGTGGTAAAACACATGAAAACGGTGGTTGGTGTACCATCAAGGTATCACATCAGCCCAGCACTTCACGCTGCGCTCCGGCAGCAGCACTTCAGGCAGCCCCGCAAGTAGCCGCGCCTCCTTGCAGTCTGGCTTCCGAGTCCAGGCGCAGACCAATCACACGCCCCGCCCCTTCTCCTGGGGCCTGAACCCCGTGACTCTGCCTCAGTCCCAGCCGAACTCCCGGGCAAGATCCCGCAGCTCGGGGCAGTCGCGCCAGAGCCGCCTGCCTCCGCCGAGCTACGACCAGCTGGCCCGAGACATCGAGGCGGCCTAGACTCTCCTTCGCCGTACGAGCGAAAATGAGTGTTGCGCTACATGTAAAGAAGCATGGAGGTAGTCACAGCCGGAGCACAGGATGAGTTGATGCAGAGCCTGGGCTACAAGCTGAAAACCAGCAACACCAACTACGTGACCGCACGGCACGACGTGCAGTATTTCCCCAGCTCGCTGAGCTCCTTCTCCCCCGCCACCTCGAGGGTCTGCCGCATTCCGCTGACCAGCGGCACCTCGTTCATCGACCCCGAGTCGATCAAGATCGCCTTCAGAGTCAGAAACACGGACGCCACCAACCCGCTGGCGCCGGCCACTCCGAACCCAGCCTGTTTCATCCAAAGGATCCAGGTCTTCGCCAACGGCCAGCGCTGCGACGACATCAACTACTACGGCCGCACCGTGGCCGTGCGTGACCTGCTGAAGGGCAGAGAGTACAACCGCAACAAGGCCATGGAGGGTTTCGACGAAGTGAACGACCCGCGCATCGCCCGCGCGGTGCACCAGGGCGGCTACGCGGACGTGCTGCTGCGCCCCACCCTGGTGGGCATCCTGCGCTGCGGGAAGATGCTGCCGCCGCAGCTGAACCTGGTGATAGAGATCGAGTTCGCGGACGCCACGACTGCGCTGTGGTCTGAGAACGCCGGGGCGCACCCGGCGGGAGCCACGCTGAGCACCGACTTCGAGATCCAGAACGTCCGAGTTCTGGCTCACAGGTCGTCCTGGCAGCTGCGCTGGTCAACCGCGTGCTCCTCTCAGGAAGGTCGCTCGTGTTCAGCTACCCCACGGCGCACACGCAGCAGTCCACGGTGCCTCCGGGCGTGGCGGAGCACAACGTCACCGTGGCGCGCGCCTTCACGAAACTCATGGGTGCGTTCGTGACTTTTTGGGACAACGACGCGGGCTCTAAGATCCACCTGCTGGCCAACCCGGGGCAGGACGTGGCCCCATCAGTGCGGCCAGGCAGGAAGACAGTCTCCTGGAGTCGCAGATGCAGCTGGGCAGCCTGCAGTACCCGCACAACCCTATGAAGGGAGCCTCGGAGCACTTCCACTTCCTCTCGGTCCTTGCGGGGACCTACGATGACACGGTGCGCAACATCGACATCGACCGCGCTGGCTACCTGCGCCACAGCTTCATCGCGGGCTTCCCGACAGAGCGCGTGCCCAAGATGCCCCTCAGTGGCGTCAGCACTCGTTCGGGCGACCTGGCTCGGTTCACTTTCAAGGCGCTCGACGGCACGATGACGGACGTGTTCATTCACCTGATAGCCTATCAGCTGGTGACGCTCTCTGGCACTGGAGTCTCCGTGCTTGACTAGTAAGGATCCATAGCTCAATTGGAAGAGGCTCTGCAGCTTATCCAATTCTCTTTCATTCGTGTCGCACCCACTCTGACGCTTTTGAAGCTGACAGACCGCAGGCTCGATTTCTCTATTGTTTGTTTTCGCACCCGGGCGGGCGGCGGCTATTTTTGCAGGCGAGAGCGTTTGGGATTCATTTTTTCTTTCATGAGGGCGAGAAGATCTCGAGACCGGACTTCAGCCTCCAAGCGGTAGAGCGCCTCATACCTAGGTGTTTTATTCCAAAGGTCCGAGACGGATCTTTCCACCTCCTGGGGGCAAGAAATCCCCCAGACGGATCTTCCAGTTTTAGCTCGGTGAGCGCCTCTTCTTAAGAGACTTTAATTCCAAGGTCCGAGACGGATCTTTCCATCTCCTGGGAGCAAGAAATCCCCGAGACGGATCTTCCAGCCTCCAGCCCGGTGAGCGCCTCTACCTAGGGGGCTTTAATTCCAAAGGTCCGAGACGGATCTTTCCATCTCCTGGGGGCAAGAAATCCCCGAGACGGATCTTCCAGCCTCCAGCCCGGTGAGCGCCTCTCCTTAAGAGACTTTAATTCCAAGGTCCGAGACGGATCTTTCCATCTCCTGGGAGCGAGAAATCCCCGAGACGGATCTTCCAGCCTCCAGCCCGGTGAGCGCCTCTACCTAGGGGGCTTTTATTCCAAAGGTCCGAGACGTATCTTTCCATCTCCTGGGGGCAAGAAATCCCCGAGACGGATCTTCCAGCCTCCAGCCCGGCGAGCGCCTCTCCTTAAGAGACTTTAATTCCAAGGTCCGAGACGGATCTTTCCATCTCCTGGAGCAAAGAAATCCCCGAGACGGATTTCCAGCCTCCAGGCCCGGCGAGCGCTTACCTATGGGGGCTCTTTAATTCCAAAGGTCCGAGACGGATCTTTCCATCTCCTGGTGAGCAAGACATCCCCAGCGCCTCTACCTAGGGGGGCTTTTATTCCAAAGGTCCGAGACGGATCTTCCCATTCTCCTGGGAGCAGGAATCCCCGAGTACGGTCTTCCAGCCTCCAGCTCCGGTGAGCGCTCTCCTTAAGAGGGACTTTAATTTCCAAAGGTCGAGACGGATCTTTCATTCTCCTGGGAGCAGGTCTCCTGGGAGCAAGAATCCCCGAGACGGTTCTTCCCGCCTCCAGCCCGGTGACCGCCTCTCCTTAAGAGACTTATATTCCCAGGTCCGAGACGGTTCTTCCCGCTTCCAGCCCGGTGAGCGCCTCTACCTAGGGGGGCTTTTATTCCAAAGGTCCGAGACGGATTCATAGTGGAGAGACGGATCTAAAAAACTACCCAGGTCCGAGACGGATCATTGTGGAGAGGAATCTTTGTCGCTTCCCAGCCCCGTGTGGAGCGCCACTACCTAGGAGACCTTTATTTCCCAGGTTCGAGATGGATCATAGCGGAGAGACGGATCTAAAAAAACATACCCTGGTCCGAGACGGATCATTGTGGAGACGGACCTTTCCGCCTCCAGCCCGGTGAGCGCCACTACCTAGGAGACCTTTATTCCCAGGTCCGAGACGGATCATAGTGGAGAGACGGATCTAAAAAAAAACATACCTGGTCCGAGGGACGGTGATCATTGTGGAGACCGGCCTTTCCGCCTCCAGCCCGGTGAGCGCCAACCGTGCAAAACGACGACCTTTATTCCCAGGTCCAAAAAACATACCCTGGCCCGAGACGGATCATTGTGGAGACGGATCTTGTCGCCTCCAGCCCGGTGAGCGCCACTACCTAGGAGACCTTTATTCCCAGGTCCGAGACGGGCTCTCCTGTCAGCAGGGCACCGCGCGAAGAGCTCGGCGAGGACCCAGAGCCTCCAAAAGTGCTTATTTAACTTTAAGGATTGTTTATGACAAAAAAATTAAGCAATCATTGTCTAATTAAGCATTGTAGAAACAGTGCTTAATTAAGCATTGTTGCTTCTGAGTTGTGCAACTTTCAATATATATGGAATGCGCTTTTTTTCATAATTTCATTTTACACCGTTTTCTGTTTTGTCCATTGCTAGCAAGAACCTCTGAAGCTCGCTGCCCGGCGCTATATACTTCACATGTCCAGTCTAGGCACCTTGTTGGCAGCAAGAAATCTCATCAGCAATGTCGCTTTGGAAACTGCTGCCATGGAAAACTTTCCTCCTCTTCGTCTGGCCAGCAATGCCAATGTGTGGCCAAACGACTCATCTCGATATGTCCAAGTGTGCGCAGGATTGGTTCTGGACCTAGCCAGCTCCAGAAGTAAGTGCCCTTTGGGCTTCACTCGAAACAAAATATCTTCCCCAAAGAAACTTTCCAAGGCGCGCATGAGCAACAGAAACTTCTGCGCTGCTCGTAGGAATTTGTCAGCGTCCCAGTTCGCCGCACTCAAGCAAGCGTACATAGCTTGCAAGTGCTTGCAACCCTGCAGCATAGCTGACTCGTGAGGTATGCTTGCGTCCATGTGTTGAGTGGCCAGCTGCAAACAGCACGGCACCAAAGCTCTGCTCTCTCCTGCTTTGACTCACACAGATTTGCGGACCCCGAGCTTCGCGCTGGACGGGCCACGACCGAAGTCTGGTTCCCGCCAGCAAAACAGGCGCAACCATTGTTGCGCCATTGAACCGACCAAAGTCGGATTTACAGATAAACAGGTTCTCGTCCGTCCCAACCCTCGTCAAACATCAAACAAGAAACAAGGAAGCAGACACCACAACAGAAAACCAAACCAAGCCCAAAAACACCAGGGGAGCAACGGGGTGGGACGACCGGCCAAAGAGGAACGACCCAAACATCTCAGAAAGCGGCACCTTTGGTTGCCGGGCAAATGTGACTCAGGCGACACCGGCATCTGAGAAAAACCTGAATTCCAAGTGAAACATGCTGAGGCATCCCATGGGATGAGCCACTCCCAAAGTGAAGCCAGATGGGAGTAGGAAATTCCCCGAGACGGATCTTCCCGCCTCCAGTCCGGGGGCTTTTATCCCAAGGTTCTTCCAGCCTCCAGCCCGGTGAGAGCGAATTTGGAGGCCCAGGCAGCACATTTGACGCCTGACACGAAAAACGCACTTTTCGGAGTTTGCCGTTTTCAGCGCTTTTTGCTCCAAAAACGGAGCGGTGACGAAGCGGTGACATCGCTGGTGACAAGTTCAGCGGGTTGGAAATTATGCAGTTTTGGAGCGTTTTGGGACCAAAAAACGAAAATTAATTGGTCCCTATAAGCAGCCTTTCCTTACTACTGGTAGCTGTCCACGAGGTCACCCTGCGAGCTCAGCACGCGCATGGGGGCGTTGCGCCACACGCAGAACTCTCGCACCTCCTCGGCGGAGATGCCGAGGCGCCTCCAGTCGTGGCGCAGCGTGGCGTCAAAGTCGGCGCACACCTCCTCCACGCTCAGCTGCAGCAGCTCGGCCAGCTGCCGCAAATAAATACATGTGCAACCTCATAAAAGCCCAAAGAGATGTGGCCAAAGCAAGATATCGGATATGGCCCGGCCGCTTCAGCAGAAATCCGGCGCATTTCCTAAGAAAAACCCCATGCCTCCGAAACTTTGAAGTCATCTGAGAACGCTGGCGGGCGCCATGCCTCTGCCAAGAAGAATCTCAAAGCCCGGCATCAGAAGCAAAGGAGCATACATCCGGCGGCCATCAAAACCGTCCACACTAAACCATCATGGCAAGGTGAAGTACTTCCGGAAAAGTTTGTTGTAGCCACTGAGAAGCCGCCAAGAGGCGGGTCTAGGGAATGCTACCGTTCATAGCTGCGCGTCATGCCAATACACCGCAAAGGAATGTGTAGATGCATAGCGCCCAGATAATATGCAATCTGACAGAATCAGCGGGTGTGGATCGGCGTCTGCTTCCATGAAACGGAAAGCGCCATCCCAAAAGCCCCAAATGCGAGTACTTTTAAAGCAGTCCTGAAACCTGTCCGGGCGCCATGCCCATGTCAAGACTGATTCCATAGTCCTGCATCTGAACGAAACGAAATGGCTGCAGTGTCACCGTGGCCACCGCCAAATGCCTCGGTGCTTTGACTCGAAGCTTTGGAACTTTCTTCTTTCCCTTGACTTCGCGTCTCAACATGGTGGGGAGAAGCTTTGGCAACCTGTCTTGAACCTTGTTGTCTTTGTAGAACTGCTGAATATCTTGAAACAGCTTGGCGCATCTGACGCGCATGGAAACTCCTGCGATCTTCTGCTGCTGAATGTAAAAAAGCAAGCAGCCATGCCAGTCAGCCGTCACCCCCAAGTCGCAGCAGTGAAGGAAATCCACCTTGCAGCTCTGAGTAGTGAAGCCAGGAACTGAAAAGAGAGCTGAAATCAGTTTTCCAGACTGCTGCTGCCTCAAGAAGAATTCCATCGCCGAAATCAAAGGATACCTGAGCAGACGAAAGCCAGCACAAGAATTCTTAAGGGCAGGCTAGCCTGCTAGGTCTGCGTCATGCCTATACGAATGAACCACAAATTAAGCCCTTATCTAACAATCTCAGACAAGACACTTCTCAAATGTTGCGTTGCTGAAATCTTTCAAGTCAGTCTTGGTGGCGTTGCAAAGCCAGCAGATATGCCCCTTGGCAGACCAGCTTGGAAAATCTAGTACCTCCTTGTACATTGACCAGTCTCCTCTCATCTCTGCCAGAGCTGCGCACACTCCCACTGGTTTGCCTGCCAACTTTTTTCTATAGGCATCACTCTTGAATTCCTGCTGCGTGTGCCTCTGGTGAGGCATTTTGTCTACTAATAAGATCCTGAAGCTCCAAGCCAATGCCTCAAAAATGCACTCATATGTCTTTCCCTTAGCTCGCATCGCCTTCGGAAAAGCACACAAGGGCACTCTCAAGCCCTTTTCTCCAAACAAGCACAATGTAATGGTCTCCAGCTGTCAGAATTGAATGGGACTCCATCGATCCATAGCCCCAAGAGCAGCACCTTATCATCCTTGGCCAAGTCGAAATTTGCTAAATGCTGCTCCAGGTCGGGCCGTTCAGCCAAGATTGCCCGTTGGTGCTCCAGCAAGACCCGAGGGTCATTCACCTTCAACAGGAAGCGTTGCCTAATACTCTGGCTGACCTTTGTCCAGATAAGTCATTGTTTAAAAAAATGTCAATCATGTCTGCTCGAAACCTTTTCTCCGGAGGAATGTCATTCACTTCCTCGCATGGCAGTGTCCTTTTGTTGTACATCTCCTCCAACAAGGAGGCTCTTCTGCCTTGCCCTACCAAACAAGTGCACACTTGAAAGTTATGGCGCTTTAGAGGCGAGCGCTTAAGAGATTTAGCTTTGCTTTATCTTATTTTGAACTGTGACTGCAGTGATTGTGGGCCAACTTCAAACTACAGCTTG